>JACCIC010000074.1:1462500-1782500 GCA_018907035.1 Sycobia sp. Sy_11
TAGCAGAGATCTCAGCTCCGCACGGCTGCTGTACGGGAAGCACGGGACAGATCGTGTCGCGACGATGAAGAAATGGGGAAGAATATGAAAATGAAATGGGGAAGAATATTGTTCGATATAAGAAAGAATGTGATGCGATATGGGGAAGTTTTATAGCTGGTACATTACTTCTACTTGTTGAAATACGCTGACGCTCCAGGCATAAATACCATAATTGGATGGATAGTGTGACCCAGTGCGCCGGTTACTTGTTGTAGGGTTTCAGCCACTGACTGCTGATTTACAGCGGTTCTTCCCTTATGATGAATATCACGGTGGCTTCCGTCGTCTGTACGCCACTTCCTTCTTCTTTCTCTCTTGACGAGCCCTATCACATCGTCTTCACATTGACTTTTGACCTTATCTGTCTTCCTGACGTATATGGATTGGCATCTTGGAGATTGCGCTGGACCCTTATTTTATGAGAGGTCTAGCGGTCCTGTTCTATGCGAGTTATCGCTGTCCAAATCGGTATTTACGACAATCTTATCCCCTAGATCTTAACGTCCTTCGAACGGATTGTAAGTCCAATCTGTTTCTTTTGGCTTTCTAACTTTACCATCTTTCGTACATGGGAGCAGTAGCTGCTCATACTGGTTGAATATCTGTGGTTCGGTAGGGTTCGAGTGGAATTTCTCTGGGACTAATGGGTCGATAAACGGGATACTTGTATTCAGCAAGATAGACTCGAATGACGTATTCATCGTCAATCGTCCTATATGCAGGCGCTCCTCTTTGATCTCTAGAGTCGCATCCAGACTGAACGATATCAGATCGACCTGCGTTCCTTCATCTCGTAACTCGTGTAGTAACTTTACCAATTCAGTCATATTCAGGTGGTGTATCATCAACTCTGGTATACATCCTTGTATTGACCGAACAGGGGAAAGAACGTCTTCGGGCGGATTCATGTGCGGGTGATGTATAATCACCTAAGGTGCACATACTTGAATGGACATTGCACCCCTGCGGAAAACGGCGTGGTTAATATATATATCACTGGTTTATGGAATCATTCGACTAGGGGTTTTGGAATTCATTCCATTCTCCGATTCCCTTTTTAGTTTTCGGACACATGTCTATTGGGACGACATCGTGTGCAGTTAGCCGTTGTCACATCGTTCTTTCCGCAGTTAAAGCAGTGTAACCTGCGTTTATTACGGCATGATCCTACCAGTAATCTGATCTACTGCAAATCCTACATGGTGGATTGTCTGGGCTAGGGCTGTTTCTCCTGGGCTCTCTATTCGGTGGCGTTCGAGGCTTTTGTCGGCGCTGTCTCGCGCGAATAGGTGGTCTGTTACGACTAGTTTCTCTATCTCGTTTATTTTACGAACGTGGCCGTGTATATCAATATTTATCTTTTTGATGCTGATTTCTCCAACAGCAATTTCATGCATATCAAATAAGCTCCAATCGACTCAATGGGTTCCTGCGTTTGGTCTCTGATTTCCTTCTCTAGGTGTAATGCGAAACCTTTCGGGCGAAATTAACGTCTCAATTTCGACTTTATATCTTCCATCGTTCGCAAGTTTTTGTAAATCGGCCTAGTCCATGTGCATGCTATACCGTACAGGACTCCTGGTATTAGTTTCATCTCATCTTCGATTGGGAGGTCTAAGCTTCCTATGGTCTCTTGTAGTCTCTCAATAAACTCGTCTGCATCTTCTGCTGATTCTCCCCAGTTTCTCTGAGATATGTGCTATCGCACGTGCTGTTCCAGTTTCGCGTCGTTGATACAATGTGTGACTCAATGTTGCTAATAGTCGTAGGTGGTGTGCCTCACGGTATGTGTTGAGCATATAGGTTCATCAGGGTTAAATATTGCTGCATTGCCGCTGTCAAGGCGTTAGGGTTATTGCATGTCCCAGGTATATTGTTATCGTTATCTATGCTGGTACCATGCGCCGGTAGTGTGTATTCTGTCATGGGGTGGCCTTCGTGTTGAGAAATATATGAGAATAATAGCCATAAGGCGGTATGCTTTTGCAGTTTTGTTGCACGTTTGATATATTTTTATTTCCTACTGTTCTCTGTTCGGGGTTACGTTCGGTAGGTGCTGTACTGTATCTATTGATATGGTTTCGATTTCCGTTGAGTTCAGTACGTACATGTCAGATAACTCATGTAAATTACCATCGGGTGCGTCGACTTCGTCGGAGGCTTTCTATTCTGCGCACCTTCTCCGAAAATGCGACATAGTTCATAGCGGATTAATCTGTCACGGAGCACATCTGGCGACTCTTCTAGTTTCGCATTCCGATGTCGGGCTTTTCTTAATAGCTCTTCTTTGTTCATCTCAGCGAACAGGCTTTTCATCCATCTCTCTTTACCCGTGACTACGTTGCCTTTATTCGGGGCTGATGCCATTTCGATCCTTTTCCGGTGAATATTTACTCCTTGTATCGCTTTAATTTATTTATATACATTAATTAATTAAGAAAAAATTGTTGTTAATCTTTCTATGTCAATTTATTATTTATTTGTGTTGGTGAATGTATTTATTTAAATTACTTTACACATCTATGCTTCTTTCTATCCTTTGAATTAGTGTAGTTAACCCTGAAACGTAGAAATTATCGGATTCCTCAAGATGGTTTATAATTGTTTATAAATAATTTTGTGATTTTATTTACACCCGTAATTTATTTATAATTGTGTTATCCTAAGTTATCTATTTATTTCCTCTTATTTGACTACCTATCATATTAGAGTTTAGTGATTGTTTAACTAATTGGCAATAATTATTATAATATTCTCTTAAATTTTATCCAGTACTGTTAAGAACATATAATAAAATTTTATTCGTTAATCATTATTAGATAATTGATACCAAATTTGATTATTGTTGATTTTTTTTATTTTGCGTTAATTTATTGTTATGATGTTATTGTTACTATATTGTTTTTATTGTTAATTTAGCTCTTCTTCAATTGTAATCTAGATCAGTAACCTAGATGTTTCTTTTAACTCAATTGCTATTGTCTGCATTATGTATTTGTAAAATCTTATAAAATTATTAATACACTTATTTTCTGTTTTTTTATTATTATTTCCAATCGCTAGAGTTGAGGATGTCGTTTATTTAGTTGTTATTTTGTGTCATCTTTGCTTATTATAATTTGTTATTGTTTGTATTATTTATTTTAATATACTTTAATTAAATTCTTGTTTTTATTGGATATATTATTCTTAATTATATTAATATATTTGTTCCATTGATGAAAACATACCAACCATTACGTCTCACAACAGCAAGTCTTGTTGGTTCACTTTTCTTTTTTAAAAGTTCTGGTGAGACCAAGTATAATAAGTTATTATTATTTACACTATAAAAGGATATTAATACTTAATCAAATGTTTTGATTATAATCCTAGTATAGCTTCACTAATATATTTTCCTTTGTTTTTCATGTTATTTAAAACTCTTATTATTATTTACAATACTGCTTAAAAGTATAATTTATTTAGTGACAGTATTACTTTAGTTTATATCTTCTTGATTTATGCCTGAAGACGTCTATTTGTGTTCATTGTAAGCACCAGGTCTGCGTACTTCACGTGTTTGCGCATCTGAATATATGCATATATATACCAGATAGAGAGATATTTATTTAAATAAAAGAGAAGAAATAACTTTTTACATTATGGATTTACTGAGGGTACATTTACTGTTTAAATCATTCTATAAAATAGCCAGGGTGCCAAGTGTGCATGAAAAGCTTCTTTTTATACCAGTTCGTTGCTTGCAGCATGTTTGTCGATGCTCAAAATGAGCTCCTTATTATTGTCTTGAAATGAATTATTAATCATCCAATCGTTTAGGTTTTAATTTCCACAATTCTGTGGACATCATCGCCTTGGAGCACTTTGTAGAGTTGAAAATTTTAGTTCCTTCCTAGTGTTGACACTGCTTCTGACACTTTGTAATATGCACTGGCCTATGTGTAGGTTATCTAAATCTTGGAGTTATCTGTATCTATCTAATTCAAGTGTTAGTTCTAATTTTTTTATGGCAGACTAGTGGTACGAAATTTATAAAAAGAATATTTTTATCTTAAAAATATGAGGTGGCCGTAATGGGAAAATGGCACAAATATATACATATGGGGTAAATACATGATATGTACAAAATAATAGAAAAATGATATACGAGGTTTGTTAAAAAAATAACGAGAATTTTCGTTTTAGGAAAAAAATATTTATGTATTCATCAATCTTTATTTTGTCCCCTTTAAAGTAATCGCCCTCGAATATAATGCACTTGTGCCAACGCTTTTTCCAATCCTCCAAACACTTTTGAAACTCGATTATGGTAATAGCTCTGTCAGCGATTCCCTTTTAATATCATCTATGCTTGTAAATCGACGGCCTTGTACTGTTCTCTTTAATTTTGGAAATCGAAAAAAGTAACATGGAGTGAATCACAAAACTGAAAAAATCACAAAACTGGTGACTATGGAGACTGAGTCATCGTTAAAGTTTTGTTTTCGGCCCAATATTCACGAACCAGTAATGGAGTGTGAGCAGGTGCATTATAGTGGTGCAAAAGCTATGAATTGTTTTGCCACAAATCCCGGTTTTTTTTCGGATTGCTTCACGCAAACGTCGTGAACTTGTAGGTAGTACTCCTTATAGATTGTTTGACCTTGTAGCAAAATTTCATGCTGCACTATGTCATTAAAATCGAAGAACACAGTGAACATAACCTTCACTTGGCGATCCAGAATGTCTCCACTGGGACAATTGAGCCTTAGTTTCGGCATGATTTAACACGTTTTAGTAGTTCTGCATCGTTATTACCTTCATTTAGCGACTTCTGAGCAACTTCCATTCGCCGCTGTTTTTGTTCGAAATTCTACAATTTTGGAACAAATTTTATTACCAACTAATATTAACTTAAGCCAACTAATATGCCAACATCATCAGCGACTTCTCTGATTTTGATTCGGCGATCATTCATAACCATTTCTTTCACTTTTTTTACGTTTTAATCGGTTGTTGATGTGCTTAGGTGTCCGGGTCGTTCGTCATCATCAACATTTTCGCGGCCATCTTCGAAATCGCTTATACCACTCGTAAATCCTTGTTATATGCTCACTATATGCCTTTATTAACATTTTACAAACTTCACTACACTTTATTTCATTTTTTACGCAAATTTGAATACAAATTCAAATTCAAAATAATTCAAAATTCAAATCCATACATTCTGACATTTATGCAGACGAAAGGGGTGATTCTAATTATTATTAATTACAATTTACAGGCAAACATTTTACTTTATTAGGTATTTATCAGGACGGTAGGGACAAGCAGCACTTGTAATAATGCGTATATGGTGTTGGCGTGTTAACAATGCGCACAGCTACAAAGTTTATGTTCTATCTGTCTCTCTGCAACTGATAGACCGCGTGGTTATTACGCAGTTAGCTGCGTCTCTCATCGTGCACCACGCATTGGGCGCATTTGTAATCTGTCACTTAAACACGGCTACTCTTATCTTCACTTACTATATATGCTGCAATTTGCTACACTCTCGAACGGAGAAATGGGAAAGTGAAGATGAAATATATCATGATAATTATATTAATCAAACTCAGTATTTATTACATTAACAAATTACATAAAATAAGTGGAAATTACGACGAGAAACTATTTACAATATACATAGCACGGACTCAATCACGAGCGGATTCTATCACGGGATATACTTGATGTGAACGGAATTCGGTGGCGTGGTAAAGGGGAGGAGAAGAATACTTTACTATGCCGTTGACGCGGTGAGAGACAAGAGGGCGCGATATCTATTTTAAGACACACAACTGAACTCAGCTCGATACTGCTGATGTCAGGGAGGCACGGGGTAGACCGTGCCGTTGCGATGAAGAGCGGCAACTCTCAAGACAGCCTGGCACGCTGCGCGTCCATTCTGAAGTTAATATTAAAACAAAAACATAAATTGTGACGACAAATATCAATATGATTTGGCATAGACAACCATTTTATAAGAGAAGACTGAGAAAGAGAGAGAGTGAGAGAGAGATTTTCCCAAGTAAGAGAAAATAACATTTACAAAAATCAAAAGATATCCATCCAAGGTTTGAATATCAGATTAACGTCACATCTTCTTTAGAATACGAATCGCAAATTTAGATATGACCATTCAAATGATCTGGCCTGGTATTAATACGTTAAGCGGATTACTATGTGTTGTTGTTCGTGATTCAAGGCGCCATCTACGGGCCGCTGGTGAATCGCTGGTGTATATGTCGAATTTCAGAGCAATCGGTTCAATAGTTCTGTCTATATATAGTTATCATATATAAACAGTCTTTATAAGTTAGTAAGATTTGAAGCTCAGAAGCTCACAAACCTCAAACTCTCTAATCTTAAACCAACGAATTCCAAACCCCAACCGAAGGTTTTGTAGTTTGAATTTGTACGTTTCCAGTCTGCGGGTTTCTAGTGTGGGTTGGTGTTCTTTTTGTTTTGTTAGACCGCAAATCTATTTACTTATCCTAACTGCATCGCTTACACGTAACTGGTATCGGAACGCTCCAAGTGTACTTAAAGCACCCGGTAATACCTGGAGACCGCTTTAGCACCGCCGACCGACCGAGTCCCCAAGACCCCGTACAGAGAGGCCGCTTGGATAACCTATTAAACTTCATCTCGTCGTCATTACCACACTCTCAATACTCATCGTATACTGATGCCCATCGATTTTTTATAGACCTCACCAATAAGTAACTTCTGCGCGATAAGTAATTTTATGCAGAGATATTCCGCCCACGCGACTGCACGAACATTAGAACGCGCACTTCTACTAGCAACACCCGTACGTGCCAGCGGCACTATGACCCACACACACGTCGTAAGCTCTCAACTTAAAATCAGTTTTTATATAGCGCCTACTGAATAATAATTATTAATGAATATGTCGCTAACTAATTTTAATTTATCTTTTTTAAAATTTTTATGTAATAATTTAATTTCTATGGTAATAACCCTTTTTCTAGTACCTATCATATTTTCGAATTAACGGTATACATTTAACAAAGTAGCGGACTACAAATTTTCTATAGAAATTTAATTTTACTCTCTTACTACAAACTTTAACAACATCGACGTTAAAATATTTAATTTATTGTTTAACTCTATTGCTTTATTGCTTTTGTGATTTTAATTTTACCATATGTGAAATTAAAAATTATACAAAAAGATGAAATTAATAAGCAAATAATTATTTATACATATATATATATATATATATATATATATATATATATATATATATATATATATATATATATATATATCATACGAATCATATCATATCATGTCATTCTAATGTATAAAGACAATGCATGTTTTCAATTTTACACGACAAACAAAGTTTCTTTTAAGCTAAACCTAGGTTTTATTATTTTTGTACAATTTCATTCCTTTAATTACATAAATATACATTAAGCATTTTCTTATCTTAAAAAGGAAGTGAGAAGTAAACAAATATAATTATTCAAAACATATAAAGACATGGTCAATGGAATATTATTGTATAATAATCTTTATATATATATATATATATATATATATATATATATATATATATATATATATATATATATTTTATTTCATATATTTTAAAATAAGAAAATAACCAAATATGTACTTTTGATAAGGAACTCTTGCATTTACCTTTATTTCTGAGAAGATGCACATTAGCGAAAAATTCATTTTTATCATAGATTAATATATTAATATCAGTATAATTATTTTTGTTTTATTAATTTATAAATATATAGAAACGTAAGGTTCATTAATGCTAAAGAAGAGATTAGAGGAATAATATCATATGCATTTAATAATGATAATAATATGAAACTTACATGTGTGATTACTTTATACAAATCTTAGAGTTTATACAGTTTCTCTTTGTTTTAATGTGGCGTGCATGGATAAAACCTTAGAATCGCAAAATCTTTCGGGAGATTAGACTTCTATTGGAGTATATAATGTTCAGCCTTGACTTCTTGATATTTATTATAAGCTATTCCGTAATCCTGGTCGACGTCTAATAATGAGTATCCATTTGCGGTCTTTCTGGATGTATATGATCTTCAATGAATGAGAGCTCTCAAGATTAATTATTTAAGATACCAATTCTCTATATTTAATCACCGATATACATATAAATATAGATATCTATATAATCTCTATAGAGATCGAATGGTATTCCAATCAAATACTGTAGATATATACTGTGATCCGCTGGAGCCTCTTAGTAGGCCTCCCGAATAAACCCACAGTTTCGTCAACAACTGCGAACTTCTCGGCGGCTGGCGCCCGTCTGCTCTCTTCTGTACTTTTTGCGTGATACGAGCGTGTTTCGTCCACTCGAAATCAAAACTAACCTTCTGTCGCCAACCGTCACCCAACGCACCACTGTCCGCATGTTATATTTACATATACGCAATACAATATGTGTTCGTTAGAATTAAGTTGTCAAATATCTTCCTTCCGCTTTTTTGCTCTTCATTCAATGCTTTATAAAAAGTGTTACAGTTGTCGGATTTACTTCAAATATGCGCCGTTTTGTTCGATAATCTGTTTCCATCTAGACAGCAACTTCATAATACTCCTCTCGTAGAAGCCCCTCTCCTTATTTGCGAAGAACTCGGAGAGCCATTTTTCACAATGGCTCTCAACATTTTTGAGTCCACCATTATACCACCAAGGTTGTTCGACATGAACAGGAACGGAACACGAAGGCCGAGAGAATGTCGAAAACGAACCCTCCCCCTGGACATTCTTGCGCATGAACAACAGATGAAAACGTTCAAGCAGTGAAAGATATGTGTTAAAAAATCGTTGAATCACTATCAGAAAATTTCCTAAAGATATCAGTATATCGGTTGGTTCATACCGTGCCATTTTTTCGGATGTTTTGAGCATGAGACGTGTATCACCGAAATTCGTTCCATAATTGATTATTTTTGCTCAAAAGAATCGTCACATGACCATAACTCAGAGATCTTGGTTGAAGTCAATAATGATGTTGATTCCCTCAAAGGGTAATAACTAGTGATGAATCGTGGGTATATGGGTATGATGTCGAAACTCAAGCGCAAACGTTCTAATGGAAGCGCCTAGAAGGACCAAGACCGAAGACAGCACGCCAAGTTCGATCAAATTTCAAGGTTTTGCTCACTGTCTCCTTTGATTGCCGTGACATAATCTTATCATTGATGGACGGGTCACGAGCGGAGTTGGAGGGACTATTGGTATTTTCATCTACTCCTCTGTTCTACTCTCCGCGTTCCTTCACTGCGACTTGCTCCCTTTTTCTTGCTGCCCTGCGGAGTTCCCGGTCACTGGGTCCCCGAGGCGTTCGCGGGTACCCTGCCGTGTTTAAGGCTATTGTCGCTTTATACCACGGAAGTTCCTGTCGGACCGGTGTTCGACGGCGGTGTGACCAGTCGCGGTAACGGTGATTTGGCGACGTCAATGGAAGCCTCAATTGTCCGTCGGGCAGTTCGCAAGAGCGAACATCGTTGTGCTGTATTGTACGCCCTGGAACGCAACGGCGGGGGCTGACGCTTCAGGGCCTCTGGTGTTGCAGGGCGTTCAGGCCTAGGTGACCAGTACGTCAATTTCCCGGGCGTTCGACGTGAATTCGCGGCGGCAGGCGTTGACCAATCAATCGTTTCGCACTCGGAGGTAAGTCCAATACCTTTTAGGTAGTGTAGGTGTTTTGAACCGAACAATTGCCAAACCAACTACAAGAGTTCCTCGTCCGTGGTTGGTTCTAACCCTTCTGCGTTCTACTTTTCGTGTAATTCCTCTAGAATTTG
Organism: Sycobia sp. Sy_11; assembly: GCA_018907035.1. Lineage (NCBI taxonomy): Eukaryota > Metazoa > Arthropoda > Insecta > Hymenoptera > Epichrysomallidae > Sycobia > Sycobia sp. Sy_11. The sequence continues at coordinate 1,472,397 of JACCIC010000074.1, forward strand.
TCCTCTAATTAAAAAGCGTTTCTCTCGCTATGCCGCTTGTGAGCTCGTTTTTTTTTCGTTCTGTGTATGATTTTCGGTTCACTAAAAAAACAAATCTATATATAAAAAAAGGTCTCGCTAACTTTGTCCTATTTTACACGTGAGCCTACAGCTAGACGTGGAACGTTCGCAATGATCCCGGACAAGCCCCTAATTTTTTGTGACGTCAACGTTTTTTGTGATTGCGACGCCGCGCAAAACCTGCTTGTACTTCCTTTTCATTTTACGACCGGTGGTTACCACCAAAGCCGGGAATGCGCGGGGTGGTTCCACAGTAAGGTTGCGGTGTATTGCAGCTAGCGCTGATCTCGCCGCTTAATAGGACCACTCTTCAGCAGCTGCAGGGCAAGCGGTGCCCCGTGGTGAACGGCGGCACGAGTTATCTCCTGCCTACTAGTTGCACCATTCTCTTATCTGCCTTGGCTAGCTTCCTCGTCCAACGCCAAGTGCATGGATATCGCGGATCATGGTACTCGCACTTCACCTTGTCGAGGTCTGAAAATCCGGGCGACAATCTTCTTGTCTACTCAGGTTAGGGTCCTCAGTTTCAGCGCAAAGTGCGAGGGTATTGCGGATGGTATGTAGGAAGAAATGAACGACGAATTCTTTGAATAATTATTTACTCTTTATTCACTCAGAGATTACAAACTTACTATAAACGCGCTATCGATGGGGCAGACAATCTGGAATGGAAACGAACGACCCGAACGCGACCAGCAGCCTGCTTTCCGCAGTCTCGAGGGTCCTTATTTTTAGTCAGGGCCCGGCGCCGCCGAAATTTTCTTCGCAGAAAATGGTGGTGGGGGAGATGAAGAGAAGTCCTTCTTCAAAGCAAGAATTAGCTCTCCGTTCATCTCGTACAATTATTATAATTATTTTCGGTGTCTAAACTTATGTCGAAACTTAACTACTCTTATAATCTAAACTGCTATAGAAACTTCGTAGAAGACTATGTTATATTGATAAACCTACATTTAGTAATTCAGATGCTAATAGCAGTGCTATATTTTAATGCAAAATAATTTTAAAAATAATAATAATATGTATTATTTAATAATAATATTACTACTCTAAATAAAGAAGTACAACAGTAGGTATATGCAACATTAAAAATGATTAAATATAATAATATATATTTTTATGATAATAATAACGGTAGTATTAAATATAATAATATTATATATATTACTACAACAAATGGGAAAAAAGGAGGGAAAAAGGGAAAAAGTGGGAGAGAGAAGAGGAATAAATTCAAAATTTAATATAGCTCACCTATAGTTGATATATAGGTGATATATAATTAACAGATATAGTTTTTGAATTTATTAGAAACTGGTTGTGCACATTAAAAAGAAACAAATAAAGATAATAATAAATACCTTCATTAAGTAAAAAATATAGGATTTCTATCGTTTGTCTCAATTAGAGTAAATTTTGTGCAAGTCTTTACACAATGATTAAAGAAATTAGTGAACCGGTCGGTGATTCCATTAACACAGACGGAATCGACCATTGCAGTGATCGACCATCATTGGGTTGTGATTTTCCAGCGTCGTTCTATAAGGTTGGTGAATTTTTTTTTGGTATTTATATCTTCGGGTTCCACTAAATAATAGTTTTTCTTTGCCGATTTTATTTATAATCGCGATTAGAATTTCATAGAAATCTCAATTTAGTATTTAGAAGTGTGAGAGAGATAGAGAGAGACAGACATAGAATAGAAATCATAACAAGCGCGTACACAGCTTTTAGTAGTAGTTCCTCTTGTTCCTCGTAAGGTGGCACTCTTTATGCTTTATCTCTCTGCTATAGTATATCATTTATTATAATTTTATATAATTTAATAAATCTAAAATTTCTTTTCCCATTTAACTATATAGATTTTCTTTTTTTTATGTTATTTAACGTCACTCTATTTATGCTTCCACATATTGGTGCTAATCAGCGACGGAGGTGTACGATGTGTTTATAAACAAAACACATGTAAATTATTATAGCGGTGCTTGTGTCAATTGGTCGAGACCGGGATTTGAACTCGGATCACCAAGTTACTAGTCCTTCGCTCTAGCGATCGAGTCACCGTAGGCCTCTAAGATTTTCTTTTTATTTTTAAATAAAAATATAATAATATCTCACCCTGTACCTGATAATTAACCCATCCTTTCCTAGATTATTAATAATCTATCAATATATGTATATATATATATATATATATATATATATATATATATTATTTAAATAAATTCCAGGATAAAAAGGTAGGTCTCACGAAGAAAAATCTGTAAAGAACCTACGGTCAAAACAAATTGTTTGGAACAATTAATCCGTTCGGGGTTCTTTGCACCTCTGTTAACGGGTACTTCTACCGGGTGTTTCTTAAATAAGTACCCCGTTACATTATATATATATATATATATATATATATATATATATATATATATATATTGTGACAGGCGTCACGGGGCGCCGCGCCGAGTTGCCCAGATAAACGACGACGAGCGCGCCATTTCGCGGACATGCAAACATTAAGGCGCTCGCGCGCACCGTCGTGCCTTGTGCTCGGCACGGTCTCCCCCCCCCCCTATTTTTCGTCCCGCACACAAGCCGAGAGGCGAGTTATGAAGGCAACAGACTTAGGAAGAAGATAACAAATAGATTAAGGTAGATTAAGAGATGATAGAAATAAAAATAATTAAAGAAATAGATTAAGATAGATAGTAAGAGATATAGAGATAATAAACTAAAGGATAAGATAATAAATATATTAAGATAGATAGTAAGAGATAAATATGATAAACTAAAGGATAAGATAATAAATAGATTAAGATAGATAGTAAGAGATATAGATATGTTAAACTAAAGGATAAGATGACAAATAGATTAAGAGATGATAGAGATAATAGAAATAAATTAACGAAACATAATAAATAGATTAAGATAGATAAGAGATGATAGAAATAAAAATAATTAAAGAAATAGGATAAGGTAGATATTAAGAGATATAGACATAATAAACTAAAGTATAAATTATATGATAAGAGGTACTGAAAAATAATCAAATTAATTAGAGATAATAGGATAGGCTACATAATAAGAAAAAAATGTTAAAGGCATCAACCGATTTTTCTTGTAAGTCCGGATTCGGCACGTCACAACCGCGGTCGGCCGTCGCCGGCAGCCGCCGAACTTCCCCCCCCCCCTTTTTCCCTCCTTCTTCCCTGCGAGTAGCGAGTCGGGAGCACTGCGTTGTTGGCCGCCTAACCGGGAGGTGAGAGGATAGTGGGTTGAAAAGGGAAAAAGTACGAGAAAAGTAAGAGAAAGTAACAGAAAGTAAGAGAAGAAATAAGAGAAGAAACAAAGTAGAGATAGAGTAAGAGGTGGGAAGAGAGAGAGAGAGAGAGAGAGAGTGAAGCAAGAAGAAGGAGAACGGGCAGAGCCGAGGAAGCCCAGCAGACAGGAAAAAGGACAGCTATAAGGACCGATAAGGTGAGCTGGAGAGAGGGAGACAGCATGAGGGACGTCACGGGCGGCTCCCATTACCGGCGCCTACTTCCATACTCGAGGGGCGTAACGCCTGACCTGGGCGCGTCGGGGCGCGGATCGCGAGGATAGGCGCGCATGAACTGTGAACTATCGTAGAGTGTGAATAAAGTGGTGTTAAATAAAGAAAAAAAAAGAGATGATTCCTCGTTGTTGCGTTTTTTTGTAATCTGAAGCCTTTTCCTTCCAGACCGGCGGGACCCGCTCTGCAGCAAAGGAGGTAAGTGAGTGAGAACTTTAATTTTTTTGTGTGTGCGTGCGCGAACAAGAACACCCCGGTAGAGCGTAAAGTTCGTTCTGGGTGATCGTGATTTCGCGCCATCACAAAAATGGCGCTCAACGTGGGGTCCGGCCGGTTTGGATCGCGAAATTAAATTTATCGCCACGTGGCGCGGCCATCTTGGCCACGTGGCGCGGCCATCTTGGCCACGTGTCGCTGTACGACCGCGTGCAGCGGAAACGACCGTTGCCGTGAGAGTTCGTGCGGGCGGATGTGCGCGACGACTAATAAATCGATTGATGTGTATTGGTGAAAAAAAAAAAAAAAGTTTTTTTTTTAACTTTGTTGATCTGATATGTTGAAAAAAAGGGGTTTGAAATTTTTATACATCTCTTTTTTTTTGTTATTCATAATCAATTTATTTATTCGACCGGTGCAAATTTACTTTTCCAGTGGCAGATAGTTTCTTTTTTTTTCTTTTTTTTTAATTTTTTTTTGAGAGCTTAAAATTAGACGTAAAAATAAAATTTATAAAAACATAATTTAAAAAAAAAAATCATTTGTAGAAGAGTTAATCTTTAATTTATTTGATGTGTATCGGCGTAACGCAATAAAAAAAATTTTTAATTATACATTATAGTGGATGCCACATTTAATCTACACAGCAAAATTTTACATGGCAATCCAAACATGCGTGAGCCTAGTATTTAGATGTATTTTCTTTATTCTTATTTCAATGAATATTTATGTTGTCATTGCTTAAAAATCAGGCTTGATAAATTTATGGAAATAATTAATGTACGGGAGACTTATATGCGCTTTCAACAAGCAACAAGAATTATTGTGTTCCTGTATTCGACCTTTGAAAAAAAAAGGAGTATTTAGTATCCGAAATTAGTGCACAAAGAAAAAAAATTCTTTGTAGATGGACTTGGCGAATGAGAGTACACTTGAACATAATAATTAGCAGTTATTGTTTCCAGATTCGTGATACCTTAGTAGAGCCGGCAATACTACGTGAGAGAACAAGCAGAATTTTTACTTTGAATTTTTGCTTGAAGTGTATATTTATGGAATGGAATATCGGAGACAGAGATGCTGAGGAGAACAAGGGATGCTACTTAGAAATTAATAATCTTAAAGTAGATGTCCGATTAAGCTCAAATTAAATTTCAACAAGGAATTGAGACCGCTGTCAAAACAAAGTTCATCACATTTTTTTTTAATTTTATGCCAATTTATCCAAGGGAGTGGAGTTCTCTTCATGGTTTTTTTCTTTCGTTAAACAAAAAAAAAAAAAAACCAGATTCGAATCGTAAGGAGATGTGAATAAGCTGCATTATTATAAATTGAGGTATTTTTAAATCAAAATAGTGCATTACCTATCATTACTATTATCAATATCAATATTATTTAAATTTAAGTTGTATATTAAATTAATACATTCTCATTTGCACAGCTAATAACATACCGACCGCTATAATTATTAAATAATAAAGTATAACCATGCTTCTGATGCTCTGTAATACTAGTTCAGTTAGTTTATGTATCGTACGACGTAGTATGTGTTAACCTAGAGTAAAATTAGCATTTATTTTCGATTCGTGGAAACATTAATTAAATATAATCTAATTTTTTTTAGTCTTACTGTTAACTAGTACTTAATAATAACCTTAGAGTTTGATAATAATAATGTTAACAATTTTATTTTTTTTCTGTTGTGGAGCACATACAAAGTATTATCTATATAAATTAAATTTACAAATCATTATTTAGCCATAACATAAATATTTAAGTATAGTTTATTATATATATAGTTTACTATTAAATTAAATTAGTTATAATAATATATAGTTTATTATTAAATTCAAATAATGTGATAATATATAAAAATTAATTGAATTAAGCTTCCTTTGCAGCGATCACATAATTCTTGTGAAGAAACTTTTTTTTTTTAAAAATTTCCTATTAAAGTGAGATATGATTTTTTTTCCATTTTTGCTTGGAATCTTTGGATTTTTGTTGTTGTTGTTGTCGCAATTTAAATTAATTTCTCTTTTTTTGCACAGGATTATATTGTATGTAATTTGCTCACTTTGTTTAAAAATTTATACAATTCATTTTATAAACAAAAAAAAAAATCTTTAGGCGTTAATACCTTTTTAAAATTTGCCTTAAATTTAGAATTTCTCTTTGAATGCAGGGAATAGTCAACGACAATTTAAATGGTGTATTTTCAAATTAAAGTCATCATTGGTATTAGTATGATGCTCAGGAACAAAAAAAAAATTTTTTTTTTGGTTGCAAGTTTTTTTTTACTAGTTACTCTTTAATGACGTATGTTACTTTATGAATACCCTAAAAATTAACTTAGTATAAGTGACTTGGAATTTATTGTTAATTATTCTTAACTTAGTAAGGTAGCGATTTTGTGGTAATCAATTTCAATTTGATAGTTAAATTTCATTATTAGATTTCTGACATTCGTAGTGTCCGAGTACACTAAAACAGGAAAAAAAAAGGAGAAAGGGAGGATTTTATTTCTTTTTAAAAGCAAAGGAATCAGGCATAGTGGCAAGCAGTATTTCAGTGTTATAATGCATAAGTTTGTTCGGTCCAGACTACATATGTTATGATGTTATGAACTTTATTATACATTTGTAACGAAATTAATGATGTTTTTTTTGGTTATCTTTCTTGAATTAAATTTGCGCGAATGATAAAAAAGTTTACTAGGACTATGAATGATTAGAACAAATCTAAAATAGGGGATTAAGCCACGACGAATTTTATTGCGGGTTAGAAATTTTTCTAAGCACTCCCGAAGCTGCTTAGTTTAATTTACTATTTAAATCTTTTTTTTCTTATCAGCAAGTCTACATTACAGTAATGTAAAATATAAATTTTTTTTTATTTAAAATTTATCTACCCTCCAATGATTTTGTTGCTCTGTGGTGGTATTATTATTACAGGTTATTATTATAAACCATTTAACAACAATTTAAGCAAGAATCCACTTACCTGCAGAAGAACATTTCTACAATACAGTAGGGATGTCTATGTCTGTTTAATAACCAATTGAAGCTATAAAAAGAGATTTATAAATTCATTTATGTTTTTAAAATCGAAATTTAAAGATTAATCTACAAATTTATTTTCCATTTAATAACGTCCCTCGAGTGCATTACAATTTAATGAGAATTTTCTTTTTCGACTATCGCAAATTTGAGATTTTGAAAGGATAGGATCAATCGTTATGAATAACTTATATACACAAGTTGAGATACCGGAAATTAGCAGACTCGTATACTTTGTATATTTAATTTGAATTAGAAACCACAGAAGCCGTAACGATAAACTTAACGAATATTCCATTGATTAAAAATCCTAGATTAACCCGAGAAGGAATTGGATTATTAAATGCGGAGCACTCATAAAATTTTCTTGATTAGTTATCCAAATTTCAATTACGGGTGACGCATTTATAATTCTTGGTAGTTGACAAACCGAAAAAAAAAATTACCTTAACTTGATGGAACTTCATGGAATGGACAGAGTCGAGAGACGAGCCTGGGGCATGGTAGCCTAAACATAACTGTCGATCGAGGTACATCTATTGATTTTATTAGGCGTTATAAGGACAAATCACTATTGATAGACGTGACCCAGGGTTGTCACATATTATTATAAATCTATATATATTTATATCATTGATTATGCCCATCCGATAATCCCGATCGCCTGCCAGCCGCCTCGCGTTGTTTCTCCTTTCAGGAAGATAAATCAGAATTAAACAGAATCTACAATCGGATGAAATTTTGCAAGAGTATTGAACCAGAATACGGAAGAGTTCGAAGATCTAGATGAGAGAGCACCGACGGTATTGCAAAGCCGAGTTGAAACTTTGCTCGTCGAATTTGTTTTCTCTCTCATTCGATCCCTTCTAGATATTAAAAAAGTAAGGTAATCGCCAGATTTATTTGATTTAATTGATAAATGTTATAATTTGAAATTCATTGTATCACGATCCCGCTGGCACGCGATTCGGCCTCCTAGCCTTTTGCTCCCACACACGTGCACCCCCGTTTCTTCGTCCGCTATCCCGCCTCCGTTTGACGATTCCGGACGACAAAGCAGATCGCGTTTCGAACAGGGCAATCGTACACAGAAGCGAATAGACGAGGTGGAATCTCTATAAGTGACCATGGTGTCCGTGAAGAGCTACACAAGCAACGCGTCTCTGAAGATGATTATGGACCAGTACGATGGGGCCTGAGCGATGTACGGTCGGATTCGCCGTCTAGACCAGAACCAGCTGAAGGCCATCTTAAGCTCGCTAGGTGCAAGTACGCACGGCGACCGTCATACGCTACCGAGACGCCTTCTAAGGGCTGAGCTCCGTAATCAGGACCCGTCCCTGGAGATATCCTCGACAACGGAGGACGAGGAAGAGCGGGACTCGTCGCCTACGCGCGGTGTGGACCAGACCTGAGTCGTGGATGACTCTCTCGTCGATAAGCGCCGTAGATGGACAGGACGTGGGCGTGGACGCCCAATGACTACTCTGGAGGAGATGGAGATTCCAGGACGGGCAACCCAGCTGACGACGGTGGGGGCGAACCCTTTCGAGAGTCTACGGACTTCGCCGCCCACGGCCGCACAGATTCCCGGCAGGGCTGTGACGGTCACCGCGACGACGTGCACCACCACCACGCCAAAGTACACCACTGCGGGGAACACCCTACCGAAGTCAGACTCCCAACCGGTTACGATCAACCCGGGGGTGGTGTCAACGGTCAGCCTGGCAGATCAGTCGGCTTCGTTGCGCCGCCTGGAAAATCAAAAACGGGTGGCCGGTCTGCAAATGGATCACATCCTCCAGATGGCCATGGAACGCAATGAAGAAGAGCGGCTGCGGTTACAGGACGAGATGGATCGTCGATCAATCCTGACGCAGTTCGACCAACAGTGTCGGCGCCGTAGCGTTCCGCTCCAGTCGCATACGAATCAACGAGTGTTCGGCGATGGCAGGAGCATCGCCCGCAACGTATCAGGTCCTCGCGCCAGGGAGGAGGTCGACGACGACGCAAACTTGGCGTCTGACGAGGATAGTCAGCACGGACGAGACGATCGGCCCGAAGCCACGCGCGCACCTACCCCCAGGACGGGAACTAGCAAAGTAGGTAAGACCGGAGGGAGAGCCACAGAATACGGACCCACCGTGACGCGAGAACGCCCGCCGACCGAACGGACCGGAAATCCTGACGGAGATTGTTGTCCGCCACCACCTCCCGTCCGCAACACTAGCCTAGAACGGGACACAGTGAGGCCAACCTCACCCCCGTGTGCCTGTCCACACGGGAGCGATCGGGGTTACGGACAGCACTCGCCAGCGAGAATCCTAAGGGACTGGGGTATCAAGTTCTCGGGGACCGACCAGGAGTATCCGGAAGAATAACTCGCGGACCTCGAAGAGTGTAGATACTCAGCCCGCCTGATGGAGAGCGAATTAATCAGGGCGATCCCCAGTACCCTGAAGGGAGATGCTAAGCGGTGGTATCGACCTATACGGGCGGAGACCAATAGCTGGGCAGTCTTTGAAGAGGCGTTCAGGCTTAGATTCATCAACCAGCTGGGCGAGGACGACCTTCGAAGGAAACTTTATTCGAGGACCCAGGACCGCAGCGAGACCGTCGCCACCTTCGTCGCCAAGTTCAGACACATTGTCTCGTACTTCCGGAGACCGCCGCCGTTGAGCGAGCAGGTGATGGTCGCTGCCAACAACCTACGACCAGAGTATCAGGTCTACATGGTGGGCAAGACGTTCACCAACTTTACAGAATTAACACGCTATGGCCTCGAGATGGAGCGAACCATGGAGCTCCAAAATCGGTGGAGCGCACCACCAGCGAAGGACAAGATGAGACTTCGTAGCGCTGCTCCCGCCGTAGTTAAGGTCAAGGCGACGAAGGTCGCAGCCATCACGCAGAGTGATAGAGGCCGAAGGACTGAGTCGACCGATAGTGAAGGATACAAGGAGACTCGGAGGAGAACCAGAGGAGCGAAAGCCAAGAGCAGAGAGGTAGCGGCCGTACAGGGACCTGTAGAGACCCGGACGCCGAGACCGATGACGACGACCAATCCGGAAAGACCGCAGAGCTATGCTGCAGCCGTGAGACGGCCATCTCCCAATGTACCGCGACAGCGGCCAAGAAGTTGGGAAACGCGGCAACCAAGAATCCGATCGCCACAACTTCCGAGTCGCCAGTTCGATGACAAGGGTCGGTGGCAGAATCGTGGCCGCGAGGAGACTCGGAGAAGCTCGCCGCCAGAGATAAGCACGCTGTCGTGCCAATAGTGCGGTCGGCAAGGGGTAGCCATACATGACTGCCCTGACTGCGCCCCTATTTGTCTGAAATTGGGAAACGAGAGGACGGGGGACGCAACAGTCCCGCAACCCCCCGTTCACTCTCGGGACGCCGTTAGGACCGAACCCCATGCCGGAATCCAAGGGAGCCATTCCGAAGAGAACGGAGTTACTAAGCGGTGACGCCCAGCCGCAAGTCATGCGGGAACCAAAGAAGCCTGCGTGCAAGGCAGCAGATCAGAGGGAACATACAAGGTTAGAGCGAAACGTACGGGAGGAGAACATCGGAGTCCGGTTTGAGGGGCGGCGAGAAGGTGGTGAGACTGAGGATTGTTGGATAGGTCAAGTACAGGTCGGGGAGTCCCCGAGAGAGCGTCAGACCGAGGGAGCGAAGTGGCATGCGGAGGAGAGACCGTGTAGTCTAAGACCGCCCCAACCAACGATATACGCGAGAGCAGCGTCCGAAGCGGAGAGTGCCTCTCGAGACGCTAGCCACTGATTAAATCAAGTATTGAAGAAATTAGAGTTTCCGTCGCCGAGATGGCCGAGAGATATGCCTCCAGCCTGGCTAATGCCGGAACCTACCCACAGCAACGTTCAAGGGGGGGAGTAGAGTTGGAGCGGGGTTAGATCGAACACCAGGACCTGTGGAGTCCCAGGACCTGGATGAAACGAAACAAACGGAGGAAACCGGCCTGGACCAAGAGGGACCTGAGGTAGCCGGTGCGACGTTAGAGAATCGGTTGTTTCTTCCCGTAGGGATGAACGAGATGAATTATCGCGCACTGTTCGATCCTGGAGCCGTAGTTTCGGTCGTCGGACCTCGAGTAGCCGAGCGATTCAAGGATCGACTACGGCCGACCTCGGCGAGGCTGAAGAGTGCCCTCGGCGGAGGGACGACCATGCTAGGTGAGCTACCGCTAATATTAGAAGTGGATGAGGTTGTTGGAGAATTGTCAGTCAAAGCAGCGAGTTTTCTGGACCATGACCTTATTTTGGGTATGGACTTTTGCCAGATCTGGGAGATCGAAGCCCGTCTTGGACCTGGGCAGTGGCGTGTGCGAGGCGGTAGGTGGAGAGTGTTAAGCCGCACGGGGCAAGAAGCAGAGCCGGAACAGTTAGCTATAACAGCCGAATGCGCGGGTATCGTCGAAGCCAGCGAGGACCAAAGGACCTTAGTCGAGGACCTCGTGAGTAAGTTGTTGCCCGAGGCCGCTGAACGATTGGGAGCGACTACCCTAACCGAACATAGAATCGAGGTACAGGACGCGGTTCCAGTCAAACACCGGCCGAGACGCATGTCGCCGGTGATGATGCAAGTAGCACAGGATGAAGTGAAGAAGATGTTCGAAAGGGGAGTGATCAAGCGCTCGGCCAGTGAGTGCAGCAGCTCTCCTGTTATCGTGAAAAAGTCCGATGGTTCGTTCCGTTTCTGTGTGGACTACAGGGACCTGAACGCTGTCATCGTCAAGGACACCTATCCGTTACCCAGTATGGATTCTATCTTGGATAAGCTGCGTAAGGCCAGATATTTATCGAAGGTAGACCTAAAGGAAGCGTACTTCCAGATACCAATGGACGCAAAGAGCAGGAAGTTCACGGTCTTCGCAGTACTCGGATCAGGTCTCTGGCAGTTCACCAGAATGCCGTTCGGCCTGACGAACGCCCCCATGACCTTCCAGCGGCTCATCGACGCACTGTTCCGAACAGAGTATGAACCCAACGTATTCGGATACCTGGACGATATCATCGTAGCGACAGAATCGTTTGAGGACCACATGGCCTGGCTAAAGCGCGTGTTGGAACGACTGAGAGGTGCAGGACTATCCGTAAATAGGAAGAAATGTGAGTTTTGCTGTTCTCAAGTGGCGTACCTCGGTTTCCTGTTGGACCATGAAGGTCTCAGACCGGACCCAGAGAAAGTATGACCATTGTTAGAGTACCCAGCCCTGAGGACCGTCAAGCAACTGCGTCGGTTCCTAGGCATGGTTGGCTGGTACTCAAGGTTCATTGATAAAGACTCGGAACTGAAAATCCCGTTAGTTAAGTTATTACGGAAGGGCCAACCATGGACCTGGGACACAGATCAAGAAGACGCGTTCAACAAACTAAAGGAAGCATTGACGACCGCGCCAGTGCTCGCACGGCCGGATTTTTCGAAGCCGTTCTCAGTACAGTGCGACGTGAGTCACTACGCGATCGGGGCAGTACTGACGCAAGAGGGAGAGGATGGCGAGCATCCGATAGTGTACGTGAATCGTGTATTGACCGCGGCGGAGCGGAATTATACGACCTCAGAGAAAGAGTGCTTGGCGTTGCTGTGGTCGATCAAGAAATTGAGACAATACTTGGAAGGCTATAAGTTCACAGCAATTACGGACCACAGCGTACTTCGCTGGCTCCGGAACCTGAAAGTCCTACTGGCCGCCTGTCCCGCTGGGCCCTAGAGATACAGCAGTGGGATTTTGAGATAATACTTAGGCGCGGAACCATTCACCACGTCCCGGACGCGTTGTCCCGGATGTTCGAGAACGAGTTCGAAGAAATTTCTGCATTCGAACCGTCTGAAGATAACTGGTACACCCAGAGGGTTCAGGAAGTCATAGAATTCCCATACAAGTTCCCGGGGTGGAGTGTACACGACGGTATGTTATACAGGCGCAGGGTAGACCCTATTTTGGAGAACGTGACAGAGGACCAAGAGAATTGGAAACTCGTTGTACCAACGGACCACAGAGAGAGAGTGTTGCGTGAGGCACATGAGGAACCGTCACCTGGCCATCTGGGCGTCAAGAAGACGTACGACAGAATCACGAGAGATTACGATTGGCCGGGAAACTACCACGATACGAACACCTATGTTCGGCAGTGCCCCGAGTGCCAGCGACATAAGCCCACGCAAAAAGGACCACAAGGACTAATGAGTCATCGCATCGTGGAGAAACCTTGGGTCGTGGTGGCTGCCCATGTCATCGAGCTTCCCCCAATCAAGGGGCAATACATGTATATACTGGTATTCCAGGACCTCTTCACTCGATGGGTCGAATTAAAGGCGTTGAAGAAAGCCGACGGCAAGGCAGTCGCCAAGGCTTTCGACGATTTAGTCCTATTCAGATGGAACACGCCGGATTATTTCTTGAGCGACAATGGGACCGAGTTTGATAATTATGTGCTTAAGAGGATGTTAGAAGGATATGGTGTGAAATACGTCACCACGCCACCATACCACCCGCAAGCTAATCCGGTGGAGCGTAGCAACCGGACCTTAAAGACCATGATCTCCATATTCGTGGGACCGGACCATCGCGATTGGGACCTGCATCTGTGCGAACTACGTCACGCCATGAAAACAGCGACACAAACATCAAACAGAGTGTCACCAGCGTTTTTAAATGTCGGCCGGCATCCGCAACCGGTCAAAAGCTTGAGAAGAGAGGTTGAGGGACGCGAGTTGGTTTCGAGGATCGACCCCGAGGTATGGACGGACCGTATGCGGCGATTAGACGCGTTAAGAGACCTTGTCGTCCGCCACATCGACAGGGCACGGGCCACTCATGAGAGGTATAACAATTGGGGTAGACGAGATGTGAGTTTCCGAGTGGGAGACCAAGTGTTGCGCAGGGTACGTGTGTTATTGAGCGGGACCCAGATGTTCTCCTCCAAATTGGCTCCCAGGTACGAGGGCCCCTTTCGAATTTCCGATCAGCTTTCCCCGACGGTTTACGTGCTCGAGACGTGCTCGAGTCGGCGAAACGCGAAGGTGCTCGTGTCGGAACTAAAGGGATATGTCCCCTCCCCTCGCGACGTTACCAGTCCCAGGCTCGGCTTTTAGGTTCGTAATGAGACGCTCCGGTTTCCCTTGGTTTTTCTCCCTTCCCTTTTCCTTGGTAGCTAGACCGGACCAGTGGTGAAGCTATCCCTTAACTCGGCACCTATTCTTTTAGTGATAAGTCACATGCGGAGACATCTCCGCGCAGGGCTCGTGAGGGAGGTGGCACGCCCACTGATCTCCCGGCCGCGCGCAGGCCACCGACCGTTTCCGGAGTTTCAGTCCGTCCCGTGGGCATCCGGGACGGTGGGAGAGTCACTACCCCCGATCCGTGGCTATGGGTCCGACTCATCATGGTCTCGGTCGTCCTCGGACGACGAGACCGTGGTGGAACGGCCCTCCTCGCCGCGGGAGGACCCGGTACCTTCCACCGGACTCCCGAGGGCAGAGCGCCCTCGCCTGGAACATCGTCCGGAGCGCCCATACGAAGAGAGATACCCCCGCTTGACGGGGGTACTGTTTGATGGCCTAGAGCCGATATGAACGCGGCCCGAGGTGGACCCACCCGGCGGCACTGCTACAACTGTTGGCAGGTAGGGCACGCGCGCAGGGACTGCCCCCGACCCGTAGCTGCAACGTACTGTTGCAATTGCGGGCGACGCAGGGTCGTCGTTGAGAGCTGCCCTCGCTGCCAACGGGCGTATCAGCGCTATATGGAGTGGCCCATCCGGACTGCGACAGGAAGCCCCACGGCTTCTTGCGCTCCGGATCATGCACCCGAGGTATCAACATCACCGCGCAGGACCCAAGGTGACACACTGGCAACAGGGGCATCATCGCAGCGATTGATAGCCGTCGGCACCCCGCGATCTGTCCGTCGGGGGTCACGACGGGTATCGGTAAGGGCGTTGATGCGGCTGTTGCTGCAGGCAGTCGCCGGTCACCAAAGGGAACCCCCTGGGATGCCGGGCACCTGGACCTGGACCTGGACCGAAGGACCGGAGGACCGGAGGACCAAGGCCGAGAGAAAGAGTGAGGCAGACCAGGAGATGACCGAGGGGTAAGGGGATGACTCGTCACCGGCAATCACCAACAAGAGGGGCGAACATCACCAGGCGAGGCCAACTACGAGACGCCCAGCCAAGGTCGGGGTGTCAACGAAGAAAGAAGAAGATGGGTGAAGAAGAGGACGTCCAAGAATTGCGGACGAAGTCCGGTTTAGGGGGGGAGATTTGTAACGGGCGTCACAGGATAAACGATGACGCACGCGCCATTTCACGGACATGCAAACATTAAGGCGCTCGCGCGCGCCGTGGCGCGTTGTGCTCGGCACGCCCCCCCCCCTATTTATCCCTCACACAAGCCGAGAGGCGAGTTATGGCAACAGACTTAGGAAGAAGATAACAAATAGATTAAGGTAGATTAAGAGATGATAGAAATAAGAATAATTAAAGAAATAGATTAAGATAGATAGTAAGAGATATAGTGATAATAAACTAAAGGATAAGATAATAAATATATTAAGATAGATAGTAAGAGATAAATATGATAAACTAAAGGATAAGATAATAAATAGATTAAGATAGATAGTAAGAGATATAGATATGTTAAACTAAAGGATAAGATGACAAATAGATTAAGAGATGATAGAGATAATAGAAATAAATTAACGAAACATAATAAATAGATTAAGATAGATAAGAGATGATAGAAATAAAAATAATTAAAGAAATAGGATAAGATAGATAGTAAGATATATAGACATAATAAACTAAAGTATAAATTATATGATAAGAGGTACTGAAAAATAATCAAATTAATTAGAGATAATAGGATAGGCTACATAATAAGAAAAAAATGTTAAAGGCATCAACCGATTTTTCTTGTAAGTCCGGATTCGGCACGTCACAATCGCGGTCGGCCGTCGCCGGCAGCCGCCGAACTTTCCCCCCCCCCCCTTTTTCCCTCCTTCTTCCCTGCGAGTAGCAAGTCGGGAGCACTGCGTTGTTGGCCGCCTAACCGGGAGGTGAGAGGATAGTGGGTTGAAAAGGGAAGAAGTATGAGAAAAGTAAGAGAAAGTAACAGAAAGTAAGAGGAGAGAGTAAGAGAAAGTAAGAGAAAGTAAGAGAAGTAATAAGATAAGAAGGAAAGTAGAGGTAGAGTAAGAGGTGGGAAGAGAGAGAGAGAGAGAGAGAGTGAAGCAAGAAGAAGGAGAACGGGCAGAGCCGAGGAAGCCCAGCAGACAGGAAAAAGGACAGCTATAAGGGCCGATAAGGTGAGCTGGAGAGAGGGAGACAGCAGGAGGGACGTCACGGGCGAAGTAAGAGAAGAAGTAAGAGAAAAGTAAGGGAAAGTAAGAGAAAGTAAGAGAAGAGAATAAGAGAAAGTAAGAGAAGAAAGTAGAGTAGAGTGTAAAGTTCCCCAGTAGAGCGTAAAGTTCCTTCTGGGTGATCGTGATTTCGCGTCATCACAATATATACATATATATATATATATATATATATATATATATATTGTAGCGGGGTGGGTTCGAATCTTCGTACTCCAGATCGAATATCGACGCACAACCGCTCCCGTACGGTCCAGGAGCAACCCACGTCGTTCCAGCTTCTCGCCGTCCGGGGAATAAGCACCTGTTGGCGGCGGAGTCTCGGCGCGCTACAGTGCGCCGGCCTGTTACAAAGACAATAATCAGCTCGCGAAAGCTCGAGCCTACTCACCTGTTTCGTGCGCGGTGCTCCAGCAACGAGCACCACGTCCGCAGTTAACTCAGATCGCAGGGCGGAAACTCTTCCCCATGCCCGCGGAGGCGGGTGGATCCTGCGCGAAATATCAGCGGGATGCGGGAAATTGTACAGGGGAGGTAGTTACTGACGACAGAAAAAGAACCGAGACAGACGCGAACGTGTCGTTCGAATATAGAATTTATTTCTACACGATATTCTCCCGTTTTACAACATGAAAGGCCGTGAGGCTCGCGCGCCTGCAATAATAATATGCGAAAAGCGTAAACCGCAATACGCGCGCGCACTGTCTCTCTCTCTCGCGCACGCTCGTCCGCCCGCTGGCGGGGTGCCCCGCAAGGGCGCACTCGCATGAAATAACCTGGGCGTATTCCAGATGGGATGTCCCCAGGAATACCGGCGTCAACGCCGGGCGGCACGCGCGAATACTCGGGGGCTACGAACGGCAGCGTTCCGCCTACACCATCTGTGCGGATTCGGAATGAATCCGGGCACTAACACGGCAGACAGTGGGCATCGGCGTGAGTAGCACGGTCTCCTGCATGGGCCTGTTGGGGGTTGCGCGTGCTCGTCTTCCTCGATGACTCGGGAGACGTCGCTACTCGCGGTGCGGAATCTATCGCGAGGTCGATCTCTTCTAGCGAGTCTTGAGTGCGTGCACAAAAATCTCATCTCTTTGTTTTTCACGTGGCTCGGGCGCACGTGGCTGTCGTCTCTAACTACCAAAACGAGACTCAATTCTAACTGCTTTTGGCGCCTCTCGGCGCCGAATCTTCACTCCCCCCCTCTCACTGTTCTTCCCGCGCGGCCGGTATCCGCATCGAGGTCGCGCGATGTTTACATGCACGCGCCGCGGCTTACGAGACGCATTTCGGATGCGGCCTCGTGACACCCTCCGTCGAGACGCTGCTTACCTTGGTGGGCAGCTCTGCTACTAAACCGCGGCGCTAACGAAATACATTTACTTAAAGCCATCGTTAAGTCATTTTTCGCGCCCGCAGTCGTTCTAGCCTTACATTAGCTGTTGGGGTTCGCCTCGCAACCGTACGCTTGTTGGCCGACCCCTTCGGACGCCCTGGGCCATGCTTCGGCTCAGTCATATCATCCGCTCTTTCGCTCGCACGCTCAGTGGCCTGGCGCACCACCGTTACAGTGTTTCGCAGTCGACGGCGCTTCGTCACTCGGGGCGCAGATCCGGCGCGCGTTACATTTGCCTCGACGCACAGAGGGCTTTGTCGCTCGCTTCGGCGAGTCGCCTATTGCCTCATTCCCTCCGTTGTCCACCGGTGACTGAGCTTCTGCGCCCTCGTCTTCGCGTTCTTCGGCTTGAAAGCATTTTTTCCGGTGGTCGGTGTGGATTGACTCCTCGATCACGCCAGCAGGGCTGAGCAATTCGTAAGTATTCGAGCGGAGCCAACGTTTATGTCGTGCTCGACCTATATCGTGCAGTCGTGAGGCTCTGTTGTGTCTGGCAGCATACGGGCTAACAGCTAATCGGGCTGTTCTCTCTGAAGTCAGTAAATCGACGAGTCTGACGGACCCCAAAGCCGTCGGGAGTGCCGAGGATATACCGGCTACCTCGAGCATCACCGCTCGATCGGCATCCTTAATAAACAATTTGTTTCTACACGGGTCGAGGATTGCTTTAAATGCACGGACGAAATTTTCACCGACATAGCAATCCTCGTCAAGTGTAGGCAAGATTGCTACCTTGATTTCGTTGCGCACACGGGCTATCTCGAACGGCAGTTTCACGTATCCAGCGATAGATACCTGCCGCGCGTCTGCTACGTGCGCACCTTGTGCAGTGCTCGGCTGCAGCGCGCGGCCGGATGCGATCGCTATTTGCAAGCCGACGGGGCCCATGATAATTAACGCGGCGCCCGGATCGAATACCCGGTGGTTTCCGGTGGTTCATCGATTTGAGCGGCGCGTGCCGCCTCGCTAGCACTCGTGTCACGGGCCGCGGTATCTCGCATTTCATTCGATCCGGACGGTTGCATGTCCTTGTCCTGCGATTCGCTTTTTTCTTGCTGCGTTTGAGAGACCTGATGAACGGGGGCGGGGGCGTCTACGGCCTGTTTTACGCGCGCCCCGTCCCGTTTCCCGAACATTTCGGGCACGTATGGATCGTGTATCCAGGGAGGCCACAGTCCCAGCACTTCAAGTCGGTCCTCGGTGCCGTCTGCTTGATGCCGTGTTCAGAGTCACCCGATCTTGGTGACCATTCTCGATGGGACGATCGACCATTCCTCTCTGGTCTTCGACCTCGTCGCCGTTGATTGCCGATCTCGTATCGTCGAGGCGACGAGCGACGAGGATTTCCCTCGATTTTTGCGTGCGGTGGCGAGCGATGTAAGCTCGCGCCACGCCTCATGCGCGACGGTGATCTTTTTGGACTACCTCCGCTCTTCCTACTCTTTGTGGGGACGTTCTTCTGCCTCTGGTTTACCATGGGGAACGAGGAGTCATTTCCGCCAGCAGGCGTACCCATTCGATCGAAACTCTCGCGAATTTTACGCATTTCGTCGAGTAGGTCCTTGTAAATCGGCTCGCTAGCATTCCTTGCAGGCGGAGGAACTTCTACGGCTGCGAAGCTCACAGACACCGCGTTTTCCTTTTCGTTGGCGGGTTTATTCGTTCCGCGCGTTTTCGCAGCTTTTCGTTGTCGCTTCACGTACCAGTAAGAAGCTTCTGGCACGACGGAATTCTCCAACGGTGGGGCGGCTTAAAGGATCCTTCAGTCTCGATCATCCGTTCGATTAGAATCGCGACATCGATAAATTCTTCCACCGTATGAATTTGATCCCGTCGAATCCGGCCTTGAGGACGCGGCTGCATATTTTTATGGAGCAGCTCGACTTGATGCTGCTCACTCGGCTGCGGTATCTGTTTCCTAAAGATCGTAAGCACGACACGATCGTAAGAAAGACACGCTAAATAGTCGCGCACAGGCTCGTCTGCGCCCTGCGTGTGATGATTCGCTTCCGTTACCAGGCTTTGCTGGTAGCTGCGGCAGTTGCTATAAAATCTGAGGGCCGCTTGACAAATGTCGGCCCACGTATGCCATCGCTCGCGGTTGTTGTGGTACCACATGCGCGCAACACTCTCCATGAGCTCTGAGAGCGAGGATAGCACTTCGCTCTCGTCGAGGCACGCGCGAGTTCGGTACTCTTCTACTCTTGTCAAGAAGAGGTCGATACTCTTGTCTTTATCCCCTGTGAAGTAGACGTTCCACCGTCGTACGATGAGTCAGAGCTGTTCATGAAACGACGCGAGTTTGTGTCGCTTGCGCCGATCGGTGAAGCGCCCCCCCTCCAGACTGTGGCCGCGCCCCGCGGCACAGTCTGGGTATTCGGCGGCTGGATTGTAGTAATAGAAGCATGGAGCACACTTTGCTCCGCTGCTGTTGTGGGTGGCTTATCGAAGTAAAGACATGTGAACGTCTCTTGGAAGTTCATATGCGATCATGTTTGCGGATGTCCGTCGGCCGGTGCGATAGCTGACGGCGGCGCATAGTGCCCAACGGGTATAAATTCGTGCACGTCGGCATTCATGCTTAAAGTGGCCATAGGGTGATTATTCAGAACGATTTCGGTCAGCTGTTCCACCTGTCGAACCAATTGCGACTGCAAGGCGCGCGTCGAGCGTATATACTCCATGATATCACTTAGATTGCCGTCGGCCGGCGCGCCAATATCGTTTGCGTTCGACTCCGTCGGTTGGGGTTCACTCGTTCACTCGTCGCTCCTCTCGGCTATGAATGTGCGTCTGAGTTCGGCCCGACGGGTGAACGTCGTTGCTTCGTCTTCGCCGTCGGGTGCGAGGATAAATTCACTCGGCCTCTGCTCTCCGAACAGCCAAAGGCATAGCCGATTGCATTTACGCAGCTGTGGGCCGTTAGTGCTCAGCTCTGTAAAGTGCAGGATAGCGTTTAGCTCCTCCGTGCCGAGAGAAGCAATCCAATCTTCGATTTCGTCAACCTAATCGGTTTGGACGCTGCTTTGCTCCATTTGGAGCAATTAATAATAATAATAATTAAAATTATGTACGCCGCTGAACTGAGATTAATAGCGCTCGCGTGATTACCGCTCAATGTATTTAGAGAGAGAGGGAAACGCATGTTTTCTTTTATTTCTTGCACTAGATTAACAAATAAATGTAATATTTTCAAAATACATAAAAGAAACTTAATGCTATGCAAATTTACTCTACCTAGCGCGATTTGTCAGTTCTTAGTGTTAAAGTTTAAATCAAAAAGAAAAGAAATCGAAAGACTTTATAAATTTTGGATGAAAAATAGTAAAAGGCAAAATTATGTTTATTTATCTATTTTACACTGAAAGCCTTAGAGAAGAGAAAAAAAAGGAAAAAATTCACCTTGATATTTTTTGGAGAGCTGTTTTAATTTATTTACAGCTCTCCATCTCACTCACGCACACTAGTTGGCTTTGTTAAAAACAAAGACACGTTCGCTCGCAACGTCGCACTCATACACACAACAGACTCGCGCGAACACGAGGAATAACTCAAAACAAAGACGATTCTGTCGACCTAGTAGCACACACTACGATTTCTCGAATACGTCAAAAACGAAGGAAATATTCCACTTTTGAATTCTCTGAAAAATATATATTTTTATATCTATGTATTTTTTTTTTTTGAGCTTTGTCTCGATTTTACGAGACAAATATGGCTGAATCTATTAGTTAATAAATTAAATTTATTAACAGCAAAATTATTAAACAGTGGATAATAACACAAATTTCGCGCGGTTTTTACTTTGCCGCACGCGAAAATTATTTAGCAGGGGAAAAAAGAACGCATTTTCTTACCGTTATTTATTTTATAAATATTAAAAGGGTACGCGTTCGAAATGGAACGCCGAATTTAAATTATCCCCCAAACGTTGGGCGCCATTTGTAACGGGGTGGGTTCGATTCTTCGAACTCCAGTTCGAATATCCACGCTCAACCGCTTCCGTACGGTCCACGCGCAACCCACGTCGTTCCAGCTTCTCGCTATTCGGTAGATAAGCACTCGTCGGCGGCGGAATCTCGGTGCGCTACGGCGCCTAGACTCCGCCTACTCACCTGTTTCGTGCGCGGTGCTCCGGCAACGAGCACCACGTTCGCAGCTAACTCAGATCGCACGGCGGAAACTGTTCGCCATGCCCGCGGAGGCGGGTCGATCCTGCGCACAATATCAGCACGATACGGGAAATTGTACAGGGGAGGTAGTGACTGACGACAGAAAAAGAACCGAGGCAAACGCGAACATGTCGTTCGAATATAGACTTTATTTCTACACGATATTCGCCCGTTTTACAACATCAAAGGCCGCGAGGCTCGCGCGCCTGCAATAATAATATTAATAGACGCCGGGCGGCACGCACGAACACTCGCGGGCGACGAACGGCAGCGTTCCGCCTACACCGTCTGCGCGGATTCGGAACGAAACCGGGCACTAACGCGGCAGACACTGGGCGTCGGCATGAGTAGCAGGGTCTCCTCCACGGGCCCGTTGGTGGTTTCACGTGCTTCTCTTGCTCGATCAGTCGGGACACGTCGCTACTCGTGGTGCGGAATCTGTCGCGTGGTTGATAACTTCTAGCGCGTCTCGAATGCGTGCACAAAAATCTCGTCTCTTTGTTCTTCACGCGGCTCGGGCGCACGTGGCTGTCATCGCTAACTACCAAAACGAGACTCAATTCTAACTGCCCTGCGCGCCTGTTGGCGCCGAATCTTACCTCTCACTGCTCTTCCCGCGGGGCCGGTCACCGCGTCGAGGTCGCGCGGTGTTTACATGCTCGCGCCGCGGCTTACGAGACGCATTTCGGATGCGGCCTCATGACCAAATATATATATATATATATATATATATATATAATACTCGAGTATATACAACTCTCGATTTTCTCTGTCGCATCGATCTCTCTCTCTCTCTCTCTCTCTCTCTCTCTCTCTCTGTCGCTTTGTTTACATGCGCGGGTGTTTTGGTTGAATTATATTTGAAAACACTATACATCATAATTGTATTAGATTGTCAAATATCTCCCTACCGCCTTTTTGTCTTGGCTATGTACAAAGCTCTACAGAGTTTGTATCTGGAAAAACTATACATCATTTGAAAGGTCTTGCTATAATTTATAAAACGAGGCTATGCATGATTAGTTTGAATATTGCGTTCAGAAGTTATAGACGTGTAAATATCAAGATCACAACGCCGAAATTCACGCTATTTTAAAGTTTTCCTTCGTCAAAGGCAAATCCATCAGAGAAACTTTCCGTGAGATTAATGCTTTTAGGGGATGGCACGCTATCACTTCTAACCGTAGAGGAATGGTTTCGACAATTCAGAGCTGGTGAAAACGACACCATGGATAAGCCAGCCAGCAGAATACCTGTGACGACGAATACGGATCAAATCATGGAATTTTTGTCGAGCTAGACCGGCATGAGGCATCTCGTGACGTCGCCCAGAAGATGAGAGTCAGTCAGCAAACTATTTTAAACCATCTGCAGAAGGCTGGATACAAAAAAACTTGATGTTTGGGTGCCGCATGATTGACTGCAAAAAAACCTTCTGGATCGAATCAACGCCTGCGATGTACTGCTGAAACGGAACGAACTCGACCAATTTTTGAAGCGGATGGTGACTGGCGACGAAAAATCGATCACATACGACAATATCAAGCGAAAACAGTCATGGTCAAAGGCCGGTGGGCCGTCCTAAACAGCGGCTAAGCCGGGATTGACGGCCAGGAAGGTTTTGCTATGTGTCTGGTGGGATTGGAAGGGAATCATCCACTATGAGTTGGTCCCATATGGCCAGACGCTTAATTCTACCATCAACTGTGAACAGCTGGACCTCTTGAAGTAGGCTATCAACCAAAAGCGTCCACAATTAGCCAAGAGAAAGGGTGTAGTGTTCCACAAGGACAAAGCCAGATCACACACTTCGTTGATGACTCGTCAGAAGCTACGGAAGTTCGCATGGGAGGTTTTATCGCATCCACCATATGGTACATAGCGCCAGGTGATTACTACCTGTTCCTGTCCATGTCGAACGACCTTGGTGGTATAATGGTTGACTCAAAAGAGGCTTGTGAAAAATGGCTCTCCGAGTTCTTCGCAAATAAGGAGAGGGGCTTCTACGAGAGAAGTATTATGAAGTTGCTGTCTAGATGGAAACAGATTATCGAACAAAACGGCGCATATTTGAAGTAAATCCGACAACTGTAACACTTTTTATAAAGCATTGAATGAAGAGCAAAAAAGCGGAAGGAAGATATTTGACAATCTAATTGTAACGAACACATATTGTATTGCGTATATGTACATGTAACATGAGAGTAGTGGTGCGTTGGGTGACGATTGGCGACAGAAAGTTAGTTTTGATTTCGAGTGGATGAAACACGCTCGTATCACGCAAAAAGTACAGAAGAGAGCAGACGGGCTCGAGCCGCCGAGAGGATGGCCCGGACATAGCGCCAGGTGATTATCACTTGTTCCTGTCCATGTCGAACGCCCTTGGTGGTGTAAAGTTGGACTCAAAAAAGGCTTGTGAAAAATGGCTGTCCGAGTTCTTCGCAAATAAGTAGAGAGGATTTTACGCAATAAGTAGAGGGGTATTATGAAATTGCCATCTAGATGGAAACAGATTATCGAACAAAATGGCACATATTTGAAGTAAATTCGACTACTGTAACCCTTTTTATAGAGCATTGAATGAAGAGCAAAAAAGCGGAAGGGAGATATTTGACAACCTAATATAATTTATATATACATATTGTTGATTATTACACATATTTTTGTAAAAACACTTTTGTGGGAACATTCTGAAGATCTCAGAAAATATTTCAATAGTTTCTAGTTTAACAGAATGTTACTGTCTTCGTTTTCCTAGTAAGAAAAGGAAAAAGACGTCTAATAGTTATGGACATCCCAGAGACTATAGCTTATACAGCTACATCATAGTATAATTTTTAGAATTCAACATGCAAAACGGATGGGTATCTACTTAAGATACTTCCGATTATACAGGCATAAAATATAAAATACAATGGACAAATATTAGTTCTTTGAAATTCAACATCCAAAAGAGGAATAAACATTTTTGGCATTTGTAATCGGCAAACTGTAATATGAAAACTGGCAATACTGACATTAGTGCTTCAAAATTAGGTATTCAATAATTGATTTTGATATAAAATTCATTGTAAATACACATAACGGATATAATATGATAGGATTTTCAAGATTCCGCAACTGAGATTAGGGAATCTGATTTTTGCAGTTTTCGACGTAAATACATGAACTACACAGTAGTTATTACGAATGCAGTTTTGTCATTTTTAGTTTCAAAAGCTCTTGAAACATTGTATAGATATGCTACTATGGTTATAGACAACGCATCGGACAATAGTTTTTCAACATCAAATATGGCCACAAGTAGTCATCATCTTTAGTGAGAAATACTTGAAGCATACTACTTAACCAACATTATGGAGTTCTATAATAAATCATAAATCATACAGTTTCGTATTTCCGCAAAAATATCGCCACAAATAGGTTGTGGCTCTCTTTGTCGTAAATCCATATACAAAGAATATTATGGATGTATAATGCTAAAAATCGAATTTTGATTTTTGAAACAAATGAAGCAGGTGACAACTATTTTCCGCCGCTTACTAATAAATACATGCAATAACTTATATAGTTGCTATTTATTTTTTGTGCCTTAACGTACAAAGTATTTTGCAGGCGCCATCTGATGTCTCCAAATGAAAGTTTGACCTTTTTAACCATATCCTTTATCAGAACATTTTGTCATTGTCATTATTATCAACCTGTGTTTTCTATAGCAAAATTGTAGATATAAATTTTGTCTTAGCGAAAAAATGGAACTCGCTTGTGAAAATTAACGTGCGATGATTTTTTACTTTTGACGTGGCTTATCAAGACAAGAATGCATCGATCAATTGACTTCGACTTTCGGCGATGAAACATCATCATTTGCCGTTGTGAAAAGCTGGTATAATAAATTTAATCGTGGCCGCAGTTCGCTCCAGAATGAGTTCCGTGAAGGTCGTCCAAAATCGATTGTTGTGTAAGAAAACCTTGATGTTGTGCGCGAAATGATAAAGCAAGATCTTCGTACGACATACCTTGAGATTCGAGCATTTTTGGGCATGAGTATGACAAGCATGAATAAGATATTGCACGATCATGTAGGTATTAGAAATATTTTTTCACGTTGGATCCCGCATAATTTGATAAAAGCTCAAAAATATGCTCCTGTCAATTAATGGAAAGAAATGCTCATGAAATACAATGGCGGTGTATCAAAAGCTGTGTAATATCTTCCAAGACGAACCCAATCCAGCAAAAGTGGTTTGTACTCGAAGAATCACGAACCAAATCATCGTCAGATTCTTCGAAATAACTGAACATATGGCAGTCATGCCGTTAAAGAAACGCAGAACGGTAAATTTGGGATCTTACATAACCATTTGTTTGCCATAAGTGCTTTGTGAAATAGGAAAAAACAATCGTTAAGGAAGGATCATTCTGCATCATGACAATGCGAGTTCTCACACATCGATTCAAACAAACAATCCAAATTTTGAATTGAATTGATGGGTCATCCGCCTTATAGCCCTGATTTGGCACGTAATGACATGTTTTTATTTCCGCACATGAAAAATAAATTGCGTGGTTAACATTTTCGAAACCTGAAGAAGCCGTTGATGCATTCAAAAACCATGTTTTGAAAGTACCTCACTCAGTATGGAAAAAGTATTACGAAAATTGGTTCAAGCGTATGCAAAAGTATATTTATCATCATAGATAATACTTTGAAAAACAATAATGCCATTTTCAATAATAAATTAGTGTCTTTTCAATATCAGGCTCACAATATAAATAGCAACCAGATACAAAGCTAAGTATGGGAAAAATAACAATGGAATAAAAACACGTTTCGAAAGTATACAACCAATATGGTGGAGAATCACTTATGATATCGTACATAAGGGACATTGGATGCAAATTAAAATTCCGACATTTTTTCAAATATACGGAACTTAAAAGGCGCCAAACTTTCTTGCACATTTGGTTTGTCAATAATACAAACATTCGGTAAAAAGATTATTATAGATACTATAAGTTTATTATATATAACAAATTTTATACAATGTTTAATCCTTCTCCACATTCTCCATACATAATTTTTTGCTCTTAAATATATTTTGCGATAACTTTTTATAAATAAAATTATATTGAAGTTTGTGAATGCATTTGTTATTTATATAAATGGAAATAATTATAATTAGGTTATACAAATACATGAAACATTCTTTTTAGAAAACATTTCTATTGTTCACTATAAGATACTCCATCGATATATAAGAATAAACCGAGCATTAAAATGAGTATTTGATCATTTCGTTGAAAGAGAAAAAAGCTCTGAACTGTTTATTTCCCTTCCTATTAAAAAACATCGGAGTAGCAATGAAAATAATGAACATCCCAATTGAATCTTTTTCTCTGTTAGGGCTTTAGGTTGGACGATGTTATTATAACTCTCGGTATTTCTCAATTGTTTCTCAATTTGCCAGACTTTTTCGCTCTAGGAGAGAAAAGGAAGCCCTTATATATCTCTTTTATTTGTTACACGTAATACAGTTCGCTAGGTCACAAACTTTGTATGCCTAGGACATACTCCATGACATATTCCCTCATTATCTGATATTATATGAATATAAAACCACGGGAATTTTACAGAATTTTTAACTTATTAATATAGAATACGATATACAAATATAAAATTTAAAAAAATTTTGTAGGTATATATTGTAGTCATTGTTTCGGCGTTTATAATTCGTGAGATAAAAGTATCAATGTCTTGCGCGATATATCGCATGCGAGACCGACGCGATGCCGTCGCGCGAGACGAGCAGCTTCGCTTCGGCCGTTGAGGAGTGTATACGAATGTAATCACCCTCCGCGCAATATATACTCTGCATCTACGCTATAATAAGAAGCAGATAGGTAGTAATAACAAGCAATAAACGCAGAGTCTCACAAGGTTAAGTATGAGCCAGACGGCATTCACGAGACATAACGCGCTAGCCTGGTGCGAACATTGAGCGAGTAAGGCAACGGTCACGGACGAACCTCCGTCGAGTACTTGCAGCGTGTCGCCGTGATGTCGATGTAAGCATCGCCTATCTGCGACTCAGTCCTGCTGCTGTAGGGCATCCCGCCGTCCCCTATGAGAGCTAGTACGTGAGGACGACCTCGAACAACAGCAACCTTTCTTACGGCAAGTATCACTGACATTTAGTACTGTCAAAACGAATACTCCGCGACCTCTGCATGCCTATAAGTATAGCGCTTTATCCTATTTCTCCCTTGCGCATACCAATGCATCATGGCCGCATACGTATTCCATGCAGTACGTAAAATATATTTTCGCCCATGAATAGAATCTGCTCGGAATTCGTGCCGTAGCCTCGAATACTGTATGTAAATAATTGTAGAGCTAGTTATACATGCTCTATTATACGCGTATGAAATAAATATAATATAAAATGTGTATAATATACTATTATTAGCTCCCTTTTCCGTGTATGTCAATTTCTCTCCGGCATAAGCTCTAGCGACTATGTTTGCGAAGACTTCGACGATGCAATTCAAGCCTCAAACAGGTAAGGTAATCGCGAGCATGATGAAAATATATATGATTTATCTATCATTAATCCTTTTGTAAATAAATTTTATATGAGATTGTCGAAGATGTAAATAAGAAAATAGAGCAGATCATAAAATTAAATATAATGTTATTAATAATACAATGTTAAGTTGAATGAAATAAGATATATTCAAAATGTGGTAATGTCAAAATTTCATAATTATACGCGAATAGCGAAAGAAATATGTATAATAATATCATTTAATACAGTATTATATTACAAATAAAGACAATGGAAGTTTATCTAAATGCAAGAAAAATGAACCATTTAATTTTATTCTTATATTTAATATATGTCCTTTATATGGAAGTCATTGACTCAGAAGTCACTGTAGAGCATCGACATATTTGATTTCTAATCTATGGCACCATACCCGATTTTACGCTTCTACGATTTACAAAAAATAACCAATGTCTGTAAACTTCTATATCTTGGCTAGTCTATATCTCACGACTTTATAAAGATATTGATATCAGTATTGTGGTATAATGCATTGTTAATTTATTTCTGATGGAATACAGAATCATATTTTGTTGTCGTTACTGATTCTGAGAAACACTGGATGGACTAGCTTAATAATAGCAATGTGTAAAAACGATACCAAATTGCAATTACGAGCTTTTTAAAAAGAATGGAAATACCGATAAAGTAATCTAAAATAGAATCTTAACATTTACCAGGGGTGTAATGTGAAATTTTCCGGGTTCTACGCTAAAGAAAAGACTGGATTTTCAAGGTTATCGTACAATATTTTGATTTACATATTGGTTGTTAAATGTTACATAATTCGTTCATATTTCACCTAAATTATCGATACCATTCCAAAATACATTTGCTCCTTCAAGGCAGTTCTTTCGACGAAATATTTTTCGAATTCTCCAAAATTGGCGAAGCGCTGCTCTACAAGTAAATGTCCCATTGATGCGAAGTATTGATAGTCGATAGAGTAAACTCTGAAGAGTACAGCGAATCTGATAACACTTCATCAATAATTTTTCGTAAATATTTTTTATTGGTCTTACAGTCCAATCAATTTCAACCAAAAATAAAATAAAATAAAAATAAAAATAAAAATAAAATAAATAAAATAAAAACTAAAAAATAAAAAATAAAAATAACAATAAAAAATAAAAAATAAGAAATACAAATAATAAATAATAAAAATAAAAAATAAAAATTAAAAATAAAAATTAAATTAAAAATTAAATTAAAATGATAATGACAGTCAGACTGTCCTTGTTTATATTCACCCCCGTAGACTAATCTGAAAATAAAATATTAGCTGAAAAAATTCTTTGTTAGTAAAGTGCAGTCTGACTGTCCCCAACACCCTTACCTAATTGAAGACTTGTCCAACGTTTCGAGCTCGCTACGGCTCCTCATCAGGGACTAATCTAAACCTTATATTCTAATCTATATATACTCATCCCCACCACCAAATTTCGTAAATTAAATATAAATTCCCCCTCTACACAAATTGTCCAAAACCAATCAATTTAATAAGGAATGATAAACACTGTCCAATCTACCAGACTCTAACATTAAATTCACATTATTTCGATTCTTGGAAATGTGAATACTTTCAAGACTCTCCCGTTTATACTTATTATTAATACCATATTCCAAAATATCCACATTCACAAAATCAAAAGAATGTAAAAACTTTAAACAATGCTCTTTTAAACCAGAAGTAATATGTGAGCTACGTAAACTATATTTATGCTCATAAATTCTCTTTTTTAAATATCTACCTGTTTGTCCAATATAGTATTTATCACAATCCATGCAATTAATCTTGTAAACAACTCCTGATTTTAAGCATAAATCATCCTTATCTTTGCAATTATTAAACAATCTACTTAAATTATTGCGATTTTTAAAGAAAATTTGAATGTTATATTTCCGAAAATTTCTTTTTATTCTTTCAGATAATCCTCGAACATATGGTAAGACAATAATTTTGCCTCCGTTAAAATCAATTCCTGCACTATGTCTATTTTCGGTATTATAAATTTCAAACAATCTCTCAGCAATCAATCTATTAATAAATTGAATTGGATAGCCATTATTAATAAAAGTCTCTCTTACTATCTGTAAATTATTTTGTCTAAAATCTTTATGTGACAATTTAATTGCTCTGTCAATGACACCCCTCAATGCCCCAATTTTGTTTCCGAATTGGTGGTGTGAATTAAAATCTAAAAACCTACCTGACCAAGTAGGCTTTCTGTACCAATTAAGTTTTACCTTATTATTACTACATCTAATCACATTAACGTCCAAAAAACTTAACTGACTATTTACTTCAACCTCCCTTGTAAATTTAATTCTGTCATGTACAGAATTGAAAACATCCACCATTTCATCCACAAAAACTTCTGGAACAATTGTAAAGATATCATCAACATATCTCTTAAATATCATTGGTTCAAAAAGCAATTTTGACAAGGCTATACTTTCCAACTTTTCCATAACTAAATTAGCTATAACCGGTGACAAAGGCGACCCCATTGGACATCCGTATTTTTGTTCATAAAATTTATTATCAAATGAAAAAATTGTGTTATTAAAAACCAAATTAATTGCTTTAATAAATTCATTCATTGTCAATTTTGTATGCAAATTAATTTCATTCCACTTTTCCTGTATAATATCATTTAACAACTCTAAAGGTACATTTGTAAACAAAGATACTACATCCAATGAAATCATCTTGTAGTTTTTCGGAATAACAATATCTTTCATTTCATTGTAAAAACACCAACTATCCTTAATGTAAGAACTAGTTCTTCCAACTATCTTAACCAATATATTAGACAAAAATCTAGCAATATTATAAGTTGGGAAACCTATGGAAGATATTATTATTCTAAATGTCAGATTTTCTTTATACAGGAAAAGTGGAATGAAATTAATTTGCATACAAAATTGACAATGAATGAATTTATTAAAGCAATTAATTTGGTTTTTAATAACACAATTTTTTCATTTGATAATAAATTTTATGAACAAAAATACGGATGTCCAATGGGGTCGCCTTTGTCACCGGTTATAGCTAATTTAGTTATGGAAAAGTTGGAAAGTATAGCCTTGTCAAAATTGCTTTTTGAACCAATGATATTTAAGAGATATGTTGATGATATCTTTACAATTGTTCCAGAAGTTTTTGTGGATGAAATGGTGGATGTTTTCAATTCTGTACATGACAGAATTAAATTTACAAGGGAGGTTGAAGTAAATAGTCAGTTAAGTTTTTTGGACGTTAATGTGATTAGATGTAGTAATAATAAGGTAAAACTTAATTGGTACAGAAAGCCTACTTGGTCAGGTAGGTTTTTAGATTTTAATTCACACCACCAATTCGGAAACAAAATTGGGGCATTGAGGGGTGTCATTGACAGAGCAATTAAATTGTCACATAAAGATTTTAGACAAAATAATTTACAGATAGTAAGAGAGACTTTTATTAATAATGGCTATCCAATTCAATTTATTAATAGATTGATTGCTGAGAGATTGTTTGAAATTTATAATACCGAAAATAGACATAGTGCAGGAATTGATTTTAACGGAGGCAAAATTATTGTCTTACCATATGTTCGAGGATTATCTGAAAGAATAAAAAGAAATTTTCGGAAATATAACATTCAAATTTTCTTTAAAAATCGCAATAATTTAAGTAGATTGTTTAATAATTGCAAAGATAAGGATGATTTATGCTTAAAATCAGGAGTTGTTTACAAGATTAATTGCATGGATTGTGATAAATACTATATTGGACAAACAGGTAGATATTTAAAAAAGAGAATTTATGAGCATAAATATAGTTTACGTAGCTCACATATTACTTCTGGTTTAAAAGAGCATTGTTTAAAGTTTTTACATTCTTTTGATTTTGTGAATGTGGATATTTTGGAATATGGTATTAATAATAAGTATAAACGGGAGAGTCTTGAAAGTATTCACATTTCCAAGAATCGAAATAATGTGAATTTAATGTTAGAGTCTGGTAGATTGGACAGTGTTTATCATTCCTTATTAAATTGATTGGTTTTGGACAATTTGTGTAGAGGGGGAATTTATATTTAATTTACGAAATTTGGTGGTGGGGATGAGTATATATAGATTAGAATATAAGGTTTAGATTAGTCCCTGATGAGGAGCCGTAGCGAGCTCGAAACGTTGGACAAGTCTTCAATTAGGTAAGGGTGTTGGGGACAGTCAGACTGCACTTTACTAACAAAGAATTTTTTCAGCTAATATTTTATTTTCAGATTAGTCTACGGGGGTGAATATAAACAAGGACAGTCTGACTGTCATTATCATTTTAATTTAATTTTTAATTTAATTTTTATTTTTAATTTTTATTTTTTATTTTTATTATTTATTATTTGTATTTCTTATTTTTTATTGTTTATTGTTATTTTTATTTTTTATTTTTTAGTTTTTATTTTTATTTTATTTTTATTTTTATTTTTATTTTTATTTTATTTTATTTTTGGTTGAAATTGATTGGACTGTAAGACCAATAAAAAATATTTATTAATTTGTATATGGGCAGTCGACAGAAGTACAATTCAATTGTTTTAATAATTTTTCGTCGCACGTATTAATTCCATATAGAAAAGATATTGTTTGGAATCGTTAAAAACGAATTTCACAAACCAATTTTTGATTTTGTATGTGTCTATTTTGTATACTTCTGGATATTTGCTATTTTTCCTGACCACATTAAGTATTTGTGTCAATTTTTATCCTCATCGATTTTTGATCTTCATCTAATAACGCCTGCAATTTCTTGCCTTTGAATATTTTCGCTGCACGAAAATATCTATTCTCTATCAAATCGACATTTCCACTTTCAAATTCTCGAAACCACGTCTCATATATGCTAAACACTGAATCATCTTCACCATAAGTTTTTATCTACAAGCAATGCGCTTCAGTTACTTTTTTCTTTTGGAAAAAATCTTAAATAACCTTTTTACTTTAATTGTTTTATATTTGCTCTCTTCTACTAAGGTCATGAGTAGTACTCCCAACAAGCAGGACTTAACAAAATCCCATTCAAATTTACTTGTAATTTATAATAGATACGCCAATGCTTGCAATAGGGAATCTACCCAAAAAAAATTATTCTTCTCTTCCCCTCTATTTTAGAAACTATAAATCTTTTTTCTGTTTTATGTTTATAGAATCTTTCTTTTCTTTTTATATATAATAAGTAGCTATAATTTCCAGCTAGTTAATATTAATATATTACTTAAGCTAGCTACGGTTACCGTTCCAAAATTCACCTATGTCAGACAGACATAATTATATATATGAGTGTTGATCCAAACAGTTATTGCACATGTACAAATCAAATCTATTAACCAAGACGGTGCAATATGCAGATAGAGTATACCCTCTCGTTTTCACATTTCGCCTACTGTCAGTAGCTTGAACTAGTCAAACGAGTTGAAAAAAGGGATACTGATACTGCATATTCTTCAAATGAAATGAAATGATATTCTTAGTACAAAATACACTTTCCTAGATTATATGAAAGTATTGTATAGATAGTTCTGATTTTCTCTGGCGGCTACACATATATTCTGTTAAATCTGTTATTATAATATTTTCAAAAATTTATTTCACAAACACAGCATATTTATTTTTTATGGATTTTTCTCATAGCGATATTGGATCCTGCTGTTTTCGTCATATTCTTGGCAATTAAATAATATTAATTACTATTAAAATTTATATTAAAAATTCTACTTATATCGACTGTTTTGAATTAAATTAGTTATTCACCAACGCTAAGATATCTCCTAATAAATATAAAAGAGAAACTCTTGAAATATTAATATTTTGAAAAATTGCAATATTTCAAATTTAATGTTAGAGTCAAGTAAATTGAACAACAGTTATCAGTCTTTATTAATATAAAATTTGTATTTTGCATTTAAGTCAAGAAAGGAGGGTTTTCTAAATGTTATACGACCAAATATAGAATGGAGGTACGGTATATAATGTAGCATACTATACTGAGGGCTCTACAAAAACAACCGAAGAGCGTACAGTAATATCGTTTGTATTGTTTACATAATAATAATACTGTGACGCCCGAGGTAGACTCTTCTGGTGCACAAGATGTATTAGAAGTATGCACTGCCCTTTTGAGCCTAGAGTTTACTCCGCTAGCTCGGCGTCTATCGCTGAAAAAGTTATGTTCACTCTCCCTACAACTATTAGTAGAACCTACTCTCTTTTATATAGGTTGGAGACCAATGGCTTCACTTAGATGAAAACTATTTCCTTTTAGTCAAGTAACTTACACCTACCTCGGCCTTCCAACTTATTTCCCTAGTCTGTCTAAATACCATATTCGTTAGTGGGATGTAGAAGGTTTATGGGGCATGCATAGTCCTCACCCAAAGGGAGGACCGATCGCTTTCCCGGATTGGGATATAGTTGAGGAATACAGAATACAAATTTTTATTACTAATTACTTTTATTTCTGAGCTCTCTCTTTTTCTCTTATTTCTTACACTCGTTACTATCTCTGTCCGGTGAGAAAGAGTGTGTTTTTGTAGGCTCGATGCTCTTGACGCGTCTGTTAGTGTTTTTTGTATGTAATGGAAATTTTTTATAGCGGACGCGCGTGTTTTATAAAATGGATTGTAACTTCTAACTCGGAACTCAGGACTCAGAACTGAAGTTCGCCGCCGTGCTTATGCTTATAAAAGCACGGGGTAAGCAGTTCCCCGAGCCGCCGCTGCGGCCATGTGGAGATTCTAATTGGGTGCGGAGCAATCCACGTGATTTGTTGCTAATCAAATAAGTAATAAAAATCAATAAATAATAAAAA
Organism: Sycobia sp. Sy_11; assembly: GCA_018907035.1. Lineage (NCBI taxonomy): Eukaryota > Metazoa > Arthropoda > Insecta > Hymenoptera > Epichrysomallidae > Sycobia > Sycobia sp. Sy_11. Next base: position 1,507,690 of record JACCIC010000074.1, read on the forward strand.
AGAGTAATTCTGTGCTCACAAATGTCCACTACGCGACAGCCTAGTCAGTGCCTACCTGCGCTACCTGATATTTTCTTATCATCATATATATATATATATATATATATATATATATCGCCGTGTTACTTTCTTCTAATAGTTTAGCGAAGAATTATTATAAGTTATAAATGAGTTTTGACTTAAAATTATGGTTTATAATAAAATGATACAAAAATATTTTATAATAAAAAAATGTTGTAAAAATTACGTTTTGTAATCATAAATTGAAAAATTCAATTGAAAAATTGAATGAATCTGACGATTTACATGAATTGATACCTGCTTAAATATTCAAAATTATGTAGTTTTCGCTCGTGAACGTTAATAAATGCTTACATTTATTAATGTTTGTTTATAACTATAACATTTATACTTATAATCTATATATACCTTACAATTATGATAGTTAATTTTGTGATCATAATTCCTTATTTATTAAATGTGTAGTATAATTCTTAATGTTTATTTATGTTTGAAATATTTGTTGGTATATGTAGTATATATATATCCACATAGAAATGCATATCCATATGTATATACACCTGAATGAGCTCACGTGCACATATCTATACATACATATACTCATGCATTTTCACATATTTACTCGCAGGCCACATAAAGTCCGGGGCTGATGCGGAGATTAGGTTGGTACACAGGAAAAGCGTCTCAGCTGCTCCAGTGCTGGGTGGAGAAAAAGGAGCGCTTGCTCATCTCATCAATCTTTGCTCCCTTCTTGCGCTCAGCACGCACTCTCGTGGTTCGTAGATGAATTGTCAGATACACCAACAATATACACTGATTTACATAACTGCAATAATCTTTACCGCATAAATGTAAATAATCAGCCAAATAAGTGCAATAATTAGCTGTTAGATTCCACTATAAGCAGTTATATTCCACTACAGCAAAAATCGCAATAATGTACAGATCTACACTAAAAGAGTAAAACTACAAATAATAAAAGAGACATGGAACATAACCGGCCAATAAAGCGGAAGCTAGATACGACCGGGCACGTGTATGTAATAGAATATTGAGCGAGTTTTTGTTTTTTTTCACGCCTTTTTTCCTCGCAAACGCAAGCACTGAGAGTTCCCAGTCTTTTTGATCGTTCTTAACAAAAATGGCGATGATTGCTCTTAAGTCAGTTATTGGCAAATTCCGTACCATTATCAGTTATTACGCAATATCAGTATTATCAGTTATTACGACAGTCTCATTTAAATGATTTGCTCTTTTCAATGCTCGGGCGATAGTCCAGCCATCGGCTTTTTTTCTACGCCGAAGTGTCCCTACGTTGGAGTATTATCACATTCGTAAAGTACTTGTTCGGGGCCACTTAATGGGACTAACAGTGTCTCCCAGTGTCTCTGTGAGTGTATTTGGACGATCTTTATAAATCCAATCGTCTGTGACTGTCAAATCTGGATATCGTTCAAGTTGTTTTTTTTAACCTTTAGGTTTCTCGTCGTATCAATTGTCCGGTTCCATGGTAGTGAGGGTAGCGGCAGGTTGTCGTGGTCTTGAGAGGGCATAAGGTACGTGATGCAAAACTGCCTTCCGATGGAACATCTCCATGTTCTATGCCTACAATACCCGGCGCTAAAATACCAACTCTTTACGTTCACGTTCGTGTACCGGGGTAACGTATCCCTCATATCAATGGACTCAATGGATTTGTATAGAGCATGTATGGGGGATGCCGCTAAAATACAACAATGGTATTTCAGGATAGGATCAAACGAGCTTCTGATCTAACGGACTTGGTGAGGTAAAATTGGGGGAGTGTAAAATTGGCGCTTACTTCCTAATTACCGCAATCCCATTTAGCGATCACCGACAGTCAAATCAATGGAACTTTCTGTTTTACTGGGCCGGGGGCTTGAGTTCATCGTCTGGCCAAGAGAAGGAACTACTCTATTAAAACCCCCACTCCTAAGTCGGACACAGTTGCGATAGGGGATGCATGGTTCCGGGGTCGAAGAAGGGAGCCTCTATAACTCTCAGAGAAATTTTATATAGTGCCCGTTCTTATTAAAAGTTGCCGACCGAACGGTTCACTTCTGGCAAGCTCAGTAGGTGGAAGTACGAACAAGATGATCAAATCAAAAACGTAAAGAAGAAGTAGAAGAAGAAGCTGCTAAGAAGTAGAAGAGAGTAGAAGAAGCTAAAGAAAGAAATGAGATTAGATAGAATAGGAAACCTCCAGGCAGAAGTAAGACTGAAGAGAGGGAGCTACCAAAATCTGACACTGCAAGTAAAGTAAAGACGCCTCTCGGCTGGCTCACAAAAGCCGGAGAGGCTAAGACAACCTAATCGCATGCTCCTAATAAAGGTAAGCCTCCGACTGATAGAAAGACAAGCAGCAGCTGTTCCTCAAGGCCTGAACTACCTAACAGTAATTGCAATAACACGGAAACAACGATGCCCAAACAAGTAACAAACACAGCAAAGGTTGCAATAGAAACTGATACCACTTCAGCACCTCTGCAAGTCGTAGTACCCACGTAGCCTATCAGGGAGTGCGTCTAGGTCCCTGCCCGAGCAGCGTAAAAATTAAGGTGGTCCTCAAAACAGCAGAGGACTGTGAAAAGAGGAAGGAGGGGCTGAAAAGCCTCAAAGTTAGTGGTGGCCATATCAGAATTTGGGGGAGGATGGTGATAATAGGGGTTGATTCCAATGCCAGTCCTCGCTGTGGGGATCTGATCGCAGCGACCGCAAACGGGAGAAATTAGAAAACTTTATAGCGCAGTAGAATCTCAAGATCGCCAATGTGCGAGGAAGTATCGCTACCGTTTCCAATGAAGTTGGAAAAGGAAATGTAGACATCACTCTTATTTCCACAAATCTCGAGACACTCATCACAGGAATGGCCATCAGAGAGGACTGGACCTTGAGTGATCATCGATCTATCATGATCCACTTCAATGGAGCAGACACATCTACCAATTCAGGTGTAGCAAATCAGGAATACAAGCTAAAGAAGAAAGAAAAGAAGAATCTTTCTTTCCACACAGAAAGCGAACTGGCATAATTTCTCTTTATACTTATAAGAATAAGAAATTCTCGGCTCCAAATGACTATGGAGAAAGTTCACTCATTGACAGCCACTTTGAGGAAAGCGTGCAATGCTGTAAAACCGAGGAGTAGGGTAGCTTCTAGGAGGGTTTCCTGGTGGAACCCTAAGCTAGACACGATGAAAAGGGCTACAAATCGAGCCCATCGAGTATTTCAGAAAGAGCGTGCTCCCGTTAGACGGGAGCACCTCAAGAAAGAATACAAAGCGGCCAGAAAGGAGTATGTCCGTAGACTCAGGCATACTAAAAAGACTAAATGGCACGACTTTGTCACAGTTAAGGGTAATCACAACCCTTGGAGCATGGCTTACCGGCTACAAGCAGATAAGTTATCCATTAAGGAAGTTGCCTAGAACGTCCGTCTGGATGATAAAACCTGCACGATGGACTGTGTGAGTACTGCTATGGCAGTACTTACGCTCCAAACAATATACAGGATATGTCAATATAAAATATATCAATATAAAATCAATATAGACAATATGTCCATATAAAATATTTGAACAACGCCCTCCCGCCCGGAGGGTCAGACGGTGCATTTAATCTGGCTGAATTTGATCAGGTCTTAGCCAAGATGAAGCTGGATACGGCCCCTGGACCAGACAGCTTCGACTTGGTCATCATGCAAACAGCACTACCGACCATCAGGCAGGACCTGATCAATATTTACAACTCGTGCTTGAGATTCTCGGTCTTCCCCAATGAATGCAAGGTCGATCAAGTCGTCACAATCTGAAAGAGCGAAGACAAAGAACCTGAGGACCCTGCATCCTACAGGCCCACTTGCCTATTGCCAATACTCGGCAAAGCCCTTGAAGCTCTAATACTGAATAAATTAAACAGGATTATTGAACCAAGACTAACCCCAAGACAATATGGCTTAAGAAGAGGTCGATCCACCGAGTACGCCATAGTTCAGTTGTGTAGGCCTGTGAGTGAATCGAGTAGAAAATATGTTTATATGTAGCAATCTTTCTGGACATAAAGGAGGCCTTTGACAATGTCCGGTGGCCGACTGTATTAACAGCTCTGAAAAGCAAAGCGTGTCCCAGGAGTCTCTATAAACTAATAAGAGATTACCTGAAGGGCTGTCGAGTCCTCATATGAGATGGCTTCGATGAAGTACAACTTGGGATCTGTAAGGGGATCCGTACTAGGCCCAACTCTGTGGAACCTTGTCCTTGATTCTCTTCTTTGGCAGCTCTCAAGACTAGGGTGTGAAGTCATTGCCTATGCAGACGACATCGCGCTCGTTATGGATGGAGACTCGCATCGAGAGATCGTAATGATACGCCAAAGTTACATTGAAGAAGTGGAATCCTGGTGTCGCCTCAATAAAATGAGCCTGACCTCTCTATAGTGTGGAATGTTGATCTTGAGAGGCCACCTTCATTCGAAAGTTCCCCCTCTGATTAAGATCGGCAACTCGAGGGTGAAGAGATTAGAAAGCGTACGATACTTTGGAATCCACTTCAGTGAACATCTTAAAATCAGCTGCATTGCACTGAACGCCTAGCAAGATGGGAATGGGGCCTTAAATTCCAGGCACTTAGTACTATCTATGCCGGGCTATTCACACCTATCGCTGCTTATGCAGCGGCAAGTTAGCACGATTTGATGTGTGTAGAACAGCAACGCGTGTTGGCAACTACTCAAAGACGCGTACTCATTACAGTCACCGGTGCACGTTCCGGTAGTAGTACAGATCCGGAGTTTGTCGAAAGTTTCCTGCTGAGCTGGACATCATGTTTCACTTTTCTTCTAAAGTTTCGCGAGTGGCAACTTGATCTTTTTTTAGGTTTTGTATGCACTGACGATATCACCCGATCACGACTGGGCAGAACCGTGACTGTCGCAGATCGGTATGTCTCAGCTATTCGGTTACTGATCGAATCTTCTCTAGGGCGATACCGTTCTCGTCTACGATGTACGCGAGATACTTGATCTTTGGGCAGAAAAACTCGGCTTTTTCCTTGCTGATTTATAATTCAACCTCAATGAGGTAGATAAGCGCCACTTTTAACTCACGAGTATACTGCTCAAAAGTCTATATGACGGCAGTTCTGTCGTTCACATACACGAAAATCAAGTCCGTACTTGTCTGGAATCTGGCCGGGGCGTTTGTCAGTTCGTAAGGTAACCGTTTGTACTGGAAGAGACCCTTTTGCGGAACCGTAAAAACGGTAATTTTTTTCTACTTTCGTATAATGATATTTGATGGTGAGCCTGAGTCAAGTCAGTCTTGTACAGATATTTGACGTCGCGTAAGTTTGCTAACAAGACATCCATATGCGATAATGGATATGCGTCCTTTTTCGAAAGGACGTTAACTACCCGGTAGTCGATGCAATATCATATTTTCTCGTCTTCGTCAAGATTACCGAGCAGCTGCTCCACAAGCTCTCTGAAGGCTCGACGATGCCTTCGATGAGTAGCCAATCGATTTCCTGATGAGCTTGCTTCAGCAACCGATGTGGATACAGCGCAAGCACTACTTTATAGAACAATGCCCCTGTACGTCCACGAAATGAAGCTGCATTTGCGCCAGCTGAAGCGTTCCGCTCGGCATGGGTATAAGCTGGTATAATAGCTGCTCGAGCTCTCGTCGTTAAATATTATCGAGCTCGGCTCCTTCATTGACGGCAATTATGGCAAAACGCCTAGTAATTTTTCGAGGCATGGGCCATGTCGCATCCACGAAGTTCATCATCAGTTTTATTGACGTCAAAACGTCCATACAGATGATCAGGTCGTATTTTAGTGACTTGGCTGCCTGAAACCGTACCTTTGCTTTCCAGACATCAGTGTTAAGTAGCAAGTCGACTTCGCCATCATTTTGGCATACTTTACCATCAGGCATTTGCAGCGGTATAATCGCTGGTTTTACCAGTTTACGAAGAGCAGGGCCTACATAAGATTCCCGTACGCCGGGATCGATTAGTGCCGGCACTATCTTGCCCATCAGTTCAATGTTTAAAAAGAGCCGATTTTCTTCGTCCCGTACCCTGATATCCGAGTACGTATTCGTCACGTCCCTGGTTCTGGAGCAGTTATGGTTGCTAACATCTATCATTGGAATTATCATAAGTGGTGTTGTGGTCAACTCTGAACTCCTTTCCCCTTTTACTTTTCACTATTTGTAATGTGGGCCGCACATTACTTTTGGGGCATCTGTCTGCCCAATGTCATGACTTCTGGCAGGTCCAGCAAGGCCTCGTATCGTTATTCTGCGATCTGCCCTCGCTGCGTCATTTATTATGACGCGGCGAGTATTGATTTTTGTGGTCTCGTCTACCTCTATTATTTATGACAGGCCATCACTGTTCATTATGGTATCTTTCTTCTTCGTAATAGCAGGCTTGTCGCTCATCAATGCCGCTAGTCTAGAGCACTTGCTTACTCTCTCTAAAGAGGAACAGACTGCAGTACCGAAAGTATGAAAAGGTCGTGAGGAATACTGAAACAAATACATTGAGTACATCGGCAAACTCGAAAGAAATAGAGCGTGCACTATCTATTATCTCTCTCTCTCTACCGCCGAGCATCGAAATGTATACCATGGAAGGGGACCCACGAGTTCTTAAATTAACGCGTATAATCGGATTTTATATAACGGGTGTACTCCTGTAAATGCCCATTTAATATATAAGTACATACGCGTATACATTTGTACGTATATATATATATATATATATATATATATATATATATATATATATATATATATTAGGTTGTCAAATATCTCCTTTCGGCTTTTTTGTCTTATGAATTTCGCGATTATTTACAAAGCGCTATAGAAATCGTATCTGGCAATACTATACATCATTTGAAAGATCTTGACATAAGGTACAAAACGACATGATACATAATTAGTTTGGATATTGCGTTCAAAAATTATATACGTGTAAACAAAGAGTTCAATAACGCCGAAATTCGCGCTATTTTAAAGTTTTCCTTAGCGAATGGCAAATCCGCTAGAGAAACGTTCCATGATTTATGGTGTTTTCGGGGATGACACGCTAGCACTTCGAACCGCAGAGAAATTGTTCCGACGATTCAGTGTCGGTAAAAACGACAGCATGGATAAGCCAGCCGGCACAAGACTTGTGACGACGAATACCGATCAAATTATGGAATTTATCGAGTTAGACCGACACGTGGCATTTCGTGACATCGCACAGGAGATGACAGTTAGTAACCAAACCATTTTAAACCATCTGCAGAAGACTGGATATAAAAAAAGCTTGATGTTTGGGTGCCGCAAGATTTGGTGTAAAAAAACCTTGTGAACCGAATCAACCCCTGCGATGTGCTGCTGAGACGGAAGGAACCATTTTGACTTGATAATATCAAGCGAAAACTGTCGTGGTCCAAGGCCGGTGGACCGTCGCCGAGCCGGGATTGACGGCGAGGAAGGTTTTGCTGGAAGGGATTTGAAGGGAATCATCCACTATGAGCTGCTCCTATATGGCCAAACGCTTAATTCTACCATCTACTGTGAACAACTGGACCGCTTGAATCAAGCTATCGACCAGAAGCATCCTTAATTGGCTCACAGGAAGGGTGTAATGTTCCACCAAGACAACGCCAGACCACACACATCATTAATGCGTCGTCAGAAGCTACGGGAGTTCGGATGGGAGAGTTTTCGCATCTACCATATAGCCCGGACATAGCGCCAAATGATTACCACCTGTTCCTGTCTTTGTCGAATGCTCTTGGTAGTGTAAAGTTGGACTCAAAAGAGGCTTGTGAAAAGTGACTGTCCGAGTTCTTCGCAAATAACGAAAAGGGTTTCTACGAGTGGGGTATTATGAAGTTGCCGTCTAAATGGAAACAGATTATCGAACAAAAAGACGCATATTTGCAGTAAATCCGACCACTGTAACACTTTTATAAAGCATTGAATGAAGAGCAAAAAAGCGGAAGGGAAATATTTGACAACGCAATATATATATATATATATATATATATATATATATATATCCGAATTATCATAAGTGAAAGTAATTGATATGTCATTATAAATTAAATTAAATACAATAAGTAAAAATATGTATTATAAATTTGCATTGCAATTATTATTTACCGACAAAATTAGATTTTATGTTACAATATATATAATTATATTACAATATTCGTCCGGTGAACCTATTCAAACAAAATCGTTTCACACGCACTTCTTCAGTAGTTAAAATCCGTCCAGAGCTTAAAACTCCTATCTGAAATGTCCTCCGAAATGATTAACTTGATCGCTGTTGCGAAGCGCTCCTCAATAGACCAGCAGTTCTCTTATCTCGTAAAAATCCATTATCTTTTAATTCTTCATCCTGTTTGTGAGGCGCACCTCAAAAAAACCAGCGTAATTAAGCAGACCTTTATTTTTCATGTTAGAAAATCAACCTGTTTCATTAAATTCCCCGCGCGGAATTTGGCACCGGTTATTTGTGCGGAAAATAGCGTCGAATCGATAATATTAATCACATCAATATAATTTTGTGACAATCTTCTTGTTATTATGTGAATAATATCGTTGCTTCGCCTATGAAGCGCATGGTGTATCCAAAACGAAAGTTTCAATATCTTGCGTAGGAAGAAAATGATAGTTTGTTGCTTTTTTTTTGTATGAGAAATAAAAATATTTATATTTATTTTTTATATTACTTATTATTATTTATTTATATTAGGTATATTATTATTATTATTATTACTGTTATCATTATTTATTTACTGGTTTTATTTGACGTTGAATACTCTATGATTATTTCAATACTATCAGTTTATTACTATTATTGTTTGTGTAGGCTTTAAGATATTGTTGTTTTATAATCTAATTATTTAATTATTATTGTTGATAACGTGGTTTCTATTTTCATTATTGCATTCCTATTGTTATTATTAATGTTGGTCTTGTTTCCCTTATCTGCAAATATTACTTCACTCATCTAAATTATGTATGAGATATACGATTTTTGTTTTTAGATTAACAGTTTACATACATTATTTTTCTTAATAACTGTGCAATCCAATAAATTATTTAGTGGCTTATCGCAAACGTAAGTATTTCGTTCAGTCGTGATTCTAATATTAGCGTGTGTTATGCATTGTTAATGTCTTTATTAGGTTTTTACTTCTGAAGGTTACGTTTGCACAAAATTGTTAATTATTAAAGGTTTCTTTGTCTTTCAATTTTTGTTATTATTAATTTTTAATCTCTACCAATCGTCTTTATTCTTATTTTATTTATTTTTATTATTTTTACTAAAAGATTTCAAAACTACTCCTTCTATATAACAGGTACGATGTTTCTCTACAGGAACTATGTTTGTTTTCTTATTTATTCAAAAATAAAAAATTATTTATATATTATATGCCTCGAACCTGCTGCAAATTATTTCTACCATTGTGAAGGAATAACGAAGCAGGGGCATTTTTCAGAGTGGAAAAAGTCCACTCCCTTTCTACATTTCAGGCCCTTGCAGCATATAGGTTATGCGTGTTCAGTGGGTCTTATTTTCCCCTGTTAGTTGAATCCTGCTAGCGAAAGTAAAACACTACTTCGTACATGTTTTCTTTCTCCTGAACAGTTCTGTTTTTAGATTCACCTGGAAGAGAAATATGACAGTAGCGAGATTGATAAAGGGGGGGGGGCATCGACGATGATGTTTTAGCGGCAAGATATTTTCCTAAAAAAGTGCAATTTTTATTTAATCCGTCTGAAGTTGGTATCCACCATTGCTATGATGATTGGAACTCTGGAGCACATTTCACATCTTAAAAATTCTTATCCCTTTTATATAAAAAGTGTCTTTCAAAAATTTTGGTCGCCACTCATGTCTAAAAGGAGCTGGTATCAGGCAATATCAGTATAAAGGACGAGGAGTGAACTATTTCAAAAAGATCTAATAGACAGGGAATCAACAAAGAGAGGATGCCATAGGGTTATGGGTAGATGTACATGTAAAAATCGAGTTTATTTAGAAATTAAGGTACATTGCTACGATTCTTTTCAAAGTAGTCCCCTCTTGCATCTATACACTTATTCCAGCGAACTGTTCAGTTATCGTAACAATTCTGGAACACTTCCTATGGACCTATCCGTATGCTCGTCACAGATTATTGGACTGTCTTCAACAGAATTAAAATGTCGACCTTTGACGAATTTTTTCAAATGGGAAATAGGAAAAAATTGCAGCCACCAATTGGGCGGTTATATTATAGATTTAAACTACATAAATAGCGGAAAATTATGATCAAAACTGTAAGCCGTGCAATATAGATTGTAAAAAGTGGACAAAGTTTTAATGCAAAAAAATTACATTGATTTCTTAAAAGTCGAACAAGCTTTCTGATTATATACCGATTTTTTTTGTTGTTTTTTGTTTGAGTGGCCTAGTACAAACTTTATTGTTGAAAGATAACTGTTGTTTTTAGAAGGTATAAAAGTGTATTGGTATTTTAAGTATAAAAACCTTGTCTGAGTAATATTTACTGAAAACGTTTTTCGTATTATGGCAATTTAAGCATTTTGATTTTTTTTAATACAAAATTAACTTTATAAAAGTAATCCAGTTGAAATGTAAAAGCCAATATTAGTGTCACCATGATTTGTGACTTTCTTTTGTATTAATTTCAGATTTATACAGTATTTTTCAACAAAGTTATTAGAATAAAAACTAGAGATTATTTTGGATATTGTCGAACGTCAATTTTTCAATAGGCAAATCGCTTTTCTTAAAGCGGAATAATAGCATCTTACAAAAAATTTAATTGAGAATACATTTGGTTCAAATTATTTCACCTATAATTAATTTTTAGTAATGTACAAGTGTACATATAAAAGCAGGTCAAATAACAACTCAGCAGTAAAACTTTGTAACCTCCGTTCTACTTTCGAAAATACTAATAAAGTTAGAGGCAAATAAATATAGAAAAAAGATAAGGAGGTAGAAACCTAAAATGAAGGTGTAAAAATAATACTATTAGGTGTACAACTTTGCTTCCGCCCTTTTTTCCGAATTTCGAGGCTGTATTGTAAAAACCAGGTTATACATGTATAATACAAAGTATTGTCCATCACTGGTCAGTACTTTCACTCACCTTTCGCGCAGCATTCGATTTCCGCATTGAAAAAATTGGTCATCTTTTTCAGTGATCAACGAATCGATCCAATTTTTTGCTTCTTCATAAGACGGAAAGTGCTGATCAGCCAGACCATGTACCATTAATCAACACAATTGCTAGTTTGAGGGAATAATGTCGAAGGGTGGGGTAGAACTTCCCATTTCAACGATTCCAAGTACGTTTTGTCCTCTTTCGCGACATAGGTTTGAGCATTGTTATGCTGTAAAATCACTTTTTCATGTATATCTTTGTATTGCAAGCATTTGTCTGCCAATGCTTGGGTCATACGCATTAATTGTATTCGACAACGATCGCGTCTAATTGTTTCAGTCGGGTTTAAAAACTTATAATACACTACGTCAGCCATAATACTTTACAGCAACTTATAAACCTAATTAAATAACTTTCGGATGCTGGATTTTGTATGTGGACTTTGCTAATATAATCTTACATTAATCTTCTTTTAATAAGATATACCTACTTTATAAATAAACATCATCACATAGTGAGTAAAGAAACAAAAGTCACGATAAAATACTCAAGAAACAACCATCAGAGAAAAATGCAAACAGTCAAAAATTTGAAGAAATCCATTCTTTCACTATCCACAGAGAATAAAAAAAGTAAGTATATTATTAATATACGGAGAGTTCGAAATGTTCCGAACTTCCCAATTGTAACATAAAGTAAATATTTTGGAAGAAAATGTTAAATACAAAAGTTATTCAGTTTTGAAGGTTGTACTAAATGGTCACCTTGGATTCATTGTTATTGATTATCATTTTCAAGGTCATTTGAAGGTAATCTTCAGTTTTTTAAATAGGGACCCCTATTTTTTATTTCAGATTCTGAAAGAGCACAAAAGTTTATATCTGGATGTTAATCGTTATGGCTCAAAATGCCCGGCAGAGGTCATTTAGGGATTAAGCGACTATTTAGTAGCAGAAAGCCAAGAAATCCCGATTATTAAAAATTTTGAGCATATCTGACCAATACTAAAGTAATTTGATTTTGTAAGACAAACTTTATGGTGGCGTTCAATTGACATTCCCCTTGATTGTCAAAGTCTGGAATAGTGAACATTCTTAATTCTGAATACTGGAGTAACATCAATCCATATTGGATGAGAGCAGATCAGACGCAACATCCAGAAAAAGTAAATGTTTGGGTTGATATATTTAATGGAAGAGTACTTGACCCTTTCTTTATTCAAAGTAATTTAAATTCGCCATGTGTGAAAACATGCTTCGAGACCAAATTATATGAGCTGTACGGAATTTAGATGGTGGAAATCTGGATGAAATTTATTTCCAGGATGTTGCTGCTGCATACTACGGTATTCATGTTCGCCGATACTTACATGCAACATTTCCAATAAGGACAGTTTCAAAGGTTTCAAATAAACCCAGTTTCCAAGAGCGATTACTACCGTTGTTTTATTACGTCTGCGATATTCTTCGATCTCTTACTTTGTAGCTTTTCCATCATTAACAGCCTTTGCTATTCAATTAGAACAACATGCTAATCCTCCAGTCACAATCAAGAAGTAGTAAAACACCGCCAAGATTTTGAGGATTTGGCAATACGATTGTAATTGTCACATTGCCTTTCCCCCCTTTTATTTAAATCTTTTTAATGGCCTTTCGAGCGCCCTTTAATACAGAGCGAACTAATTTGAGAAATTGAGTTTTGAATTACTGTATACTGAGTAGATTTAATTAATTTTTGAAGGTTGATTTATTGTTTTTGCCAAGAAATTTTTTTTTTTATTTTTTTTCTTCAATTCTATTGTCCCAGGACCGGAATATTGATAACCTTATAAATGGACTAAAATAGGTATGTGACTAAGTACCTTATTAAAGGTACCTTCTCACTTATTATTCGAACGATCATTCTATTTCGAAAGATAAAATAATACTAATTATATATATATATATATATATATATATATATATATATATATATATATTGTAACGGGCACCAAGTATAGGTGCTCGTTTTGAACTATAGAGAAATAGACGGCTGGTTATAGCCGCTGTCGAATTCTAGTTGGAGGTAAGGGAGTGGGGGAAAATTCAGTTAGTTGATTTTTGAGAGTCAAAGCTAAGGGGAGTATTCGCTGTTCTTTTCTATTCGAATTGTTACTTGGTTATTCCGAAATATTGAGTTACTAAGTTTTATTTTATCGATTTATTGCTGTTGCATCGTTGCTGTTGTTTTGGATATTGTTTTTGTTGTTGTTGGTGGTTGAACATTTTTGTTATTGTTGCTCTTAGAATTGAGCAATTTTGATCATCTTCAATAAATACAAGAAGAGAGCTAACATCATCGGGCCCGCAACGTGAGCTGTCGTTGGAATATATTAGAACATTATCAGGTAGATGAAAATTTAATTCGAACTATTGCGTTCTTGCGTGTACTTGCGTAGATAAATAATCGTGCGGGAATTATTTATCTTTAAAATAAATTCGTCAAACTTCATTATATTTGATTTATTTTGATACGCGCGAATGTGCATGATATGTGAATTTATATACGCTGATTAAAAGAATATAGGTAGAATAACCGATTAGCTTATTCGATTAGCTTGTGTGTGTTTATAACAAATTCGAGCAGGAATTGTACACACACAAGCACAGCCGCGAGTGTGATTAGCATACACGTGTGTGAGTGCAACGGTGTATTCCGCCCGCGCGTATATGTAGTCGAGAGAGATTCGCGTGACTATTATATAATAAGTTACGGTAGCGACTCCTAGCGCTTGAAGACCGTATTAGGTTAGAATAAAGCGTGCGAAATTTGAATTTTAATAGAATTTAAATGGTATTTATTCTCGACTAAATCACACTCAATAAACTAATAGGGTTGCGGGTGTACTTAGGTAATTAAACAATCATTTATAATATCATTTTTAAGTTAATAAATATATTTAAATTGTTATAATAAATTATCAATATTTTTCTTATTCAAACCAATAAATTCTAATATTCAAGATTCAGGACCCTGCCGCCTCCGCGGTGAATCACAGCAGTTGTTGAATTTAATATTAATAATTTTAATATTATTTATTATTTAATAATAAACAGTTATTTTAATTCTAACTGATAGTCGTGTGATTGAATTTTTTTATTTTTATTCAATTTCCCTCAAGAATTGAAGAATATTTAGAGGACAAGTGGAGGTAAAACAGAACATTCCTATTAATAATTAATTGTTTAAACAATTTAATAATTGTTTATTGCTAAGGTAAGTGAAGCCTTGGTAGTGGTAAATAATTAATGATAGGTAAGTCCTATAATTATTGTAACGGCCTACAGAAGTAAGAGAATGTATCAGGACCGTACCTATCCCTATAAGGGCCCCGTTACAAATTGGCGCCCAACATTCTTGAAAGGGTATCATATTTCACATTGATCGCTTCAGAATTCTTTTTTAGATTTGACAATTGAATATTGTAACAAAAAATAGTACACCTGCTTGCGTATCAATTAGGTCGGCTATTGTAAGTTTAAGTACGGGATTTACCAGTGGATTTTTTTATGTGATTAATTCGCTTTATATTATTACTTAAAAATAACATTTTTTTTAGTAAAATTTTTCTTATGTTTTAGTGAAATAGACATAGAATTAACAGTTTTACTGACGATTTATACCCGTACTAAACAAATTCACCAAGGTTTGCTCTAAATAGGATATAATATATTTTTTTTAAATAATATAATTATTTATATAATATTTTTATTTGTATATTTTATTTCTTTATTATATTGGTACACCTTAGGGAAATATATATTTTTTATCTAATCTTTTTGATATATAAGAACAGGAGTCAAGAAGGCATATTTTATTATATCCCTTCTTTGCTCTTGTAATATAATTAAACCTCTGGTGTACTCGCACAAAATATTTTGCGCGATTACAATAGAGGTGAGCAGACCTTGACGTATTTCAGTGCATCAAGGGCACAAAAACCTGTAACCTAAAAGAGCAGATTATTCCCATTATAAATTGCCTTCCCGTTAATTTTCGGATACCATGTCTGCATCTCAAATGCCAATGGCAAGCAACACCGACGAAAAAATTGAAAATTGATGCTTTTGTAAGACCACTGGCGAATGGGATCAATGTCTCCTCCACCTAAGCCTACGCGTAGAGGGAGATAGATTTCTACGCATGCAAAGGCTCAGCAACTGGCTAAAAGGTAATTATGTACCTGAGGACTTCATCCAAGAAACAAATGAAGATCCGTGCCTCCAGTATATGAAAAGAGAGGCAACAAGAAGATCATTTATTGAAGAAGAAATTCAGACTGGAGGTCAGTCTTACCTTCATAAAATGTCAGAGGAAGGAGACAGGCATCCACTGGATTTTATAAGAAATAGTTTCTTAATCCAGGAGATTTTAGATGCCTCACGAAGACAGCATGGGCCACCGGAAGCATTTATAGACGATACTGAGGTGAATGTCACGCATTGGAACCCACCTTCCAATGTAGTGGTACCACAAGTACACCTACGCAGTATCGTCCTTGACCAATCTGGCGGAGAAGAAGCCGAAGCACTGATTATGGAAGCGATGCAACGGCAAATTAACCAAATGCAACGAATGCTTCAAGCATTAACAGAGAAACTGCATAGCGAGATTGGACTCCAACCCGGATGAGGGTCGAGCACAAAAATGGAGGACGTGAATACGAATACTCGTAACGTTAATATACGAGACACATTCACGATCCACAACTCGACCCGAACGGACCTACCACAGCCAGCCCCCACCCGAACCACTCTGAATGACAGTCCACGAGGACGTGGAGTCGGCAGGAGGAGGGGGAACCCTTGAGGCATATTACAAACTCAAGGGAAAACATTAGTCGTCAAAACGAGACGACTAAAATACCATCTGTGGTTAAACCTCGTGATAATAGTGAGGTCGTTCGCAAATGGAATATTTCCGTTAAGGCGCGATGATTCGCAAACAGTTGAAATATTTCTAGACCGGGTTGAGGAGCTGAGGAGCATGTCTAACCTGTCAGAAGAGCAACTCTTTGAGGCAGCAACAGAGTTATTCAAAGGTTCAGACAATTACTAGGTAACAGAACCACTGGAACCATGGACATCCTGGAGGGATATAAAGACAGCAGCTCTACGATTTTATGGGACGTCCAATAGGAATCAGGAACGTTGGCGAAGAGAAGCCATCAGAGAAAGAAAGGTCCAGTCCACACAGGACAGTGAATCCTCCGCTCAAGTGCTATACTTGCGGAGAATTAGGGTATAGAACCACGAATTGCCCTAAGTGTTCGGCAAATGGCAGGCGCGGCGGTAAATAGGGGCCCAGCCATCAAGCGCCAATGACGTGACCCCTGCTAGAGGTCCTCGCCGAGAGATATTGGCGCATCAGGCATCATCAGAATCTTCTGAGACTGATCGGTCTAACTCCGAAGACCTTGGAGATTTAGACCCTGACCAAATCGCGGCCATACCAGAAGAAGCTCGTTGATGGATCCCTGTGCGTGTCGGCGACTTCCGTATAAGAGTATTATACGATACTGGAGTGTCGCGTACAATAATCGGCAGAATCGGTCTGCAACTGGACTCAGCCTGTGGACGAGAATTCCACCCTACCTCTGGTATTGGTGCTACAGGTCCTGATAATTCTCCGCTTTATGTAACGGATCATATTACATTACCGTTCGAGTTGGCAGAAATTACACGCGATGTATTGGTTGCTGTAATCCCCTCATTGGAAGTCAATTGTTACGTCGGAGCCAACTTCGCACGTGTTTTTGGGACAGTCAATGACCCTGCTGATAATACGCTGTATGTCATGGCAGCGAAGAAGCGGGTCAGGCTGGAGGTTGCGGCAGTGACAGTAAATCAAGTGCAAAGTATAGCACCTTTACGGCTATCTGCACCGAAACATGTCGAGCGTCCTCTGGTGGGAGAGTTGAGCTCAAATAAACACAGAAGGTTCGATCTTGTCACCGAGACGACACGTTTAGGTTCGATCGGACTCGCAGACATAACTCCGAGTGAATAAGCTAAATTGAAATATTTACTTGATAAGATCTTACCCAAAGAGTAGGCGGTACTGGGATGTACGACGTGGGCCGAACATTTTATTGATATCGGCAATACACGTCCCATTCGTCAAAGACAATATCCAGTTTCCAAAAAGATCCAAGAAGAGATGCATTCTCAAACAAGAGAGATGCTGAAAACTGGAGTCATAGAGCCATCCATGAGTGGTTGGTCTAGCCCAGTAGTGATGGTACGCAAAAATAATGGAAAGTATCGGTTTTGTATAGACTTCAGGAAAGTCAACGCAGTCACGAAACCAGATGCTTATCCATTACCTAATATGGATCAGATACTTAGGAAATTGTAGTCAGCGAGGTACATCTCAACGCTGGATTGAAGCAGTGCGTACCATCAGATACCGCTTCAGGCAGAATCTCGGCCGATTACCGCTTTTACAGTGCCTGGCATGGGATTATTCCAATTCCGAAGAATGCCTTTCGACCTGTCAAATGAGCGTCGTTTCAACGACTAGTCGATCGTGTAATTGGACCAGAGCTTGAGCCGAATGCTTTCTCTTATCTAGATGATATTATTATCGTCACAGAAACATTCACGCAACACCTGGAATGGATCCAGCGTGTACTCAAGCGAGTCCAAGAGGCCGGACTCACGATGAACAGAGAGAATAGCGTTTTTGGACATATGGAGGTTAAGTGCCTCGGCCTATTAGTTAATCGTGAAGGATTCCGTCCAGATCCCGAGAAGATCGAACCGGTGATGCGATACCCGGAACCGCGAAACCTCAAGCAAATGAGACGATTCCTCGATATGGCGTCATGCTATAGATAGTTTTTAAGAAATTTTGCCATGATAGTCGAACCACTCACGCGACTTACACGAAAGGACCGAAGAAATGAGTGGGTCGAGGAGCAGCAAGCGGCTTTTGATCGGATCAAATCGATGATCAGTACAGCCCCTGTCCTCTATCGACCAGTGTTCGAAACACAATTTACCATGCAGACGGGTGCGAGCGACACTGGAGTAGGTGCAGTCTTATTGCAAGAGATTGATGGACAGTAATGAGTACTGTAGTTTGCGAGTAGGGCACTATCTCAAGCTGAAAAAAATTACTCAGTCACGGAGAGAGAATGCCTAGCAGTCATATGGGCAGTAGATAAATTCCGTGCATATATCGAAGGATAACATTTTCGGATCGTACCGGACCATTCCAGTTTACGTTAGATCCGTACGATGCCAATACCCACAGGATGCCTCGCTCGATGGGCCCTGAAATTGCAGGGATATGATTTCCAGGTAGAGCATCGAAAAGGTGCGCTTAATTATGTGCCGGATGCGTTGTCTAGGATGGAAGAAGTAAGCGAATCCAGGTATGCTGCTGTAACTTGGGCTGAAGTAACCCAAAACCAATGGTATCTGGACTGGTTGGATAAAGTTCAGAAGAGCCCTAACGACTATCCAAAATGGGAAATGGTCGGAGGGCAACTCTATTGTTACCGCCCGAACAAAGCTTTAGAAGAAATTATTGGCGACGCAGAAGCCTGGAAAATCGCCGTACCAAAAGAAAAACGTAGTGAAGTATTAAGAGAGTGTCATAATCTCGCTACAGCAAGCCATCCTGGACGCGAGAAGACATACGCTGGAATAACTAAATATTATTACTGGCCCAGCTGCTATAAGACGCTCGAAGAATATGTTAGGAACTGTCTTATATGTCAGCAATGTAAGGTAGAACAGAGATTACCCACTGGTCTAATGGGCCAGAGGCTTTTGGAAAGACCTTGGCAAATGGTCGCAGGGGACATCATGGGTCCGTTGACTCGTAGCAAAGCCGGCTACGAGTACGTCCTAATCCTACAAGATCTTTTCACTCGTTGAGTAGAGTGTATACCACTTCGTAAAGCCAACGGAGTAACGATTATGAAAGCCTTAAAGGAGCGAATTATCATGAGATTTGGAGCTCCAGCAGTTTTCCTGCCGGATAATGATACGGAGTTTAAAAATAAAACGATAGATGAATATCTCGAAGCAGCTCGTATTCACCATTCGTATACTTCGCCATATCATCCACAGGCGAATCCAGTGGAAAGAGTTAACAGGACCTTAAAAACTCAAATTACGGCGTTTGTGGGTGAAAACCATAATTCTTGGGATGAGAGGTTGATAGAGCTAAACTTCTCACTCAACACCACGCCTCATTCTTCCACTGGGTATACTCCAGCCATGCTGAACTTTGGACGGGAGCTGACTCCATCGGGAATGCTTTGCCGTGAGCAAGATCGTGCGACGTTTGAAAATATTGAAGATGAAAGCCGACAATCTTGGTTAGCTTAACTGAGACGGCTAGAAGAGCTCCAAGTGTCAGAAAAGGTACGGTCGCGAGAGCAACATGAACGTCAAGCGACATATTATAATGCTCGTCGTCATCCTTTGCCATACCGATTAGGAGATAAGGAATGGAAAAGGAACCGTATCTTGTCTTCCGCTGCCCAAGGCGTATCAGCGAAGTTAGCGCCTAAGTATGTGGATCCGTATGTGATCACGGAGATCAAAGGCCCTAATACGTATAAGCTAGTCGATGATAAAGGTCGGATAGAAGATTTGGTCCACTCCGAACACCTGAAGCCGTTCGTTGATCAAGAACAAATCATACCTCAAGCAACTGACGAAGCAACTTCAAGAGAACCTTTACCGTCGACTAGCAAAGGACTTCACGCTTGCTAATACGAACAAGCGTGAACGTGGTCGCCCTTGGAAAGCTACCAAAGCTGTTCGACACACTTCTATAGAAGATCTCGACCACCGAGGGACGGTAGAATTTAGACGATCGCGTGGGAGACCTAAAAAGGCATAATTGAAAACTATTTTTTCTTATCTTTATGTTGCAGGATGATTGGCCTACTCGAAAATTGTATCTACGACATCAATAGTCAAGTAATGACGGGATTTTGATCAAGAAGTCGATTTGCTGGGATTATTCGGCATATCGAATGTTTGTGTTGGTCAAGTTGGATCGATCTCGGAGAAGGAATTCCCCTCAGCTGCTCTACCGATGGGAGATGTTCCCGTCCCACTGATGTCTCGGGCTGCGGTGGAACCCCAACCGGTTGTTATACCGGTGGGAGATGTTCCCGTTCCAGTGGAAAAAGAAGGGCCGCAGCAACGGAGGAGAGATTTAGTGACTTAAAGTACAACTTAAAGTACAGCAACTCCTACATGCCAGCAGTTTATGAGTGCGGGTAGAGGCCAGCGACCAATTGAAGAAGGTCGAAACCTGAGCCTTTTCAAAAACCAAAAGGCCAACCGAGTGAGCGGGGGTAAGGTAAACCCTGGTATTGTTATTTCTGTGGATATCCAGGTGTTCGAAATCCCAGAACATGCCCGGATGTTCGAAAACATGGGAGTACCAAACCCTATTTTTATAATTCCAGGGACGATAAACATTAAAGTATCGCTACTCCTTGGAAGACAGCTTTTAGATTTTATTTAGAATATTTTGTATTTTTTATATAAATATATAAATGTCTAATAAAATTCTTATTTAAAATGAATTCTGTTTCTCCAAACTCCTTGCATCCATTCCCTCTGCTTATAGGATGAGGACATCCAGTAGTTCCAGAGTCCAGGAGGACTGGCAATTTCTGGAAGGGGGGTGTAACGGGCACCAAGCATAGATGCTCGTTTTGAACTATAAAGAGATATATGTTATAGCCGCTGTCGAATTCTAGTTGGAGTTAAGGGAGTGGGGGAAAAAGTCAGTTAGTTGATTTTTGAGAGTCAAAGCTAAGGGGAGTATTCGCTGTTCTTTTCTATTCGAATTGTTACTTGGTTATTCCGAAATATTGAGTTACTAAGTTTTATTTTATCGATTTATTGCTGTTGCATCGTTGCTGTTGTTTTGGATATTGTTTTTGTTGTTGTTAGTGGTTGAACATTTTTGTTATTGTTGCTCTTAGAATTGAGCAATTTTGATCATCTTCAATAAATACAAGAAGAGAGCTAACATCATCGACCGAAGAATAACGGGCCCGCAACGTGAGCTGTCGTTCGAATATATTAGAACATTATCAGGTAGATGAAAATTTAATTCGAACTATTGCGTTCTTGCGTGTACTTGCGTAGATAAATAATCGTGCGGGAATTATTTATCTTTAAAATAAATTCGTCAAACTTTATTATATTTGATTTATTTTGATACGCGCGAATGTGCATGATATGTGAATTTATATACGCTGATTAAAAGAATATAGGTAGAATAACCGATTAGCTTATTCGATTAGCTTGTGTGTGTTTATAACAAATTCGAGCAGGAATTGTACGCACACAAGCACAGCCGCGAGTGTGATTAGCTTATACATGTGTGAGTGCGACGGTGTATTCCGCCCGCGCGTATAAGTAGTCGAGAGAGATTCGCCTAACATGATGAATACGGGTAAGCCAATGCTTCATAATACCAAGATACTATATACAACATTAACCGTTTAGTCAGATGGAACGAATTTCTGGTGAATAATACCCTTGGAATCACAGAAAGTAATGAGCATTGTTCGATTTTTCATTTTTCTAAGCGCGATTTTTTCGATTTTGTCTTATCGGAGGCTTGCAATTCAGCAGTTGGATGTTGGAGTTCGGGATTATATGGAAAATACGATGTTTCATTACCTGTTACGATAGTTTCGTGCCTTTTGGCTCCTTTACTTATATTAGTAGTTGAGTTCAGTATAACCCGGGTCTTTTCTGTAACTACCCGTTTTAATACGCTTTTTTCCACGTGAATGTTTGTTAGTCAATGAGTTTCAATAAGTTTCAGAACTTTTGTAATGTACACCGTTTTAATGATTTCTGTACTTCTTAAAACTTTTTGTTGCTGTGGTTAATAATACGTTTTTCTACTTCCTAAACGTGTTCATTAAATTTTTTCAATCCTCTTTGTTGCTTTTGCAAGCTAATACGTGTTACTGAGTTTTTATGTATAAAATTTAGGTATGTGTTAGTCCATTTTAACGATTCTCCATGTGGTAGAACCTAAAGAAAATACATTTCATGCAGTCCCAACGAAAATTATAAGTTATAATATAAATAAATATAAATTATAATATATATATATATAATTTAATATATATATATATATATATATATATATATATATATATAAATAAAAAAAATATATATATACGACAGTGGATTGATAAGTTTCCGGCCTGACCACGAGATGCCGCCACTAGGCCTACTTTGAGGTAGCGTTCTTAGTACCATCCTTAGATAGCTTGTAGTTATAGTTTCAGTCCGATCGCCATGATAGTTTAAGTTTGAGAACACGCTAAACAAGACGCCTCTGTGTTTTTCGTAAAAATGGAAAAGCTGGAAAATTGTGCTGTCATCAAATACTTCTATTTGAAGGGGTTAACGCCGAAGAAAATTAAAGAAGAGATGGTCTCAACACTGGGGACATTCTTCCCATCATATTCCACCGTTAAGCAGTGGGTTTCCGAGTTTAAAAAGGATCGTGTGAGCACCTATAATGAGCCTCGCTCAGAACGCCCCAATGAAGTCACAAGTCCAGATATAATCGAAAAAATCCGTCAAATAGTGCTGAAAGACCGCAGATTAAAAGTGCGTGAGATAGCTGAAACCTGTAAGATGTCATATGAACGTGTACAAAATATGTTGCACCAACATTTGTATATGGAAAAGCTCTGTGCAAGATGGGTGCCGCGTTTGCTAACAGTCGACCAAAAATTGATTTGCAAAAACATTTCTACGGCCAATTTGGTGTGGTATAAGCGTAATCTAAGCGAATTTTTGGGTTGATTCGTAACCGTTGACGAAACTTGGGTCCACCACTACACTTCTGAAACAAAACAACAGTCTAAACAGTGGATTGGACCAGGGGAACCAATTCCAAAGAAAGCAAAAACAATTTTTTCGGCGATCAAGGTTATAGCTACTTTTTTCTGGAATGCAAGAGGTATTATATACATTGATTACCTAGAAAAGGGTAAAACTATTACTGGTCAATACTACACAGACTTATTGTAACGTTTGAGCCACGAAGTGAAAATTAAACGACCTCATCTGGCGAAGATAAAAAACTTTTATGATCACGATAACGCACCAACGCACACGTCAATCGTTGCGATGGCTAAAATCAACGATGTGAAGTTTGAATTGATGCCGCATCCTTCCTACTCTCCAGACCTAGCCCCGAGTGACTACTATCTGTTTCCGAAACTCAAAAAATGTCTTGGCGGTAAGAGATTTGCAAACAATGTAGAAGTAGTCGAAGCTGTAAATGGGTATTTTGAGGAGCTTGTCGAATCAGTCTATAGAGATGGAATTACTAGACTAGAACAGCGCTATGAGAGATGTATCAGCTTTGGAGGAGATTATGTTGAGAAATAAATAAAAATTCTTAAAAATATTGTTTTTCTCGGTCAGGCCGGAAACTTATCAATCCACTATCGTATATATACATTGCACCGTGCTGCAAATAAAACCTAGATACGGGAGGAAAAGGGGCTCGCACAGGGAAATAGAGGCATTCAGGGAAAATCAAAGTGAATACAATCACTTGTAAATAGCATGATGTTCCTTTATTCATACACGCCAGTCATACCAACTCTGAGCGGGTTCAATGGTACGCACCATTTTTACGTACGTGTGTATTTTGACTACGGGAGAGGGACGGGGGACGTGAGGATACATTAAGAGAGTATTGAACGGTACTCCCAAGTACGCAGGCGCGGTGTCAGCAACAGCAGAGACGAGGCCTGCAGACTAGTTAAATAACGTAAAAGATTTTTTTCCAAGCGGAATTCATATACCACTTGAAAAATGGGAAAAAGTGTTTCAGCAATGGGAAATGCTTTGAATAAAATATTTTTATGCTCAATGCTTTAAATTAAACTTTTATTTTATAAAAAGCAAACAGCAAGCAATTATCGAAGATTCTAATAACTTAGATGAAAGAATACTACTAATAGTAAGTTAGCGACCCTCTTTTCGTGCCAGTCACAAGAAGAAGAAAAATTTTGTAGGTACAATTATAACAACACCCACAGTATTTAGTATGACAAGAAATTAATATTTTATATCGTAGCTAATATTAATATAATTTGTCATAATTTTTTAATTAATATCACAATTTTTAAATTTCCTATTAAAGATCCAATAAAGAAAATAATTCATATTTACCAAGGAGTTCTTTTGAAGATCTTCTATAATAACTGACATAAGAATTAACATAAGAACGTAAGTTTCCAGTGTTTTTTTCCAAAATGTGAGGTTTTATTATGAAAACACAGTTATATATACTTTATTCAAAGTATTGTCCATCAGAAGCTATAACTTTTTCCTATCTTTCTGACAATTTATGAATTCCGGACCACAAAAATTTCTCATCTCTGGAGCCCAAGAACATATCCAGACAATGCTTGATTTCTTCTATTGTTCTGAAGCCTATTCCCGTAAGAACGTTCTGCATTGATCGAAACATATGGTGGTCAGATGGAGCTCTAGGTCTGGGCTGTAAGATGGATGATCCAGAATTTCCCATTCATTATTCTCCAAATAGTTTTTGACCGAAGCGGCACAACATGTGGCCGATCGTTATCGTGATGAAAAATAATGGAATCATGCCTGGTCTGATATTCTGGCCGTGTTTCGTGTAATGCTCGCTTCAAAGGAATAATTTGGGTCCACTCGGCAGCAGTTCGTAGTATACGACACCTTCTTGATCCCACCGTATTCAGATCATGACCTTATTTACATAAATATTTCATTTAAGCGACATTGGGCGAGCTTGATGGGCTTTGTATATGATATTCTGTGTTTAGGGTTATCAGAATACATCAATTTCCGACTAGCCCTATAAGCTTCCAGACATTTCTACCCTTGATCTACTGGTATCCCTATCTTTTGGTAAACCCTGAAAAAATACTTCTAGACACAATAATATGGATGGATATTTTATAACTTAAATGAAATTACAAAAGTAAAATTATACGAGATAATAATATCACGAGAACTATTTATATTAACTTTTCTACTCATTTGAATTAGGCGTATAATCACGAACCAGAAAGGGTTAAAGGTGATATTTTTAAAAGAATTTAAAATAATTCATTCTGAAATATCTTAAAATCGCTATTTTTTAAATAACAAAAGATTATTAAAATCATTTTAAATTTAGGGTACTCTAAGGAAAATATCCTATGCTCTCAATTTAGAGATTACTGATTATAGCATTCATAATTCAGATTGGATACCTTATAAAACTGATAAGATAACTGAAGAAATTATTAGTTTACGGGATAAGAGTATAAATTTAGAAACTCAATGATCTTACATTGAAAATAATTTAAGTATTTGTAAACAAGAATTGAGATTAGAAAGAGAACAGCATCAACATCAAAATAAAAATCAATTGCAAGAAATTAAACAATTACGACAGGTATTTTATTTTGATCAGTTTCTCTATAATATAAAATTAATTTTTGAATAATAATTTAATTATTCCATTTAAAAGATTGAATTAAGAATTTGAAAATATGAAATATTACATGTAGCAGGTGATTCAATTATCATTACCAAACACTCATTTAAATACTAGACATCTGGCATAAAATAAAAAAAAAACGATTTTCAGTAGAGATTTTCTTAAATATATTATGATATTATTAATTATATATATTATAACGGAGCTGTCAGATTGTCATTTTACTAACATAGAATATTACTTATTATTGTTATTTTATTTATTATATTATTTTTATTTTATTTTTAATTTGAATATAATTTATTGTAGTAATAAGTTTTATTTCAGATTCTACGGGGGTGAATATAAAAAATGACAGTCTGACTGTCATTATTTTAGCTAATATATTATATTATACAGACTGTAATACCGATAAAAATATTTATTAATTTAACTCAGAACAGTCGACATAAGTGCAATTTTTAATTTTAATTATAATATATTATAAAGGAAATTTTTCTGTGACACGTACCGTATCTGGCAACATATACATGAGGATGTATATGTGTGTGTGCGCGCTTTCCCGTGCATACACGCGGGCTCTGGATGAAATGGGGTAAAGGGGGACAGGACTACGGGAATGGGGCAAACAGATACGGTAATAATTATAAAGATAATGTAAACTTTAACAACGTATTTATTAATAACAAAGTCACCGATAATTAGCGAACAATATGATGCGAGCGCTGATGGAAAGACACGGGGGGTCCGGAGATGTACCGGAATCCCGGTGTCTCTTCCTCGTCTCCTCGATCTTATCGGTGCTTCCTTCCTCCTCTCCCCTGCTCTCTTTCGTTACTGCTTTCTGCTGCCTCTCTCTTTTTTCTTACTTTACTTCTTCTCTTTTCCCTTTCTTCTCTTCACGGCTTTCTTAGCACTCTCACTCCCTCCCTCCCTCTCTCTCTCTCTCTCTCTCTCTCTCTCTCTCTCTCTCTGTATTTCTACTACCTCTCTTTTTTACTGTTTTCCACTGCCTCTCTCTTCCTTTCTAACCTTACTCTTTCCAACTGCGTCGGCGATCCAGTCGAGAGTGAGTCGAGCTGTGCCTCTCTCCAATTTTGAGAGAAGGGGGGTTTAAACACAACGGCGGACGACGATGATCGGCTCGCGTTGAACGTGATATTCGCGTACCAACTACAGATTTGACCCTTGTAGATCACGACACTTATAAATTCTTATTAATGTTATTGTTCCCACATTTATTGAACATAATAACCATTACAAAATTTATATGATTAAAATAAGACCTTATAATTATTTTCATAAAAGCAAATTCTTACATTTCATTCCGTATCTATTATGATGTGAGTATTATTTTAACATAATTATTCTAAAAAAAATTTTTTTTGATAAATTAATTATTTAAAGAAAAATTTGAATATTGATACTGAAGAAACAATCTTCTAATTAAAGAGAAAATGTATATGTTGTGAACAATTCGCATCCTGAAGTTACTCTATATGTTCAAGATTCTGCATAATGTAGAATATCCTCTTCAAAGATAAAGTTAAATTTTCAAGTGTAAGCTCACATCTTGCCATTCTGCACACTGCCAATTCATTGTGCAAAAAGTTCTAAATTACGATATTGTTCATAATATATACATAGAAATGGACTAAAACAAAAATTTTTATGCTTCTATAAGGAATTTTCCCTTTTTTCAATTTTATAAATAATACCTTATGATCTAAATTTTATCCACAGTCGCGGCGAGGTAAGGGGTCGGGAGATAGCGACGAATACAAGACGCGTTAAGGTTTCTCGTACCGTGGGATGGCGCGCACGGTATCTTCGTTTGCTCGGACGAGTAGACGCGGATACCTCGTAACCCCTGTCACAAATCTGCCTCCTAGCCAAACTTCGCTCATGCGTGGTCCTCCTCTTCTTCAACAGCTTCGTCGGCGCTTCTTTCTTCTTCTTTTCTCGTAGGTGCGCGTCGGCGACTTACACAAGCTCTACGCGTGTCATTTTTTTACTCTTTTTATAATTTAAATATTAGCTCGTAAACAGTCAACCTAAATAATAAAACTATCACAAAATCACTTTACATAGTTAACGTCTTCAGTACTTCTCTAGCGCTTTTACTAATCTAAGAAAATTTGCCTCTTTTAAATCTATTAATAAATATTTTGATCAGTCTTACAGTCTTTATAATATCATATATTAGCTAAAATAATGACAGTCAGACTGTCCTTGTTTATGATCATAGAATCTGACATAAAACTTATTCCTACAATAAATTATATCAGAAAAATAAAAATAAAAATAAAATAAAATTCATAATAAAATAAAAATAAAAATACAATAATGAGTAAAATAAAAATAAAAAACAATAAAAGTACTTATTCTATGCTAGTAAAGGACAACCTGACGTTTCGAATCACTGCGTATTTTGTAGGTGACTAAATTATTTTGATAATTGTGACCGTTACACTGCATCGGAGTATTTGTCTTAAAGGACACAAAGCTTAAAATTTTATGTTGAATAGGATTTAACCTACTAAAATTATAATCAATATAATTTACAAGTTTATAATAAAACTATAGGTTTACAATAAAATTAGAATCAAAATATAGTTCATCCTCAGGAACGAAACTGTTAAATTCTATGGTTCATCCTCTGGAAGTAAACTGTTAGTTTCTACAGGGATGATCATAAACAAGAATAGTCTGACTGTCATTATTTTAATAAAGCTAATATATGATATTATAAAGACCGATAAAAATATTTATTAATTTAATTCGGAACAGTCGACATAAGTACAATTTTTAATTTTCTTTTAATTCTACTTTGAAATATTAATTTTAGGAAAAAGAGTGTTTGAAGACACAACATTGTATCATGGACAGAGAAGTGAATGATCTTAGAGAAATTGTACTAAATTTCAATAAAAGATTTGGAGATCTAACATTAAATCTACAATCTCAAGAGTTTTTGATCTGCCAGTTGAAAAGTAAATACAGAAACATTAATTGTTCTTATCATACTATTAAATTTTATTTAAAAATAATCATCTTTCTGATACGATTCTGAAATTATAAGAAAATCTTCCTATATTGTGTTCTTGGTATACCTGCTTTATTTGAAATTTAGTTTTTTTTTTTAAATTTTTAACATAACTTACTGATTTCTAGCTGCTTTGTACTTTCCTTTCAGATTATGCCGTGTAGTAGGATCATGTTCTCCCTGAAATTCTCGGTTAACAATATTAGAGGACTTTTTTAACCTATCTAATGTCAGATTCCATCATAGAAGCCTCCTAGCTGATTATCTACTCTTCTGGATGGCAATATTACACTCTCTCCTCAGGGCAGTTGTTAGTGGGAATTTCTTTCAGAATGTTCTCTCAGGACTCTTTTACTATTGTGCGGAAGGCATTCTAGTTCACATTCTACATAGAATATTGATTAATTCTCTTACGTATGTGTGTATCATCTCATTAAGCATATGTGCGAAATCCCTGTATTTTCATTGTGATTGCTCCATGCTCGTGCGAGGTTCAATCCTCAATAACACACCACATGGCGATGTGTGCTTCATGATTTATGATGACAAGAGTGACTTTACATGTGACTCTACATTTGCTTCTCCAAATTCGTTAGAAATGGTAGCAATACTTCCAGCAACATTAGCAATCCTAAGACTTCACTGTGCTAGAAGATACTAAAGCTCTTCCCCTTTGATGTTAGTCTTAAAATATCTCTATAACGCTAACCGGACATTGGAATCAATACTAATCAGCATTGTTCTTATCGGAGTAGCACATCTTACTTTTGCAATATTTAACTATATGACCATAACCCTGGCACTTGAACCAGCTTATCACCCGTAACTAATGCTGTATACGACAAAAAATAATTTTGCACATGACTTGTCAGCATAGATCTCCTTGTAGAAATTTGTTTCTAATATCCGCTATCATTTCGACAACTCAGTTCCTAGTTATGTCGTTCCTTTTGCCATTTTAAAGCGACACTTAAAGTATCCAGAAGACTCCGTTGTGGACAGTGTTAGTTCATAATTTTTGTCACTGAGACCACCTGAACCAACGACATGTCCTTGGGCACCTTGTACATGACGAGCCTTGTTGATACTTATATCTCAAATATATTCATTAGGCTTTTCGAGACTCTTAGATTCTCCAAGACCGTGTCAGTTGCAGATTCCATGGGAAGATGCTTCCTCGTTTTTCTCAGATTTCTGATTCAAGTTATTGTCTATCACGGATTGAAAGTGTTTTGAAGGACTTTTTTCCGGCGTAAAATTTTTTACCGCATCCATTGACTTAAGAAAAACCAACCTCTAGTAGCCTGATCGCAACTTGTACAATGTGCTTTGTTTATTGTAATTCTTTTCTGTTGTCGCCTTCACTAAAGTTTTATAACTGCAGCACTACGACTTTTTTTTTACTTTTTTTTACAATACCTTGTAATGTTTCAGACTACTTCTCGGCGAGAGCAAATCTGATGGCTATACCTGAGATGACCATCATTAACTGTTGGAGACTGTTAATCCCATCTTTTCTCATTTATACATCCTCATATTTATTGAGTACGGCTTTTTTGTGTTATTTAACGTTGCTCTATTCTTCGCTCTATCGATCGAGCCATCGTAAGCCTCTTGAGAACAGCTTTAACCGATATATTAATTACTTCTATTTTCAGTCATTTTAATTTATATGTAAAAGTTTCATCATTTGTAAGTTATATTCATATTAGCATTGCCGTTTGTTCAGAAATTTCCGCTCTACAAATTAAGAGATAA
The DNA here is from genome assembly GCA_018907035.1 of Sycobia sp. Sy_11. Classification (NCBI taxonomy): domain Eukaryota; kingdom Metazoa; phylum Arthropoda; class Insecta; order Hymenoptera; family Epichrysomallidae; genus Sycobia; species Sycobia sp. Sy_11. The sequence continues at coordinate 1,538,269 of JACCIC010000074.1, forward strand.
TGAACTGTGAATTGAGTAATATAGATTAGCAGTGTATCTTAAAAGTCATTGATAATATAATATAAGATGAAAAAATTGCAAACTAACTCTCTGTTATCAATAAAAGAGAAAGCTGATCAATCTTATACAACAAAAGACTCCATTGTTTCAACCTAAAACTCTGATTATATTTCAAGGCAATTTATAGGGTTGAATATAATCCTGTATATTTGAGAATTTGAACTGTCCGTAAATTTCCTGATAAGAATTAGCTATAGACAACCCATTGACAACTATTTGAGAAAAGGTCAATTTACCAAAACCGATGGAAAATATAAGGTAACCTTCTTCTTTTTCTTTTTTGGTAGTTATAGCTGATTTTACAGGAGTAAAATGGTGCCATTTTAATGTAAATATCATCATTTTCCTTTCATTAACTGTTAAAAATTAAAACAAAGAACAAAGAAAAGCAGACCATTCCGACTTATATTTATTTCTGAATTAAGTACTTTTTTCAATTAATTATGTTCGAACTAATTTTTTGATAGCTTAACGTATGAACTCCGAAACCTGCTTTTTTCTACATGGTCTCTGTCAATTGGTTCTTACTGGCTTTTTGATGATTATTTGTAATCGAAAAAGACTACTAATTATTCTTCTAATTTTACATAATTAAACTTATTTTAATTCAATAAACTAGTTTTAATTATCAATTAAATTTGGTATATGCTATACTCCTCTTCTCCCAATACACTCCGTATTCATCAGGGTACTGCTCGCTGAGTGGAAAAATCTTCTAAACACGCTGAGTAGAATATGTGATAATTAGAAAAACCCAAACCAGAGTCATAATTATATTAAAACTACTCTAGGTTCATAATTGTATCATATTTCGTATACTCGGCAGAGTATTTTTTGTCTGAAACCTCTAATCACTGTATTAATTGTATATGAAATGTCCAAGCGATACTCAAAAAATGTTATCATTCAGACGATCACTCATTCAAGCAGTCATCATAGCGGTTGCTGCTTTATTGAATATATCTAGACACAACTCTGTCACTCCACCGACTCGTCAATTCTGCTATCAAAGTATTATTATTTCATAATTATTATAATTCATTCAGGTAAATCATACTAAAAGAGCGGCTGACAAGTATATGTTAAAATGTATTATTAAAAGCTGCGGAAAGCTTGCAAATAGTATAATAATGTGACCTGCTTTGTCCTACTCACGATTTCGGCTCAACTCGCCTTAGCCATCGAACACTTAATCCGTTATTGGTTTATTCTGTTCTTTGTCGTATGCAACATGCAAATTCGCAGAATTTATGAACATAGATGCCAGTGCCCTTTCTCTCTCTCTCTCTCTCTCTCTCTCTCTCTCTCTCTCTCTCTCTCTCTCTCTCTCTCACTCTCTAGGCTTTAGATTTTAGTTTAGACTAAAGCTTTAGATTTAAGTTTTTTTACGTCAAAACCGTATATAGATAAAATTCTTGGGGAATTATGAAACGAATAGAAAAAGCTGCATATTGTAATAATGTTCTTTAGTTTGCCTAGAATAAATAAATACTCAAAAGCTACTACTCAAATAGCTCATTCTTTCTTTTGTTTTCCTTTTGTTAATTTTTGAGTAGTAATTGGGATAATATATTTAAATTTACTTGACCATAAACATTAGAGAATATAAATATTAATTATTAATTTAGTATTATTATCTATATATTTACTATATATTTAAAAAGAATATTACTGTAGTTATGTATAATTATAGCCTTAAAACATAACTTTGAACGTTAATAATAAATAATTTAAAGAAATTATTGTACAAATAGAAGATAGCATTGTAACTGTAATCACAACGGCAACAATAATAAGAATAATAAAAAATGTTTTCATCGGTTTAAGAATCTAAGAAAGTGATATATAAAATTAATAGGATTCTAAGTATTAAATCTTACTTTCACCGTTCAACCAAAGCTTACCAATCATTTATTAAATTGTATAAAAGGATGTGTGGATATTAATATTGTATTTGATATTAAATATATTTGATATATTTTGAAGGTGAAGTATTATTACCTTCAATATATACTCCTCTTGTTTCCCTTGATCGCTCTATACAAATCTTTCATTGTTCGAAACAATGCTAGAAGTCTTTTCTGTCAGTTTCTTCAGGTCGCATGACTGAATTTCTTTTATTGCTTTAAACAACTCAAATCTTGTTCCTTTTAGTATACATTTTCCTTAGCAAAGAAATTAAAGTTGTATGGTGCAAGATTTGGTGAATCAGCTTGGTGGTCTTAATTCCACATCTTTCGCCCATCTTAAACACACCTTAACCACTCAAATATATGTAAACGCAAAAAAAAATTCATTGTTAAAATTTATGAATTATAACTTTTAGTTACAGAAATTATAACTACAAGTTACAAGTTTTATATACACTCTCACAAGAATTCATTGCTCTATTGTTACGTCAATCATTTTTCCGAGAAAAGATAAAGAACAGTCTCTATACAAACAAAGGTCAAGACTAACCTAAATATGTATAGACACGGTCGACTAAAATCCTAACGGTCATTAACCTGTGGCACATAATGCTAGTCTGGTTACTTCATCACCGTACGTCGTTAATGCATTCTGTCGCTTAGTAAAATTATAGCTAAATGAAATAAGCACACTAGTGATTACTTATATGTAGCCCAACTTTATGAATATTTAAAACTTTATGTGTAGTTTTACGTTGTTTGAGCAGAATTTCCTATATATAATCTGACGGAAATTCACAATAGCCTATGGAATCTTTATTTTTGACATCAGCAATCCTCGTTTTTGTTTTGCACTCATAAGATAATTCATTCGAGGACCTTCACATTCGCTTAGTGAAAATCTATCCAAATCCCACAGCATCAGTGGATATTGTATTCAATGTCATAGGCAACAAATCAGTGCCACACCACCCAGGTATAAGACAAGTATCCGATCGTAGACGGACAACAATCTTTTCAAACGAGTTATTTGTGTAACTCATCCTATTTTATATTTAAACTTTTGGAAAAAATGTTTGCCGTGATTTTAGAAAAAATCTGCATCCTTTATCAACCTCGCGCTAAATCCCGCCGTATGCCCCGTTCTTTGCTCAAAAATATCGTATTATCATACGCGTTTCCGCTGCCAAGGATCATCGGCATAAAAACCGCGAACCATTACAATCTATATTATATATATATATATATATATATATATATATATATATATATATATATATATATATATATATATATATTTATAATTATCTTCTTTCTTATTAATCATTGACCAATAAATCTTATTGTATGAAAATTGAAAAGAGATTTTTACCATACTTGTAAATATTGTTTATTAACAATCATCATGTAAAAAACTTAAATTTATATAAAATACATATATTATACCAATTCTAGAAAGCTAAAGAAGTGTAGTGTTTAAATGAATTTCCAAGAATTAACTATGAATAACTTAATTATTTTCCCACCATTATATAACCATTATTTCTATATATATATATATATATATATATATTCAACGTATTTCAGAAGTGTAAACAATATAAATTATTTATTTATACAACTTACCTCTACAAAATTAAAAACTTTATAGCTAATCTCAAAAATCGGGAGGAAAAAATTCATGAAGTAAAAAATGAGTTAAGGTATCTTCTAGATAGATTGGCAATTCTTCTTAGTACCTCACATTTACTGATTGAGCCAGATGAAAACAGAATAAAAGAACGAATATGTGAGATTTTAGTTGAAAATAAAAATTATGTTTTGGTAAATACTTAATAAATTTATTTGATTTTTTAATATTCAATTATTAATTATTAAATTTTTTTTAGAAAATCCAAAACTTAAAAGACAACATTTTTCAAATATCGGAATCTATGAATCATCAAACTCAAATTTTAGAATCATCAACAATAAAAATTCGTAATTTGGAGAACGAAAAATTAATTTTAAAATCTAAAATACATAATATTGCAGTTCAACTGAAAATTTATGAAGATGTAAAGAAAACATTGCAGCGATATAAAGAAATGGTAATATATACTTGGAATTTGTATCATGATATAGAAACTTAAAGATTAGAATGTATATTTAGATTAAATGAGTACATCTAAAATAATAATAATTTATTAGGAATTTAATTCAAACGACCTTTTCATTTTTGAAATTAGAATATGATTTTATGAACTTTATTAGCAACAGTATACTGAAATGGCTATGAAAGCCATGTTTCTCCCATGTTTCTGTATACCCATTAGTCAGCATACCACATAAATGAACATTAAAATAAACCCACCAGCACTTAATAACGAAAATTAATATTTAATTTTCGTTATGCATTGCACTCATAACGCCTAACTATAAAATAGTTTTTGTAAAACTGTTTATAATGTACTGTGAACTCTTATGTTGTTTTTTTATTGTAAATGTTTTTTTATTATAAATACCTATTGTAACGAGTAGACTTTTGCAGACGAACTTAAATAAGGCTACATATTTATAAAAATAATTTCAATCATTTTAAATATTATATATACATGAGAGCAGTTTGAAACTCACATTTAAAGAAATTATGTTTCTATTGATGGGACTTGTATACATGCACATAATAAGTCGCAATATTAAAATTGTTATTGCTCATCAGTTGTTTTCAATGATTATATGCTGTTACCTCGTCTTTCATTGACATCCCTATTGATTTTGTTCTTGTATTCTTTTTTGAATGATGTCCCCTGCTTATTTATGACGTCTTTAATAATATAGATAATCGCTTTCAGGTCAACAAGAAAAATATTCTCAGCTTATTTTTATGTATCCATGGTAATATAATTTTTAATGTGAAGAAGTTTTACGTTGGGAAATGAACTTGGTATGTTATGCTTTGTGTTGAATGTATAGCGGTATTTGTATATACCACTATAGTGTAATTTAAATGTAATTAAGGACTAAGAAAAACCCAGACTGCGCATCAGTCTCCAGCACATTAGGATTTCGGTATAAATGGAGAATTTTCCTGTGTGTTTGTTCCTGTACTATACTCGTGCGAACGTATAATGCCGAACAGGTATAAACCTGCATACTTTTTGAGTAACTTAAAAGCAGCGCGTATTACTGCCTTAGTTAGTTGATGTATCGAAGCGAACGTGTAAGCATTGTATTAGCCTTTAGCGAGTTGCTCCAATTTTTAAGATTTGTTTTCTTTTGTACTGTATTAAATATTGTTAATTCAAACTTAAATAAACTTACACTGATAAATCTGTTTTATATTTATTTGATTGAATTAAATATTCAATACTTAGTACAGAGCATTTTATATAATTTATTTTGTTTATAAATTGTACATAGTATTTAGCATAACAATAAAATCATACTAGTAAAACCATATATCCATTAATATCATTAATATTTAACTTGAATCAAACTAGTTCTTCGACTTTGATTCGATAAACAGCAAGTTTCTAAATAAATTTGATAGAGTTGTTCAAAATATATCAGCAATCTTAGTATAAAATTCTCTAAGCTATGTTATAATAATTCTTTTCAATTTATTTACTTTATTCTCTGAAGTTGTTAAAAAATCAATAGTAGTTAAGCTATAGGCATTCTAGCACATAGGCATTATAGTACACCTCCGCCCCCCTCAAAAGCATGCAATTCCACCATTTAGGGTGTACTGGAGGGGGCATGGCGTACTTTAGATGTGAATATACTTTCGATGCAGTAGAATGCCTATAGACTTTCTCATTCTGTTTAGTCTGTAGACGTGGGGATATGCATTCTTCGTTAATGTGCCGGTATGCCCATAACAAAGTCAACTAATTTATTTGTTTTTTCTTTTTTCTTTTTTATTTTGGAAAATAGAGAATTAATAGAATAGGCGAATGTTACATCAATGACTGATTGTTTATCACCCCTAATGAAAGTGGATTCAGATCCCTTATTAACCACGTGGAGTTGAAGAGAATTAAGGCCACCAAGCAGCATACTACCTCTGTTATTTGTTGAAGCGCTTCCCCAGGCTGTGGACCACGCGTTAAAATCGCCACCGATTAATAATGGTTTCTTGTCCATGGCTTCATCAACTAATTTAGCTACAAGGATTTCAAACTGCTTGTCCGTCAAGCTTGGAGGAGCATATACACTAAAGACGTATATTTCTTGTATTTTAGCCCAGGATATCAATTCGCTCCGATGACTCGACTGCTTTAGTACCTGCCTATTTTGACCAATCCAGAGGGCAGCTCTATTGCTTGTGTCACTTATCCAGCGCTGTGGTCTGACCCTGTCACAATATGGTTCGGAGATTACAGCAATGTCTATTCTTAGCTCCTTTATTGTCTGTTTCTGCAGGTCATGAGCTGCTACGCAATGGTTGGTATTCAGTTGGAGTATTTTCATGTTTTATGTCTGTTTAAAAACTCCACGGTAATCGGGCACTTATAGCTGTATGCTGGATGGTTAATCTCCTTTTTTCCTTCACATTTACAGAGTAAACAACAGGGCCCGTTTACACACAGCTTGGATAGATGGTCTTTTCCACCGCAGTGCCTGCAAAGTTTAGTTCTGTCAGGGCCCGAGCACGCGGACGCTAAATGGCCAATCTGCCAACACCTGAAGCAGCGCTTTATTTCTGTTTTTTTTTCGAACTCTGCAGCTGACCCATCCGATTCGAACATGCCCTACACGTAGTAGCTCAGCTGCGTGGCTATATGGTACAGACACCACCGCCGTCTGAGTACCCCCATAAGCTTGCCGCAAGGAACGAGCAATTAGTAGGTTAGTCTCCTTTAGCTCGAGGTGTGTTCTCAGAGCCTCTAATACTTCATCCTTTGAAGTGACCTCATCTATATCTTTAATCTCCAATGTAATGAGATTACTCAGGACCGAAGTGGATGCGCTATGGCCAACCTTCGATTCAACAATGCGTGCCAACTCATGTGCATCTTTGGCTGTCCGTTCCAACTGAAGTACAAGGGCACCGCTTGCATTTCTACGTATCCTGTTAACCTCATTCTTGACATGAGATAACTCCGGGTCATTCTTTATTTGTCGCAGTACCTCCGCGTATGTAACTCCTTCATTGGCCTTAATCAAAATGGAGTTAGGCCTATTTCGTCCATTAAGCCTGCGTGTACTAGATAATTCTTTATCTTTGCCTTTGGGCTTCTTACGCTTGGTGGTCTGCCATTGATTTTCTTTGGTTTCAGACTTGCCTGTAGGTACTCCGACCGACTCTAGTGGTCTCCTTGAGCCCAATGGTGGTTCTTTCGTCCTTTTGCCACCTATGGTTTTAGGAGTGGAAACCATCGCTTCTGCTGCGCTTCGTTTGGTGTCAGAGCGTAGACTCGGCGTAGTCTGAGTCACCACTTCATGTGTACCAGGACGTTGATACTGTAATAGATCATCCTCTGCCATACTAATGCATTTATATGAGGCATTAATGGAACGAGCAAGATCCTTAATGGTCTTGTGTACGTTATGCCTATCTTTAACAAAATCCAACAATTGGCTGATCTTCTCACCAAGTCGCTCCAGGTGATTGTTTCTGCGCGTGATGGAGATGTCTCGATCCGTTGTTTCTTGATCCATCATGACATCTCCTTTAGTACCCAGTGTACTATCTATGATTATGTTTGATTTGCCCTCCCCAGAATCCGAGGGGCTACCACCGACCATAGAGGCTTGCACTCTATCGGAATCGGTGAGGAGATTGACCGGTCTTGCCGGAGTTACTCCCTGGGGTATATCCTTGTTTATACCAAACATTAGTCATAATTGGCCTTACGTTCGGGAGGCCCTCCCTATTAGCTTTTTCTGTCCGCCCTGAGTATTTTATTTCCTCAGTGCCCTCTACAAATTGTAGCGAGCCATCCCCTATCCGCAACCTGGGGAGGCGCCAGATGGGAGAAAGCAACAAAACTCCACACTGGTGTGTGTGTGTGTGTGTGTGTGTCTGTGTGTGTGTGTGTATTATACGGGTTCCACTTCTCAAAAATTTTGATATGCTACGTTCCTGAAAATTAATAGTGCAGAACATCTGTTTAGTTCTGCCAACCACTGCAAAGAAATTTCTCTAGTAGTCGCCTGGATCGATTCGGACTTCCTTCAAAGGTATGTAGTATTCTTAAATTGAACGTCATTACATACATTGCATAATTTCTATCTTTCGAATATTTGAAACCAGAAAAATATATATTTGATTCAACAAAAGTGAACTAGTTAGGCGAGTTTGATGTGTCGAAGAATTTTAAATATATCTTCTCATGTATTTTATAAAATGTTTTTCTAAATTAAGTAATATATTAAGACACAAGTACATACTATAACATCTTAAAACGGATCATTAAAATCAATGGCTAAGTACATTTTATATGCATCCCTATTTATAACAGTATGAATAGTCTACAGAAATATATCTAAAACTCTAAAAATAATAATAATTAAATAGTTTTAACGAAAATGCAGCTTCATAAAGTAATGAGATCATTAAAAATAGCCGAGTTTATTTTCACATTATTTGGTCCACGTGTGGACTCATAAAAAAGTATTAATTATTTTGAATCATCGTTGTTTTTAGGTGAATATTCTTCTGCTATTTTGTCTGATAATTCATAATTATTAAAAAAAGTAGCTTTGAAGTTGCCAGGCCCGTTCCCACAAAACTAATGCTGTTTTTTTTTAATATTTAATTTTTGTAAGAAAAAATATAATTTATATACAGTTTATACCGTAATCTCAATAAATGAAGCTTTATTGGTGAATCTATGTATAATTTGATATTATTTATTTATTTGCACAGATTATACAATATATTTTTCAAGGATTGTAATTTAAGAGTTCAATTTTTGCCCTCAAAGAAATAGGAAAACACAGATTTGTTAAAAAATTCCGAAAAATTCGGTTGACAAAATTCGGTTAATCCAACTTACAACATTGACAAACTTTAAAACTTTAATTTAACCAGTAAAGTCGGTTACTTAACGATAGCCAATAATCGGATGCTCTTATTTCCTGAGTCCAAGCTACTCTATATATATATTATAACCCGGCTTTTGCGGGTTACTTACCTTTGATATCTCGGTGGCATCGGCGTCGCTGGAGCTAGAAAATGGGGAAGCGAATAAATAAGTCGATCTGTTTTAAGTTATAAAACACGCATATATTGCAAATCGCCGATAACAATATTTCTTAATCTAAGCGTGACATATCACTTCGCGAATTATACATACGGTTTTCTGCGCGACGACGACGAACACCACGCAGCTGGTCCGTGGGGGGGACGCGGTAAAGTCTACTACTAGACGCTCACGCGCGCGGCCGTGCAACGATGGGTCATACCGGGTCGCGCACTTCAGAAGTTAATTAAATTGAAGGCTACTTGCCAAAGGGTTCTCGGCGCCGCAGCTTCCTCGCGATGGTGGAGCTTCCTCTCGTCCGGGATTCTCTTCGGGCTTCCTCTCTCACTCCCGCTCACTCTCTCTCTCTCTCTCTCTCTTTTGTGGGATAGTCTTCCCTCCTCCCTATTTCTCTTACTCTCGCTGAGCCTTCAGGCCCAGGGGCGATACTTATTCGAGACAACCGCGAGGACGGTTGTGGATCAGGCGTGGCTGTCGGAAAATCCGCCGATGTGGGCACCACTGGTGCGTGGTGATCGTCGGGATGCGGGTGGCAACCGGATCGAGAGAGAGTAGAATATTTCTGATGGCGACTCTTTTCTAGGCGTCAGTCTTCCTCGACAGCTCGGAGAAGAGAAAGAACTTCCTCTCTCTGTACTTCCTTCTTCGTGTGCGAACGTCGCGCACACTCGTGGCTCGCGCTTCGCGTATTTTCGCCTTAACGCGCGAACGCTCGGTTTCGCAACCGCGGACCGGCCGTTTGGTCGGTCACAAACTCCCCCTCCCAAACCGTCGGTGCGGCGCGTTTCTAACTCATTCGCGCATCTATCGTCCGGTAAGGATATGATCGGGGATAGGAGTAGGGATCGCGGGATAGCGGAACCGCTCAGATGGGATTTATATTGCTTTACCCGAACTCAAAATTATAAATTTTTATAACCAAAAAAATGAAATGAAACTCTACCTTTTTTTATGACCATCGGTGGTCTCTCGGTGTTGTCGTCGTCCAGTGGTGGCTCTATATAATTCTATGTAACCCTTAAATACTAATGGCTTATTCCTATTCTACTCTAGTGCATACGACGAAAATAAAATGTTAATTCTTCGTGCTTATTCTATCATATCCAGTATTAGGAATTTCTGACTGCTGTGGGGGAAATTAAACGAAATACTTCTTTGCGCTGGTTATAAAAAAAATGTTTATGATCATGTTAATACCTATTCTAGCTAATTATTTAATACGAAATCAAAAGAAAAGGCGACTAAAACTACGCTAAGTCTAAGATAGTTATTCAAATATGAAACTTATAAGCTAAATCTAAGACAATTAGAAAAATATGAAACTTATGTGCTGATTAACCTAATCTAGCGTCTAAGTAATGTTTATGTTTTATCCTGCGCGACTCTTGCTCGTCACTCTTCTTCGCTCGGGGCCTGCTTCGGCCATCTTCTCCGGCTTCTCTACACTATATTGGCTTTTTCCTGTAGTGGACTTGGAGGCTGTAAATGAGGTTTTTCTGTAGTGATCGATTTCCTCTCAGCTCTCGTTGAGGCAGTGTTGCGGGATTGTGTAAGTAGCCTTTTCTTTACTTGGAGCCATTGTATGCTCTTTTCTAGTGCCACGTGTCATCCGTCAACACTGCGCCATCGCTACATTGCCACGCTCGCGTGTGTTTTAATCCTTATTGCTACTTATTAAGAGACACCCGTATCATGCCCTATTTCATCGCGTTAGTAACCCCTGAACAGTGTATTCGGCTATTTTTGCTGGTATCGCGGTATGGTAACATGGGGAAATCTTTATGATATCTACGTCTGGGGATAAAGGGAAACAGCTGGACGGTATCTTTGCCTGTACTTGTTGATGTAGACATTGGCACCCGGCATGACGATTAGGACCGGTTGTGTGCCGTGGCCTATTACTCCTGCCACCTCCTGCAGGGTCTGCCCAGTTGTCTCTTGCGATCTTGGTTACGCGACTGTCGGGGACTCGGCCTTATCTAGCGCCTTTTCTTCCTCTGCCACTTCCTCGGACATCTGCCTCGTCGTCTTATTGCCTTCATCTTGTGACTGCCTCACGTTGTCGCCCACTCCCTCCCCCTTCCAAGATGAAGCAGCGGAGGCCGGTCTCTAGGGACATGTGATGCAAGTATGCACGTCTGGTGTCTGGCTGCCACAGCGGTAGCAAAATTTGCTATTCCGCGGTTGTAGGCAGGTGGAGTACCTATGTCCTTCTTTACCGCAGTTCCAGCAGCCATCCTTTTTCCCGGCCTGTTGTTTGGAGAATGGCCTTGCAGAATAGGATGGGTGCGGTCGCTTGGGGGGTACAAAGTTGGGGGGGGGGTGATTTGTTGTAGCGGAATCTTGCGTCGCTTGCTGCACGACGGGGCTAGTAGTACCTTCAATCTTGAAGGGATTAAAGCCCTTCTTATAGTCTAACCTGTAGTTGTCAGTGTGGCTGTTGGTCGAATTTTCTGGGCACGGTAGGGAGATCTGGGACATTTTGCCGGCACAGGCTCCTCCTTGATAGGGACTATCATTCTCTTTGAATTTTGTCGGGATTATAATTTTGCCTTGCGCCTTCACGTCTGTACTGGCCGGGGACTCTTGTCGCTTCTTGCTTTCGCTGGATTGCTCTATCCCCACGGACCGCATAAAGGTACAGCGGTCTCCACGGTAGAGGCGAACCTCGCCATCTTCCGGGATACTTACGTATACGATAGGCGCTGGCTTCTCGACTTTTGCTGGTCTCTTCGGCATAATACGCCTATGGCATTTAGGGTCTGGCCGGTATGGCAGGGGACTAATAGACCGTATTTATTGACGTGTCAAATACGGTATTGCGTCTCGTGGGTTACGGTAGAATACAATTCGTCCACGGGACGCTTAGAACGGTCCAGTCTTGTGCGATGCGTCGCTATCGGACTTGTATCCCACGGCTATTGTGTCGCCCAAGTCCTCATATCTCCTTGTGAACGGATTGAAAATCCAATCCGTTTCTTTTTTCCTAACTTTGTCCACGTTTGCTGTCCCTGCTGATGTTGATGTGGTAGTTTTACGTCGTTCCGGACGCTCGCACTCCTGTGCATTTTCCGTAGCTTCACATCTACGTGGTCTTCGTAATTCCCTGACTTCTGTTGTTGATGTAGTTTCTGCATTTTCCGTAGTTTTACGTCGTTGCGGACGAACTGTTTTAGCTATTTCTTCTACTTCCTCTTCTGATGATGTGATAGTTTCACGTCTTTCCGGACGATCGCAGATGATGTTCTTTTCTTCTTCTACTTGTTCCGTAGTTTTACGTCGTTGCGGACGATCGCAGAAGGTGTTATTTTCTCCTGGTTTTTCCGTAGTAGGGGGTAGATGGGGGTATTCTCTAGGTCATCGAGGGGGGCATTGCTGGTGTCCAGAAAAGACAGCGCAAATAATTTTTCATTGACCGGTATAGGCGTTTTCGGTATTAAGAATTATTATTAAGGTAAAATTATTATTAAGGTTAAATTATTATTAAGGTTAAATTATTTTCGGTATTAAGAATTCGGTATTAAGGCGAAAAGTAGTAAGAATTAAAGAGATGAGTAGAAAAAATACTTCAGAAGCAACGAGAAGAAGGCATGACGAACGTCACTGAATACCGCATCGAATAAATAACAAGACACTTATGAAGCCTTATCCGAGGTTTACGCATATTGCGCACGAAGAGGTCGAAGGAATGTATCGAGAGGGTATTATTGAGAATTTCGTAGTGATCGGTGCAGCGCACACGTGATACTCAAGAAATCTGTTGAAAGTTACAGATTTTATCTTGTTTTCAGAGGTTCGTTTATAAGATTGCAAGGCCGCCGAGCAGAATGAGAGTTCATTCCCCCTATGGGAACAACATGAAGAGAGCGCCTGATTTTGCCGATCCCAGAGTCTACACCTGAAGTCCGCCCTGACTTCTCACTCCCCTGTTAACGTCGCTGCCAGTGAAGGAGATCAATAAATTGGCCTTGTAGAAGCCTCGAGCAACCGAGGAGATTTGGTTAAAAAATATGACGAATGGATCTCTAACTCACACTACAAAACTGTGACATACCTTCGAGTATCTAAATAACCTATTAAGATACTCTGAATACAAGACTACCTTGTTAACAACAACAAATGCCACTTCTAAGAAATTACTCAATATTTTATCTTCTTTCCTTCTTCTAACAGCAAAAATAACGGCATAGACATCTATTATCTATGCGATTATCACATATGTATTAGACATATAGTTCCATTGTCACATACAAATATGGAGAATATGAATATTTGTCAAAGGTCGTGTCTTAGCGACGTATACATAATTCGATTCAGTCTGTAAATAGAACAAAGATCAAGAGAATCCACATGCCATATACATTCCAAAAATTAATAAAACCTTATCAATATAATACAGAACACTGATAACTCATATCTAACCGCTATATACAAAAACAAGGTTGAATCAGAAATTATCATGAATCTTCTAGCTATGATAGAACTTATATGACCAAAATAATTACATAGTCAAAATAATATAGTCCTGATCATATAACATTGACAGTAAAGAAAGCCTAGAAAAAAAATGATATAAATATAATAACATCAACCTTAAATATGGTTCAATACTAAGAAAAACGATAATGAATGGAAACAATTGAAATATACTCAAATGCTGAAGACATACCCCTCTAGAACGCAAATCGCAAAAAATACACTAGAAAAAGATTTAACACCACAAATATAGAATTGTAACCGATATTATACATAGTGTGACTCAAAAGTTGTAAGATTACAGGTATAAATTCCACATTACTTGCGCCATCGTCATGAAACTTTACTAGTTACTACAACCTTTCTCTACCTCCATACAAAGATTCAAGTTCATCGCATTGCATACAACTGTTTAGTAGCAGTTTGCATAGGAATCTCAAAGTGGTCGCTATCATTTTTCAAGATGAATAAAAATATCGCACAATTTGCTGCAAATAACCTTTTCTTTAAAATTTGTAAAAGTGCAACGAAAACGAATGAAATGTTAAAAGTGGCTTATCGTGAATGTCTCGTGCTATTATTTTTCAATGGTATAACCTTTGCAGCAGTTAGAGAGTCGGTTGAAGGCGTAGAAAGAAGCGCGTGGCCATGCGCCATGAAGAGTGATAATAACATCGAAGTCGCAGCTACATTAAAGGCTAACCGTAACTCTAGTTGCATATTGATTTAAAAACTTACTAGAATATCAAAATCCACCGCTCAACGTATTACAGTAAATGCCTTGACAAAGGAAGGTGTTCGCGCATTTCATTCCTCTTGCAGGATAATACACCAACACATGCCGCGACAACTAACTATTTGTCTATTACTTACTAACTACTGACTATTTTCTGTTTGCAAAATTAAAAATGGACTTAAAAGGGAATGGTTTTGTGTCGATAGAGAATATACGAGAAGCTCTAACAACGAAATTAAGCAGTATTCCAAAAGACGAGTTCTTAAAAGACATGAAGCGACTGTAAGTTCGTGCTAACTTGTGTACTATTGCTAATGGAGACTATTTTTAATAAACAGTTTGTTGAAAAAATTTTATCCATTTATGGTGTACCTCGAATCTTAAATATTTTTTAACACACTGTATATATATATATATATATATATATATATATATATATATATATGACATTTGAAAACAAGTTAAATTGTGCTACATTATATTCATGCAGTTGCAAAATAGTTTTTATTATATTGTAGATATTATATAGGATGAGCCGAAATATAACATACATTAATATAATTATAAGAATATTAATCTAATATGATGAATTTTCAGAGGATTAAATAAATCATTTAATTGTTATAAATTATCAGAACGACTGACAATTAAACAATATTATACGTGTTCCACTTTGTTTTGAACTAACAAATTGAAATTAAACTTTTTTAAAACTTTTTTAAAAATTTACTTGAGTGAAATAAATATTATAGTTCTTAATTTCCTAACTTCTCAATGAATTACAGTACTTTTAGAAGCATGGAAATCGTTTAACGTATTACTTTTAAAATATACAATCTTTTCTTGCCACGTTCGATACACAAACGACTTTTACACATTCTAATGTCTAGAACAGATTCAGAATATGCTTCTAAGAGCAAATCGTGAACTTCAAATGAATTGTTTTATATAAAACAATACGATTGTACTAGTACATAATTCGACAGTTTCAATGCAGGAAATAATTTTGTGTGTAAATTTATCTTTTCTTCGGCAGCTCAAATTTCCATTATTGGTCGAAAGAAAATTCATACTTGTACAGGCCTGTAGATCATAAAAATCGATAGGGTCTCATGGTGTGATGTGGTGTAGTAAATGATTACTTAATTGGGCCGTACTTTTTTAACCGAAACGTTGATAGACAAGCCTACATAGAGTTGCTAAGGGACCACTTAACTGGACTGTTGGAGAATGTTGGTTTCACAACGTGACAAAGAATGTGGCTTCAACAAGATGGTGCTGCAACCCATTATGCACTTACCATAGGTGCATTTTTAAATGAACTTTACAATAATAGATGGATGGGATATAGACGCCCAGTTCAATGACCCCTTCCTTACGAGCTCATCACTCGATTTTTTTGTGGGGATATTATTATACAGCATTATGTGCTGTTGAAATCTTTGTAGATATATTGAACTGTAGATCCCGCTTATTGTGAAAAAAATGATTTTTTGGGGGTTCGACTCGGATATTATTTGAGGCTTCAAAGTTTGTATTTTCATTTTGCATTTATTTTCCTAGCTTCCGGTATCAGAGTTATCCATGTTTCCAGATTTTATAGTACTGCAGGATAATAGTTTTGTAGTCTATATATGTGCCTTCTCGCATTAATATGTGGGTATTGAAGTAAGGAACAAAATTCCGTTTCTTGATGTGACGAGTAACCCTAGGAAACAGTGATTTAGATGTGGGACATTTATTTTTTTTGATAAACGTTTGATAATGTGCACTGCTTCTCCTACCAAACGGGTGAAATATCCGGGTTTTTGCATAATATTACATGCGAAGTCGTCGCGTGATAAGAGGACTCTCGATAGGGAATTAAAAATAAATTTTTTTTTCTATTTCACAGTTTGCTTTAAGAATATTTGAGTACAAGTCTTTTAATTGATTTCTAAAATGCCTTTCAACATAGAAAAATTTGGAGTTTATATCTATATAAAAATATCAATACTATAAATTCCTATGTTTGCTAAGTTTATTACTACGTGTTAATGAAAATACATACTACCGGAATTTGTGGTAAAGATACTGTCTTTCTGTCCAGATAATATTTCAGCAGCGCGGCCGTTGTACAAGACGTTATATGTATTTGGCCTGTAATTATGGTTTTGTAATATTTTCAACTGAGTTACACATTTTGTTTGAGTAATTTTATCCTAATTAGTCCTTGTATGACTGCGTTGTTCGATACGTCATAGTCGTCTGGGTATATGGTTCCAGTACATATCAATCCCTCTACTTTTCCTACTCTATTAGTTTTGTTTAGTTTACTTTCAGATTACTAATTTATAATTAATAAGGTACAGGGAGTACAAATGAAAACACTTAAACAGTTTCACTATATTTTCGACAGCTGTTTCGATTATCCCATCATTGCCAAGAATGAGAAAATGTATAAAAATTTTTAGAATTTATATAGTAAAGGTAATTTAGGAGCCTAATAGGTGGCAACGGTGTTGACACATAGACCGAAGGGAGGGATTAGCGGTACATCGTGGGAATTTTAGTAAATTTCTATAATTACAAACAAGTTGCAACTCGTAATAAGTGTGAAATATTAAAATCTGTCATGTTGTTAGTGACGTTTTCTCCATTAACTAAAATTTTATTGATTTCTATTATTTCTAGCCTATCTAATCTTATACTTTTATAAGACTGTGAAGTATTTAATTTATAACTATTTGGATTTATTTTATGATTAAAATGGATATAGTGCTCTGTTAAACCTGTTGAAGTTTCTTGGAATGCTACTGATATTATTTGTTCATTTATTCGTTTTCCAGTTGAACGACCAGTTTGGCCTATATAAATCGCATTGAAATTTTCGCAAAATAATTTATAAACACCACTTTTTTTAAAAATATGTAATTTATCTTTATTGTTCACTAACATAGTTTTTAAATGAATTTTATTCACGTTAATGTTTTGCTGTTGAGTTTATTTAAATAATTACAGATTATATTACTCAGTACTGGTAAATAATTCATTAAGAAATATGATTATTTAACATTGTAAGCGTAGCATAGAAATGTTTGATTAGTAGTTTATGACGTTTTTTATGGATTAACTAGTCGATAATATTAGTCTCAAAACCATTATTATATGCTATTGTTTTCAAAGTGTTTACTTCTCTTGTGAAACTAGTAATATTTAAAAGGATTGTTAACATTTTATATATAAATGCATTAAAAGGAACTAATTTTAATGTTATAAGCTTGATTACAATTTGAAGGGATTAAAACATTTGTTCAAATAGGTTTTTTGAAAATGTCAAATTCTATTTTATTGTTTTCTCTAATTATTGTTCAATCTAAAAAATTAGTTGATTATCGGTTTCTAACTCAAGGGTAAATTTAATAGCTGTATGAATGGAGTATAAGTGAGTTAAAAAAGAAGATAATTCTCTTGCTGAACCTGTCGAAATACAAAATACGTCATCTACATATCGAGTCGAAAAGAATAGTACAGTGAAAAAAGAATAGTAAAAACATGAATGTTTAGACTTACGAATATATACGACAGTCGACCGCAGGCCCGACCTTTTTTGTACACTTTGAGTTAGATATTCGAGATTTTAAAATAAAATAAGATTTATATTCTATGTGAAATTTATTATAAAAATTCTTATAATGATTTTTAAGTATTAAAAATTATCTATATCTTTTTGTTAATTAGTTTTAATTTTAAATTCTATTCATTATACTATTAAATTTTTTTAAACTTTAATGAGAGTAAATTATCAACAAACTTATAGTCTTATTTATTTTTAAAAAAGGGGGGCTCCGCCTCCCAACCCCCAGCGGGGGTTTCACCCCCTACAACCCCACCACCCGATCCTACATCTCTTCTTAACATACTTTATCAATTTCCAAATAAGAGGAAATCATTTAATTTAATGCTATTAAATTCAAGTATGTTGCAGGAATAACCTTAAGAGAAAACCGATAATATTATATTTTTTTTAAACCCAACGAATTACATTTTATGTAAGAGCAACTTATTTCAGAGTGAGTATCATTTGGACCTTTAGATTTTATACCTGCTCGCTCTATCTAAGCATGACTAACACATGGAGGGGGTTCGACGTTCTTTAATTCTGTGAGTTTGCCGTTCAATTTTTTGTGTATTTCTTTCAGAAAGAAAAAGCGCCCTCGTATGGGAAAATAGTATGTGACACACGGGAGTAAAGACATTTTGCTCCATTGTGTCACAATATACTATTCTTTTGGACTCGAAATGTAGATGATATGTATTTTGTATTTGAACAGGTTCAATGGTGAAACTGGTCGTTCAATTGAAAAACGAATAAATGAACATATAAAATCGGTAACATTCCAAAAAACTTCAACAGGTTTAACAGAGCCCTGTATCCATTTTAATCATAAAATAAATCCAAATAATTGTAAATTACTTCACAGTCTTAAAAAAGTAAAAGATTAGATAGACTAGAAAGAATAAAAATCAATGAAGTTTTAGTTAATGGAGAAAACATCACTAAGGATATGACAGATTTTAATATTTCACACTTATTACGAGTTGCAACTTGTTTGTAATTATAGAAAATAACTAAAATTCCCACGATGTACCGTTAATCCCCCCTTCGGTCTATGCGTCGACATCCTTGCCACCTATTAGGCTCCTAAATTACCTTTACTATATAAATTGTAAAATTTTTTGTACATTTTCTCATTCTTGACAATGATGTAATAATCGAAACAGCTGTCGAATAATATATTAAACATGCGTGAAACTTTCCAAGTGTTTTCATTTGTACTCCCTGTACCTTATTAATTATTATTATGTTTTACCAAGTCTATGGTGATTACTCTGTGAATTTAATACTAATTTATGTGAATTATCATATTTCATTATCTATGTTATGTATAGGAACTTACGTTTCTCGTAACTCGCATTATACATATATTCTTATACTGCATTTGGTTTTGCGGCTGAATGAGAAAACATTCTACAGTGAAAAATTGTATTTTGGTTCTCTTAATAATCTTGTATTTTCGGTGTTTATTCGCTTTTTTAATGGCAGATCTGGAGGTAATCTTGGAGGTGAGGCGAGCATCGTTTCATGCGGTGTAAATTTTTGTACTGAATGTACGGTTGTGTTGCAGTTAAATTGCACTAATTCTAATAATTCGTTCCACTCTATGTTTTTCGTAGTAAAATTTCTTAAGTATTCGCAGAGGGGGCGGTTCGAGTAATCCACTTACCACTTTAATAATTTTTCTTGTAAAATTTTAGAGTACACTTTTAGAGGAGCTGAGTATACATACAAACTTTTTTATAAAAGCAACTGCTATTGATTCGGCTGTGTGATCATGTAAAAGTACGGTTATTACTATGTATAATTGGTCTTAACTAGTAGAATATGTTTATTTCCGTTTTTGTTAGTTCTTAAAGGGCCCACTATGTCCATGGCTTTTTGTAAATGTGATAGAGAGTGTATCTGATATAATCATGGGTTATATTGTTTTGATTCTTTTAATTTATTTCTTTGACATACGTTGCATATTTTATTTCTTTGCTCAATATACTTTTCTAGATTTTCCCACGTTTTCTTTGTTTTTATTCTAGTATACTTCTTTATATTATATTTTCTCTCGAATGTCTACCCAGAGTAGAAAAATGATACATGTGGTACGTTTTCTCGAGCTTCTTGTTTAACATATTCAATTCCTATAGAGCAGATAATTACCTAAATACGTGTATTATTAAATATATTTTTTATTATTTCCTCCATAGTTTTTTATTTCTTTTGATATATTTATCGTATTTATATTATTATCTACTAGCAATGTCTTCAGTTTTTTAAAAAATTGGGTAATATCTTCTATTATACTCTATGCGCTTTAGCTATATTTAAGGGTAAAATAAAGAACTTTTTTCCTGTTATCGTTTTGATTTCGATTTTATTTTTAGTTAATTTTGTATTCATTCCAAGTAGTAGTCGTTCTGTTATTTTGTCTGAATATTTCTTTTCTTGAGTGAATATTTGTATGATATTATTTCTAGCAAAGGTGAAATCTTTGCTTGTACAGTATTATTTTTTTCTGATCTTATAATTTAGTTTCTTGTTTATTGTTCATGAATAATTTGTGCTTCACATAGCTTTAATTTGGCTTTTTAGCAGTTTTATTTTATAGTTTTTGTTTAGGTTTGTTTCTATTTCCCTTTTCTTATTTTGCGCTCGTGTTATTATTCATATATATTTTTTATCGAGTTTCTTGAAATTGTTCCTTTTTTATAAATACTGTCATAGGTGTAAGTTGTTAATTGTTATCGATATTTCTGTATACGTACATTTTTGTCTGCTGACTTAAATGATGACAATGGTTTGTGATCTGTGACTATCGTGAATTTATTTCTAAAAATGTAACTACTGAATCTTTCAATTCCAAATATAATTGCTAATGTTTCTTTTTCCTGTGTATGGTACTTTAATTCAGCGCATATTAAAACTCTGGATGTACACGCTACTGGTATGTGTTTACCGATCTGACCTAACGACAGTATGGCGCCAATAGCAAAATTTGATGCTTCTGTTGTTATCACAAATTCTACGTTAAGTTTTGGGAATTGTAACAGTGGGGCTGAGCATAACACTTTCTTTAAATTGCTGAAAGCTATTCAGTACTGTTGATTCTAAGTCTACTTTAATCCCATTTTTATTAACAAGATGTCCTATAATATTACTTCTTTTAAAAATTTGCAGTTTGGTGGCGACAATTGAAGTGTTGCTTCTCTTAATATATTTATTACTCTTTTATATTGTTCATTGTACACTTCTATACTTGGTACGAATATAATTATATCATCGATATAGACAAAGCATATTTTCCCGATTACTTCGTATAGTACGTTATTGAAATTAGACTTTGAAGGGTTCTGGGTGAGTTTATGAGTCCAAAATGTAAGACTTTAAAATTGAAGTGTCCAAAGAGATGAATACTCGCGGCTGTTTTATGCATTTCTGCAGGTTTCATTTTAATTTGATGAAATCCTGATACCTGCTCTAATGTGGTGTAGTAATGATTACTGCCTATTTTGTCGAAGATCTCTGTAATTGAAGATATTATCAATGTGTCTGGGATGGTTTTTTCATTTAGTTTTCTGTAGTCTGTGACTAGCTTCCCTTTCCGTTCTCCTTCCTTTCCAGGTTTTTTACTTATAGCCAGGCTGGGGCATTAAATCTCGTTTTTGCAGGCTGTACGAGATCATTATCGATTAATTTTTGTATCTCTTTTATTACAGTCTCCTTCATTTTCTGCAATACTGTTCGTCTGTTAAGTGTAGTTCATGGAATTCTGTGTTATAGTTTCCTAGACTATCGCCTTGCATGCAGAAAAGATCTTTATTTTCAATTATAAGCTTTTAACCGTATGAATTTTTCCTTGTTGTAAGTGCTTCATATTTATTTTCTTAAATATATTTGTTATTCCCTCGTTTCGTGGTATTTCCTTTAAATTATCTATACTGTCTCCCTTGTTTTCGTTAATTGTAAATGTCGCCTCTTGTATTGTATTGTTTGTGTATGCAATGTGGAGTATTATTGTGTAGAAATCTAGGAAATTTTTTTTATGTTTTCCTTCATTTGTATACTATGTGTTTTGTTCTAATTTCATTAAAAATGTTCTGTAGCCGTAGTTTATTGTAATATTATATTGTAGTGCAATCCTGAGTATCTTTAGCTACTAAAAACTTCAAAATTAGGCTCAAAGCTTTTTTGTCTTCCTTTACGGAATAACAGTTTATTACATTTACTCTTGTTTTTTCTGTTGCTTGTGATTTTCTTTCGTTTGTGAAGTTCTTTCTGTTGTGTGTGATTTGTATAAGTTGTTATATTTTATTCAGGGGACTCGTAGGTTTCTTTTTATCAATATATTTTTGGTTATTTTCATTTTCTTTATGCAGTTCTATTGTAATTTTTTTATCTTGTTTAATTTTAGATTTCTTATTAATTATTTTTAAATAGTCTTTTTCTAATGGCAGTTTGTATTCCGTTAGTATTTGTGTTACCAGAATTCCATCGTAGGTTATTGCAAAATTATTTGGCATTACATGAAATCTAAAGCATTGTTTGTTTATCGTAAATGTTTTGGTTACTTTCGTTTTTACGATTTTGTCCGTAATTCCAGAAAGTCTGGCTTTCCTAATTGAGTCGATGGCATTATTTGACACGTATTTTACTAATGTTGAATTTAACTCCTGTATCTAGCAGCAATCGACAATATTTACTTGAAGACGGGTTCTCGACTTTTATGAAATGTAATCAGTTTCCAGATTGAAATAAATGTGACGGTATGCTGTCGAAGTTTTTATTATTTTTAATATTTATATCTTTATTATCTGTGTTTTTACTTTCATATTTGTATGTGTTATTTCTTATATCTATTGTTTCTACCTGTATTTCTTATAGTTTTTCTATATTTTCGTTCGTTACTTGTTCCTCTATTAATTTTGGTACTGTTTTGGAAGATATTGTGGTTCTGTGGTTTTGCTTGGTTGTGTGATATGAAGTCTCTTAAACGTCTTTTTATTATCATCTCCCCTTGAGCACTCGTTATAGGTTTAGTTTATTAGTTTGCCTGTAGTATATATTGTCGTTTTACAGAGCATTCTATACTCGTATAATTTATTCTCTTACAATTTGTGCAGAAGTTTTCATCTACAGTTTCAACTTATTTGAATTTGATGCATTCTATTATGTTGTGACCGAATTTGTCGCAATATTTATACATGGTTGGTTAAAATATTTGATTTGAATTCATCAATCGTATCACCTTTTATCGTGCAGTAGTCGCATGATTTAGTATCTCTGTGTGGCACATATATATTGTAGGATTCTATGAAATAATAAGACAAAGAATATATAAATGTAAGCAGGTCTTTATTACACGTCTGATCTATACAAGCTGCCAGTACGAACTAACCGCACAGCGAGGCGGCGCACAGCCGCCGAGCGGAGCGCCCTCATGTTACAATACTTACACATGCTAGCTTTACCTAGAAGTGCGTAGGGCTAACGTCATTTATTCCAACACTCTCTCTCGGTAGCACTTACGCACTTACATCATTCTGTTCTACATATGGAAGTTACCAAAATAATTTTTATTAATATTTTTCATTTAAATTACATACACACTATGTCATTAATTTTATTGAAATATGAGTAGCATATAATTGAAATAAATGAACATAAGTATTTATAAAAGCAATGTATAATGTATTGTAGGAATAATTCAATCAACAGAATGCCTTGATTGCTGTGTGTATGTGCTGTTGCAAACTCTTCATTGGATATGTATATATATATATATATATATATATATATATATATGAATGTGAATATTTGAAAATAATTAGGAAATGGACGAATTTTAATTTGTTAATAAATCTGTTGAAATATAGTTTTAATCGGTCCTCCTTATTGATCTTACATTGAGTTATTACTATCATTCCTCTATTTCACTCCAATTTTCCTCACCGCCATCTATAAATATATATGAACAATTAACAGTTGAATATACGATTAGTTAGCCTAACATGAGATTCTAATTTTAACCCTTTTGTAAATATGTCGGCTAGCTGATCCGCGGTTTTAATGCATTAACTTCTATAAATTTGCGCGTTACGCATTCTTTAATATAATGTTTTTATCGATCATGTGTTTCAATTTACTACTCCCGTCGGTTTTAGCACAGGCTTGAGCGGCCTGGTTGTCGCAATATAACGTTATCGGAAACATATCTACTCGCAGAATAGTTTTGAGTGAATTATGCAAAGCTATAACTTCCAGACACGCGTTACTCATAGCTACATATTCGGCCTAACACGTAGACAGAGCTACACTTGGCTGTTTCTGAGTCTTCCAGCCGATTGTATCTCCACATAGTTTAATTACATAATCGCAAGTTGTTAAAGAACCCTTGCAGTCCGATAGACTAGCATCTGAAAACACGTTTAGATCGTTATCTAACCCTCTATACATTAAGCCTAGACTTTGTGTCCCTGCTAGATATCTAAATACTCAAGTGACCATTCGCTATTCGAATTCTGTGGGATTGATTTGGTGTTGACTTAACACGTTTACGGCGTATGAGATATCAGGTCGCGTTGCGTTTGCAAGATAGAGCAATGAGCCTATCGTTTTTCTGTATAAAGTGTTCGAGATTTCTTTAAAGTTATTTCCTACTTCCTCTCTATCTCTGCGGTCTACATTAGTTGCATTGTTAGGTGTAATTGGTGTACCTACTGATTTAATGTTAATAAATCCGAATCTATCCATCATGTTCCGTATAAACTTTTCCTGCGATAATTTCATTGTGTTTGTTTTGCGGTCGCGTTCGATTCTTATTCCGAGGAATTCTTTTGGTTCGTGAAATATTTTAATTTTAAACTCTCTACCTAATTTGTTTATGGTTTCAGAAGTCTCTCCGTTATCGTTACTCATTACAAGTATGTCGTCGACATACAGTAGTAATATCACTATTTTACTTTGATTTATTTGAATAAATAGTTATATCCTTCTATATCATATGAATAATAGTTATATACTTCTATATCAGCTATTTCTGCTGACTGCGCCGCGCCTAAGTCCCGTTTAGTCTCGACCGTAAACACCCAGAACGGCGATTCATACATACTAGATAGCACTGACTTTTTCGTTTTTAGGTTTATAATATCTATCTTTTCATCATTTAAATATATCTCTAAACCTTGCTTTTTAAATATATCTCTAAACCACGAGTTTTTTTTGCGAGAATAGATTTTTCGAAATATCACTTGAATATAAAATATTTTTAAGTGTTATAGATTTGCCGAACTCGTTTTCGATTTTCATATCTTCCTTGCCTTCTATCTGTAAATCCGATCTTTTGTTCACGCATTTTATTTTAGATTTGAAATTAATGTCTAAATTATTAAAAAAGATTTTACTGTTGCTGATGTGCTCAGTGGCTCCTGAATCAGCGATGAATTCCAGTACATTGTTATGTTTAATTTTTCTTATAGTATGTTTATCAAAAGTATTAAATGTAAAATGACCAATTTCCTTACCTATGGGAGTTTCTTCCTCCTGTATAGCGGCAAGGCTAAAAGGGTTTTTACTTTTTAACGGTTTTCGCTCGTGTCTCAATCGTTTGAGCTTGTTCTCTATTTTTATCGGGGCCTTTCGCTTCTCAGGCTCCCCGTTTGGCCTCTTGGCCCTATAATCCTTTGTAATATGGTTGCCTGCTTGCAACAGTTGTAGTAAAATATTTTGCCTTGGTTCGGGCAGTTAATACTCATGTGACCCTTCTGCCCACATCCGTAACACCTTCTCTTTTCACTGTCAAAAGACAGTCTCGCACCCGTATCGCGTCTCGGGGCTCCTTGTATATACACGCGTCTTTTAGGCCTCACGTCTCTAGATTCTGGACGCCCTCGTGTAAAGGGCGAGGACGACCAGCTCATTCCAACATTGAGAGGACTTCCTTGAGCCACTCTCACAGGCTTCACTGCTTCCACCTGCAATATCAAGTTTTTGAGTTTTTCCAACTCCATTTCTACACCTAGTGTCCTTCATGAAGGCAATCTGCTAAAATAGTTTCTGAGAGTGAACCAGCGATCGCGTTATAAAAGATATCACGCTTTTCATTGTTTGATAATTTATTCGATCACGGCGCATTTTCAAATGTTCTGATTTTATCTTCAAAACGGTTCCAAAATTCGGCTGCTTTTTCTTCGCTCAGATTATATTTTAATCTATACAAATCTTTCCTAGCCGCGACCTGCGTGACTCTACATTCTAGACATTTGTATTCTTCAAGTTTTTGAATTATTTTACGCGGTGATTTTATTTCTACTACGCGTTGATAATATATTAAATCTATGTGATTAAGAATGATTTCGCGTACTTCATGTTTATCATCTGTTATCTTCCTATCCGAATACTTATTAAATTCTTGTTCATCTGTACTAATAATGTATTCTAATCTTTTCGTTCTCAATTCAGTTGTAAAGTAGTCTTTAAAGATTTCAAATCGCGAATCTATCGTCAACTTATATTTCCTGCTTACTCCACTATCTTTACTTACTATATTTTCAAGACGTTCCGCGAGTAATTCAATTTTATTTTCGCTTGATCTGTCTTTTAATTTATTTTTATTAGCTTATTTTTAACAGCTTATTAACAATTTGTTCAATGTTTGCCGCGCTATTGTTATCGTCGCGTGACTCTACTTGTTTCTCAACATCAATACTTTGGTTCATCTCCCCGCTCGTGTTTTGACATTCTTTGTCAGCCTCGATCACATCTTTTTGGACCAAAACATCTTTTCTCGCATCGTAATTCGACACACAGTCTGCTGACATCTTATCTGACACAGATTTATTATACACACTGTCTTTATTCAAATTATTTATAGATACAATATTGAAATATATAGAATTAAATTTATTAAAATCTAAATCTAAATATAAAGTTATTAAAATCAATATGGTTTTCAAAATTATTAGAATTTTTAGGTCTTACCTCGTCCCAGTTTTCGTCTTGGCTACTTACCACCCTGCCCTCAACGATAGTTGGGACAGAGCGTGTTGCACCGTATGCAAACGGGTTGTCCTCAGGCCAAGCCTCCTGGCTTAAGCCTGTACTTTCTTGCTCTTTGGAGCTTTCCATATCAAGCGCAACATTTTTGCGTATTTCTTCGCATTCTTGCTCATGGACTGCGTCTTTTATAATTTGAATACTTTTAATACGAGGCAATTCTCTCTCTCTCTGACTTCCTGATATTTGATGTTATTAAGATTCAGGACGTGCAACCCTACAGTCTCCGTTAGTCGCAGAGATAGATTCTGTATTAATTTTTTATTCAATTCTTTCTGCTGACGAAAGAACTCCGCTCTATCTTTTGCTGCCTCGATTTTTTCTTCTGCAATCCTAGCCTCATTTTTACGCTCTAAATCTTCTAGAGCCTTTCTTAGATCGTCTCTCAAAACAGGGAATCTGTTTGTCCCTTCAGGGATTTCTAATTTAAGAGTTTTAAGTCCACGAGGTCACTGGCGAACGAGAACCTCTCTTTCTGTGACTGTGAGGAGATGTCCGATCTAACTGATTTTATCATTTGAAAAATACAGGTAGACGCTTGACGAGTCTTCCGTGGCTAAAGATACATAGACCTTCCATCCATTTGTAACCAAGTATAAACGTTTCTCCGTCCATACACGGATTAATGCTTCCGCTATGGTCCCTTTCGTCTCCTCGCCACCTATACGAATAATAATAAGCATACATTAATAAGTGGTAGCTTGCAATTATTATTTCTTGCGCATCGGTGGTTGATATTGACAAAGGCGCTTGAACTAGACCTCCTTTACTTAGGAATAGACCACGCCAAAGAAGTATTTGACGCAGCAGTCTACATGGCCCACTACTCCACACATCTGGCTTATTATAGTGCGCACTCTATCCGCGTCCCCGCTTAAAAACAGACTAAGCTGTTAGTAAGCTCTGAAAAATCATTCTTATGTACAGGCCTGTACTTATTTTCAATTAGAAACGCCGGACTCTATAACGGCTATTCGAACTCGATTACCGAGAATCACCAAGGAAGTATTGGCAACCCACGGTAAGAGGACCGTATCGTGAAGTCCCGAATGCATATCGGAATCAACGCCCGCTTATGCATCAAAACCTACGTACACCGAGAGTAAAATGTACGCTCTTTCTTCGCATCCGCATTGGCGACTTCACTCTTGCAATATCAACCACCGCGACCATGGTCGCCTTATGCCGAAGGCAGACGACCAAGGCCCCCCCCCCCCCGATTCTAATGCGAGACTAACACCCCGACGTGCGTATTACATCGAATTTCTACAACTGCATAGCTTAAAATGTCCTGAGCTCTATTAGAACCGGTGTTCTTAATCACAGTCTCTACGGATCCAAAGTTACTATGATTCCAAAGTTACTATGAACAAATAGCCAAGCATTAATTTAACACTGCACTGCATGGCTATACGCAGAGAGCGCGCTTATGTACGCGCACAAGGTTACAAGTGTAATCAGCACCAGCCTGCATGCACGCGCACATTACCCGTACGCATATGGAAGTGTTTGCAATCGTGCCTTTTTATTGATATTTTAGTCATCGTGTCGCCGGACCGTACCACCATTTGCGAATTCAAATGGCACACTAAAACGATGCTGTTTTAGTTCCGACAAGCTTGCTATTAAATTAATAAAACCGTTTTTCAGCAGAGAAAATCTAAATGGCGCACGCCAGGTTCGAAAGCAATCCCGTCGGGTCCGAGATGCCGCGGGATTTGTGCGCGAGCCAAGTCATAGCTATAGCTTCGCATTCTCACTCTCTCTCGATCCCCTCCGCGCGCATCTCATAGTCTCTCTCTCTCTCTCTCTCTCTCTCTCTCTCTCTCTCTCTCTTGCACGGCGCGCGTGGATTAGCTGCGCCCCACTCCCGGCGCCGCGCACGCGCAATTCATGCACGCATTTTCACACATACCGATTTTCTCATCCGCATAACACATACACATACTCACACAAACATTCTCTCAGCTCTTACATGCGGATTCTTTCACGCGCGCCGACTGCCTTTATTTCTAATTCTATATACATGTATACATATATGCAAATTTATATATATACGTATACGGAAGGTATAAGCATACATTTGTGTGTATGGATGCACCACTGCAGACATATGCAGCAGCACATACATGTATACGCATTACTATTTCTCACCTTATATACACTCATTAACTTTTACTAAAAATTCAAAAATTTCGATTGTTTAAACCAGTAATTGTTTATAATTATTTATTTAACCATAGTTATTTAATTACTAACATATTCCTTCGTAATAATAACTAGATTGCATGATTGCTATAAATTGACAGCGCGTAATAATAAATAAATGATTTAACATTTTAATTTATTTAATTATGTAATGAAATATATAAACAAATTCATCTCACTCATAATCTAATTAATTTAGCATTTAATTAATTAATTAATAGCAGCGCGTGCATTCTCTTTCTCTCTCTCTCTCAGTCAGTAGCATTTATACAGGCATGCTCTCTCTCATTCACTCTACCGCGCGCGAGTATACATCTCCTTTCTCTCTCTCTCTCTCTCTCTCCAATAGGCCAGTCATTGGTCGCGCTGTCTCTCTCTCTCTCTCTCTCTCTCTCTCTCTCTCTCTCTCTCTCTCACTCCAACGCGCTTGACTAGGCAAGCGCGCTGTCTCACTCACTCTTATGTGCAGATGCAGTCAAGCATGCGCTCTCTCTCACTCCAGTGCGGTTGCATGGCAGAGGGCACTGTCTCACTCACTGCCGTGCGCTGATAGCCGCCCGCTCTCTCTCTCTCTCTCTCTCTCTCTCCTCTCTCTCTCTCTCTCATTCCAGTGCGCTTGAGTAGTCAAGCACACTGTTCACTTACTCTTGCATGTAGCATACATATACGGGAGTTCTATCAGTGTGGCTGTATCGCGCACACTATCTAGCTGCCTACTCGCTTCTCCGTACTGCGCTTGAATTTGCAATAATCTTCCAGTTTTTCTTTTCTAGCAACAATCTTTAATTTCTATATAATTATTAATTTTTAATTTTAACTTCTAACTTTGCCATTTCACATATGTACTTTAAATTGCCACACATGCATTCTGCAAAGTTTAGTTAGAAAAATTAAAGTTTAAACAATTTGACAATTTTAACTAATAAATATTTGCAATATTGTTAATACCAGTGTTCATCACTTATAACTTAATTACACGTAAGTACATAGTCAGTACTTTTGTGATTCATGTTAATATATATATATATACAAAATGTTTAATTTAATTTATTAACAACTTAACTTTATTTGCAAAATTCATCTAGTGTTAAGTATATGTACTAGCATATAATATAGTTAATCGTAGCGTGTGGACTTGTCTCGCGCAAGTATACGTGCGCGCTACAATCCATGCTTCGCTCAAGTCGCAGTACAGTTCGGCCGCTCACACTCATACATACAACATCGCATCATCGCTTCTCTCATTCTCTATCCATTCGCGCGAACAAGTCGCGGCGGCGCCGCTTCGGCTCTCTGTTTTCTCGGAATCGGTTATATTTTTTTGATCGGAAAGGATTTCTACATCCCCTTCTTTTTCTTCTAACGGACTTTTCCGCGCGCTTTCTCTTTTTCTTCCGAATTCGTTTGTTCTATCGAATTTACCGATTTTTACAATGAAATTCTTCAGAGATCGCGCACTTCTCTGTTTCCAAATTTACTTAATTCTTTACACGCGTCGTGCTTCTAATTTCTCTCTTTTCGATTTCAAACTTTAATTTCGCACTCCCGATTCTCACACATCTTTCTCTCATACTTTACACACTCTTTTCTATTTTTCTATTCTAATCTTATTTTTTATCTCACACGCTCTTTTCACACTTATTTTTACAACTTACTCTTGGTCGGATTGGTATTTATTATATTACTCATCCTTCCTTCCTTCCTTCAATTATTGTTATTATTAATAACAAATAGAAATAATAGTTCTTACTACTAAAACTCATTAATGCGAGTTTTAGTAACTGCTTAATATCACTTTCACTAATTACGTGTTCAACAGGCCTTTTTTAATCCCACACTCACTACCGAGAATTTCAAAATTTTCCCGAATGAGCACGTGTAAAACAAAAGGCTTTCGCGTCTTAAAGTGATTAATGATCTGAAATATTAAAAATACTGTAAACTCTATTACTAAATTTTATTAGTGCAAAAGCCTATGCCTCTTAACTCTTATTATAAATTTAAAATATTAAAAATACTATTAAGATTTAATAATTGAAAAGATTGGTAGCGTGCAAGGCCCAATAACCTGTAGAATTCTATGAAATAATAAGACAAAGAATATAGAAATGTAAGCAGGTCTTTATTATACGTCTGATCTATACAAGCTGCTAGTACGAACTAACCGCACAGCGAGGCGGCGCACAGCCACTGAGCGGAGCGCTCTCATGTCACTATACTTGCACATGTTAACTTCACCTAGAAGTGCGTAGGGCTAACGTCATTTATTCCAATATATATATATATATATATATATATATATATATATATATATTGTTTGCATGTGTGGATTTATTATATGCTGGTTTATATCCGTCGAGGAACATTTTGTTTGTTACTGTTTCTACAATGTTTTGCCGTACGTCCTATTGTACCTCAAACTCATATTATTAAGTTTTGTGATAATTATTTCAGAGTTGACAAACCCATACTAAATATTTTTCATAGTTTATTTTATTTGGTTTTATACAAAAAATCATTCTGTGCCCTAATCCTTTACAGCTTTAGCATATTTCAGAATTTCTAATGATAGGGAAATTGAAAGCTCCATGATCCTCTTATTGACACAATGGTTTTCATTTAAATCGCTGAAACGACATCTATTTATTGAACAACCCGGTTGGTAACAATTCCCGCAATACAGCGGTAGCTTTTTAATGGTGCTAGTACATTCATGTGACGTATGGTTTGGATTCTTGCAATATATACGTGCATCCATTTTGCAAAATAATGCTTCGTGGTGCGGGCTTTTACATATTTGGCAGTGATCTGTTTTTTCCTATATAAGTTTCATTATTTACGCTGTCGTTGATTTCTAACCTTTCGACATTTTGTATTTTTAATTTATCCTTAAGTTTTATAGCTTTGAAAACCATTTCCTCTAGAGTTGAAATTTCAAATCTTAATCCTTCTTTAAAACTCTCTGCCACTCGATTGATTAATATTTCGTTGAGTAATCTGATGTTTCTTATAGTTAGCTCTGCATCGTGATTTCGAATTCTTTGATTTTGACAGCCAGATTTCTTAGTATACTCGCAAAATTTAGAACTGATTCATTTGGTTTTTGATAGAGTTTGATTAGATCCAGGCATAATACATCGTAATTTGGTTTTGTGAAACAATTCATTTTATGTTATTCATAAGGTCATATATGCGTTTCCTGTTAATTTTCTTTTTCATAATTATGTCATACTATATTCGTCCACTGGAAAGATTAGTTATTTAAAATTTTATTTTTTTAGACATTCCTCTACTAGAATATTTATACCGCTGAATTGTGGTATCAATTTTATAAAATATGATTTGGGAGGTTCTTCGAGTTTGATCCCATGATACTTTCCATTTTTTGTGCGTTTTGTGAATTATTTAGTATAATATGGAATAGCAGGTTTGTTTGTGTAGATCTGCTTTTTGCATTTTGTGCGTTTTCCATGCTTTCGGCATTATTTTTTTCGACTTCATTGAACGAAAATAGATTATTTAAGTTATTTAAGGAGTGTAATTATATGGTCCTCGCATTTGTGTAATATTAGATTTCGATGAGCTTATTCACTAGTTTCATCAAGGCTAGTTTTTTATATTGTTGTAACATATTTTATAGATATAGAGGGAGGAGTATGTTTTGTTTTTGAATTTTTTTTTTGAAAATGCTTTATTTAAATTTCCTTCTAGTTCATTCAGTTCTGGTTGTTCTAATACTTTTTGTCTTGAGCCTATTTATTTCCCTTCTTTTATATTGCTCATTAAGTATTCGAAGATTACACTTTTTTCGATATTTAGTTTTCCGTTTTATATTATATTTTTGTACTCTTAGATGCACCTGGATCGGAGTCACATTTATTTCTTCTTTGGGATTAGTAATCGCTTTTAAAATTTGATATGCATTGTGATAGTGTATATATACATATATATTATTAAATAGATTTACCATATGATAAAATTTGACCCGAACTGGTGCATTTAAACTCCACACGTAAACTGAATCGGTAAAATTTTTTTCCTATAATGGTACAACCTTTCTTGACGTTTCTGTGAAATTTAAGCACCAATTCTCCATTAGTGTGTGTTTGTCAGCTGTTGGCTTACGACACAAAAAGTTTGTCTGGCGATATTGACTATGCTAAAAAAAAGTTGATCAAAGAGTTTGCCTGAAATTTGGTGTTTCCAATGGAATTACGGCTATGAAATTGTTGAAAATGTTGTAGAAGTATTTTGGAGAGTCTACTTTATCGCGAACGCAAGTATTTGAGTAACGCAAGTATTATATATGAAATTTTTCTGAGAATGCTATTGAAGATATAGATGTAGGATTTGAAATGCTTAATAAATACACTCTTGAAATACATAAAAAAATTTTTTTATTTATTTTATACATTTTTTATACATGTACAGTATGGTCAAAGTCAACATCTCAAAAAGTAGGTAATGTTGTCGTGGTCGTAAAATCTTGCCGACGGATGGTCTGAAACAAAAAAATCAAATAGTTGTATGTTTAGTATGACTCCAGAAACCGATCTAACTACAATATTTTATGTACGTGCAAAATCAACAAAATGGTGGCTAAAATACGAAAGAAAAAAAAATTGCTTTTTTCCATTTTTTTTGTAATAAAAATATAGTTAGAATTAAAATTTTAAGTTGATTGTAGTTAGGACGGTTGATACAAAAATATAGAATATGTTAAGAATATAAGGATATATAACATATAGAATATGTTACAGAATATAAGGATATATAACATATAGAATATGTTATAGAATATAAGGATCGGTTCAATAGTTTTTTGTTTTCACGACCACAGTATTTGAAAATGCTGTTTTGAGAAAAACGCGTTTAAAGTTTTTGTAAGTGAAAAAGCGTAGAAAAAATTATCTTACGCTAAATCGGCGATGCCTGGGCCATACGATATGCCTACAACTTGTTCCAGGCGAGTATTTTCATTTAATGTAGCCTGCTTTTTTTTGAGTTCTGCTCTCCTTAGAAGCCTCAGTTGTGCAGCGGTTCTCTCGAACGATGCGTTGTTGGTCGCGCATATTGGCAAACTGCATGGCGGTTTGGCCGATTTTCAGGCCCATAATTTCCATTATTTTCAAAACTGGCCTGAATCCTTCATTAAAAATGCAGGCAGCAGTGAGGCATACAGTTTTAACGATTTGTTTTCCATTATAGACATGCTTCGGTGCCATAGCCCAAACTGCTTAGTTGAAACACTCATTGTTATTTTAAGTGTTTCTGCCCAAACACCTCTCCAGCAATTCCGTTTTTGTTAGATCTTCGCAGATAGAAACAGAATAGACTACCCACTGTGAGAGCATTGAAAACATAGTAAAAAAATAAATAAAAGAATAACCACCAGTATTATCAACTTTCAAATCAAAACTCGGATCGTTAGACTTTTTCAGTTTTGCTGCTGACGTACTCGTGTTACTAGTACCTCCTTCGTCAGTGAATCTGTTTCCGTAAAAAGAACGTTTTCTAGTTCTAGATGTATGACTAGAAGCTTTCTGTATACGATACACTTTCTTCGTATCCATTGCGAATAGATAGATGCTTGACTTTTGAACTACGAATCACGACTGATTCTCCACTAGTGAAATACAGAACTGAAATACAGAAGCAAAATTATAAATGCAAGGTAATATTGAGAAGCAAAGGTATATATTTTGATGAGAATATACATATGTGTAATGATTTACAATAGGGGAACAGCTGCTGCAGCGAACAAGGCCAAGTAGATGGCTTATCCGGCGCGCGCGCTGGGCGGGTCGGAATAGCGCGCTCAGGTAAGTGCGTTCGAAAGTTCAGTTAGACTACCTGAATCTTTCTAAAATTTTGAGCTAACATTCTTGAATATATTTATTTTCGATAAATGTAAAAAAAAAAAAACATTTTTTTCAAAGTTGTAAAATAGAATACTGCCTTAAGGTTTTCGTGGTTGCACTAAAAGTTTTTTTTGTGATTCAGAGGCCTTTGCCTTAAGTGTTTGTTGCAAACAACTATTTTATGATATATAATTCTCCACGAACATTTTACAGGAACCATTTATGATTTCCAGATTCTTACATTCTTGTGTTGAATCTCGATGCGTCTTTGTGGCGGAATCTAAGCTCCACCAATGTTCGAGTGATTGTTTGATTTTGTTTTAAATAATACGATTATGTGTTTCTTTACCTACTTATACTCCCTTTTTTGCATGTGTAACAACACATGCAAAATTACCGGTCAACATTTCCTCAGCTTTAATTCGTATTACTATACTTTTCCTAAACTTTGAATCTATTCCTATACTTTTAGGCGTTCTGATACGATGAACCGGTTTGGTATGTGGCGTGCAATGATAAAGCAGATTTTTCTTAAATCTGACATGGATAATCATCGAGCAACGCATCAAATTCCTCGTCTTTAAAACTTTTCGGCTTTAGATAGGGAGCGATCTTTGTCATCAACTTCAAAATCATCACTGTTGAACTATTTGAACCACCCGTGGTACGTCGATTCACCAATACATTCCCCCCATAAGTTTCCGAAAGCAAGCGATAGACCTCAGCCGTATTTTTCCTCTCAATGATTTTTCTTTTTAATTCATTTTTTCAACTAGTTTCTAACCTTTTTTATGGATCTCAATGCTTTTAGACACAGGAAAATAGTTTGTTACATGATGCTCAATCCTACAGCAAGTTCTTCTTGAATATAGCATGGCTCCTCATCCAGCATGCATCCAGCATTCTTTGTCTTTGAGCGATCCTTATCTTCAATTTCAAAAACATGAAGACCATTTGAACCACTCGCGGCACATCGATTCATCAATACAATCTGCCCCATGAGTTTCCAAAAGCAAACGATATTCCTCAGCCGCATTTTTCCTTATATTAAATAATAGAAGCAGCACTCCCCGCAAATGAAGTTTATTTGGCTGAAAACTTACCATGATTTTGTTCGATAAAATAAACCGCACCGAAATAAATGCTCAAATGTCATGTTGCAAATATGTTGACAGATACACAACATACAAATATAACACATGACTTCTGTCATTTCTGCCCGAGATTCATTGGTGACGACATCTTCTGGCAAACGCTAGAAACATACACCCAATTCATCACAGCTATCCATATATTTTCTGAACGAAATGTATTTTTCTTTATTATGCAGAATTAGAGAAAGTCGGCCTTTTATCAACGAAGAAGTAGTAATCTATTTTGAATTAAAATGTGTATTAGAATTCAGATTATGAAAAATTACGGCAATCAATTTCGAATCTTTATAATTCAAATTATATGAATTATTCGCTGCAGCTCTAAGACTAAAGGGAAATAGTTAGCTTGTTTTAAATTATTAAAATAATTTCTGTTTATCAATGTAAACAAAGAAAATTGTATCATCCTGTAAAATGGCAATGCAATGATCTTTTACGAAGAAGGAAGAGGCTTTAATAGATATGCTTCGCCTAGTCTACAAAACTATAGTACAAGAATATAAACTAGGAGGGGGGTTAACTTTCCCTTGCGCACTAATGTTCGCCTGATGCCGTACTCCGTCGCTGGCGCACCATTTAAAGTCTCATGCTGAACTGATAATATTTACAAAACTAATTCAAAACAATTTCTTGTACTATGCAATGGATACGTGAAAATTCTCGAAAGAAAACGCCATACTGCTCAACATGACTCTAGAAATACTCTATGACTCATTCGCAACTCTTAAAATGTGATAGGAATAAAAAAAACATCTTACCGCTTTTCACAATTTTTACACTGTGGTGAGCGTTCTTTGAAAAGAATAGCTGTTATAGGCCCAAAATCCTTGAGTCACTTTCATGTATATAATTTATTCTTTTACTGCAATAATTAGGAAATAAAGGGGCTGGGGGAGGATAATTCTTAGAGAAGTAAGATCTTTGAGAAGGAATGATCCTTCATAGATAGGGAATAGAGTTATGGACAAATGAGATGTTTGTAAAGGAAGAAACAATATCACCTATTTCTCGATACGTTTTTGTAGGGGGTGGGAGGGCTAGAAGTGAAATATTCGTCTATGTGGGTACTGGCAAACATTTAGAGGGGAGCAGCTGTATGCTTAGGTGTCAGTACTCCCGTAACCTATCTATTATTACATACATATAGAAATCTCCTTGTTATATGTTAACCTAAGTAATCTTTACGTATACAGATTAATAAATAAGGATATATCCCCATTATTTCTGATTAACTTTCATTTCACAAAATTAGAGAGGAACATATAAAAATAAATATTACTCGTGCATATATTGAAAAGTAGATTTCGTTCACCTATATAAAGCTTAATTTAAATAAATTCATTTTTACTTTACAGACTAAGAACTTTCTAGAACGCTTAAGTAAAGCATTTGGATTAGACCAATTCATTCTTGAAATTGGTAATACCCTTCAAGTAGAAGTCCTTCTTGTTCGTGCCGAACAACTTGCTACATTGGAAACTGAAAAGCTCAACGACAAGGTTAAGATTTAGTAAATAATGTCATATATTTCTTAATTCATAAAAATAGCATATATATTTCAACAAAATATTAAAACATAATTAATCCTACATAATCTGTCAAACAAGAATTTCACCTTTTCTAATTCGAATTCTTGTTAGAAAGCTGTTTTTAACTTTGTATATGCAATTACCAGCATTGTTTTTTCGAATTTTCATATTCACAATCCTCTTTTCGTTTCAATATTCAATTTAACAAATCCTGTCGCCTCTATAAGCGTGAGCAATAAGATATTCGTTGCAAATTTGCGAACAAATTCCTGTGAATAATGCCCTTGAAATCGTAGAAAGCAATGAGCATTGTTTTAATTTTCGATTTTTCCAAGCGCAATTTTTTGAGTTTTGGCTTATCGGGGGCTTTTCATTCGGCATTTTGACGTTTGGTTTCGAAATCATATTGAAAACACCATATTTTTCCATTAGTTACATTAAATAGAGATAGTTTTAGTCCTTTTGGCTTCTTCATTGATGTCTTTAGAATGCTGAATTCGAAATGTCTTTTAGATCTCAGTATTTACGTGGAACAATACACGAACAAACCTTTCGGTGGCCCAAAGCTCGGTCCAAATGCGATGAATCGATGCTACTGGTAAATAAAAAAAGATCAGCACATACATAAAAAACTTAGTGTATTAAATATTAATTTGAAGTAAATTAAAATCTAAAGTGTTAAATTAATATAATGGAAAAAAGAACTGACCTACTATAAGTAATTATATATAATTATAAATATTATAATTATAAAAATATTATAATTTAACATATAATAATTGAATGGAAATTAAATTATAATCAACTC
This sequence comes from Sycobia sp. Sy_11, assembly GCA_018907035.1. NCBI lineage: Eukaryota > Metazoa > Arthropoda > Insecta > Hymenoptera > Epichrysomallidae > Sycobia > Sycobia sp. Sy_11. Next base: position 1,576,847 of record JACCIC010000074.1, read on the forward strand.
TAATAATTTGTGCAAGACAATAAGTTTGAAAATTTTTAAATTTAAATTTGAAAAATAATTTAGTTGCAAATTATGTGCTCATTTACAGAAAATTGATGCTGAATATTATGGTCTGTAAATGTTAAAATCATTTTTTTTAATCCTGAATTTATATTATTAAATTTCACTTAGAAATCATTAAAATTTTATTAAAAAGAAAATTGAAAAGGAAATTGTAGATGTACGTTAGCGGTATGATACCACTTGACACAGCAGTAGAATGATAGATAACCAATTCCGAGACGCACAAAAACCATAATTACTAATCTATACTATGAATGCCCATGAAAACAGAATGAAAATTAAATTAAGAAAAATATTGTTAGAAGCTAATCTTTCAACAATAATATAAATTAATATAAAATACTATTATACAATATTTTTTAACTTGTTATCATTACGAATGTACCTCATTATTCTGAAATAATTTATTACAAACTAATAAGAAATAGTAAACTACATATTATAAAGTACCATACATTACCGAGCGTCATAAGAGGAACGAAAACATCTATAGCTAAATATTTAAAAAAATAATATTAATTAATATTACTAGGTCATTTCGAACCAATCACAGATAAAACGTAGTGTTAATACGCTTATTCATATATCCTTAAAATTTATCAAAATAACAAACAAAAAAGTGAACTTTGATGGCTGAATACAAAAATAGAAATAAGTCTACCTGGCAGCAATACCATGATATTTTAACCTAGTTTATTGTGATTATTGTGTTATATTATATTATATTATTATATTATATTATGTTATACTTTTGTATAACGTGATTTGAAAGAGATTTCACTTCTTTTTAATAATCCTATTTTTATGTGTAATTGACTATGAATGATAATTAGGACACAATTTTCATTTTATTAATATATTGTAGAGAACAGCTTCGAAATGATTCGGAAATATAATACACGCAATACTTGCCTAATTTATACTTTCGTATAAAGTAATTTTAAAGTAATACACAAGACAATTTATAACGATGCTAAAATTTTTCTTTCGAGCGCTTTATTTGGCAAGTCGAGTCCATCTGTTCTAGACGTATTTTTATGTATAATGTGTATGTATACTATGTAATAAATAACATATATTGAATGTTCGAAAAGAATTTGATAACGTGTTATTAAAATCTTCAATATTACATGATCTATAATAATATACATTTGATTGAAATAGTGGATATACGAGGTCAATTAAGTAATACGACAAAATTAAAAAATCGAGTATATTTAAAAATTAAGGTACATCGCTGTGATCCCCTTCAAAGCAGTTCCCTTCTGCATCTATACACTTATTCGAGTGAGTGTTCCAGTTTTAATAACAATTCTGGAACACTTCTTGTGGGACCTCTCAGAGTATCCTCGTCACAGATTCTTGGATATCTTCAACGGAGTCAAAATGTCGATATCTGACGAATTTTTTCAAATGGGAGAATAGAAAAAAGTCGCAGGTTGATATGTACGTTCAATAGGGTGGTTGTGGTAACGTTGCGATACCTTTAGACGCCATAAACTGAGAGACATTGAACGCAGTGTACCAGGGAGTATTATCGTAATGTAAAACCCAAGTTTTCACGATCTCTGGACACACTCTGAGCACTCTTTTTCGTAATTTTGCGAGCACATTGCGGTAGAATACTTGATTTACGGTCTGTCTAGATGGCACAAACTCTTTGTGAGCCAACCCTTCGCTGTCGAAGAAGCAACAGAACATGGTTTTCATTTTGGACTTGCTCATTCTCGCGTTCTTTGACCTTGGCACTTCAGGGCACAGCCACTGTTGTCATTGTCGTTTAGTTTCAGGGTCATATTGACAGAACCAAGTCTCATGATCAGTAATAACTTGATCGAGAAGAGTAGGACCACTTTTAACCTGCTCGAGGCAATCTTGAGCGATTTTCATTCGGTGGGCTTTTTGCTCATGCTCGGTACCATCTTCGCGCACAGATTTTTCATGGTGAAATCTTTGGTTAACATTTTCTAATTGTTTCCCGGTTAATATTCAATTCGTCAGCCAACATTTGAAAGGTTAGTCGCCGCTGTTGACAAACAAGGGCGCGGATGCGCTGTGCATCAATTCGCACTTGAATTGGCCTTCCGCCCCGTGCCTCGGCTTGGACGCTCTCACAGCCTTTTTTAAAATCGATATACAATCGAAGCACCTGATTACGACTCAAGACATCACTATCATACACTTTAAGCACTTTTTTATAAGTTTGTGTCGCGGTTACGCCTAGTTTCGCACAAAATTTTATCGCGCATCATTGCTCTAAATTTCTCTGTTCCATTTTCGTGGCTTGCACTACTTGCATGCTGTTACAAAACACTAAACAGCTGGCAAAGAAATGATTGTATAAAGTTCGTCAAGATCTCAATCGAGAGAGTACGGATTTACTATTACGATAGCAGAGTTACAGGCCGAGAAATAAAATCGGTCGCATTACTAAAGTTTCTGACCTCGTATATATATTAGGAGTGTGAATAAGTCTTTCCCGTTTTTTGTAAGAGATGGCGCCACCAATACTGTGCGAGTATTCAATGGTTACATAAGATCGAGAATTGGCGACTTTGCTTGATGAAGATTCTTGTCAAACGCAAGAAGACCTTGCTGAAGCATTGGGAGTTGACCGAACAACCATTTCCAAGCGTTTGAAAGCCATGGGAATGATCCAAAAGCAAGGAAATTGGGTGCCGTACGAACTGAAGCTGAGAGACGTCGAACGGCGTTTTTTCACTTGCGAACAGCTGCTTCAGCGACATAAAAGAAAGGGTTTTCTGCATCGTATCGTGACTGGCGATGAAAAGTGGATACGTTACGATAATCCGAAGCGAAGAAAATCATGGGGACTACCCGGCCATGCATCATCATCGACGGCCAAGCCAAATATTCATGGCGCCAAGCTCATGCTCTGTATATGGTGGGGCCAGCTAGGTGTGCTTTACTATGAGCTTCTGACACCGAATGAAAGGATCATAGGCGAGGTCTATCGACGACAATTGATGCGTCTGAACCGCGCACTGCGAGAAAAACGGCCACAATACTCCGACAGGCACGACAAAGTTATTTTGCAACATGACAATGCTCGCCCACATGTTGCACCGCCGGTGAAAACATACTTAGAAACGCTCAAATGGGAAGTCCTACCCCACCCGCCGTATAGTCCAGACGTTGCTCCGTCTGATTACCATCTCTTCAGATCGATGACGCATGGCCTGGCTGACCAGCACTTCCATTCCTACGAGGAAGCCAAAAAATGGGTGGATGACTGGATAGAGGCCAAACCGGTCGAATTTTTTCGCAACGGGATTCGTATGTTGCCAGAAAGATGGGAAAAAGTTGTAGCTAGCGATGGCCAATACTTTCAATAATTCATTTGTAACCATTTTTTCACAATAAAGGCTCAAAATTTGAAAAAAACGGGAAAGATTTATTCATATACCTGATATATATATATATATATATGTGTGTGTGTGTGTGTGTGTGTGTGTGTGTGTGTGTGTGTACATCAAAAAATTCACATTACCAAAATATAGGCAGATTTTCCACATTAATTATTTCAATAACAATACCAATAATTTACTACTAATATTTTTACAATACTAACGACAAGCATTGCTACTCGTATTATAACCGCCTGCAGGGCATTGAAGTAATGGCAGCTTCCGCCCTCACATCGTCAAAATGGCGTCGCCAGCTCACGAATTTAATTTTTCCTCCGAGATCGACCGGGCCCACGTTGTGCGCTATTTTGTAATCCAGTGGTTGAATGACTTAAAATTTTTAATTTATATCAGTATATCCAAACAAAAAAATTTTCTGATCACTTAGTTCGTCGACTTGCAGGGGAGCTACGCCGACCTGAAGGAAGATAAGTGAAAATGCATATACAATACATATACAAAATCCGTGAGAACGGACAATGGAATTCCGGTAAAAAGATTTTTCACTACAAATAACTAGCAACCTTATTTGTTATCTATTTTCATGAATTTATTGTGCAGCTGCGCGCGGGCGCCGCACATCGCGTACTCACCTCGTTTTGGACCCCGCCGGATCGGTGATAGCTCCGGATGGATCGATCGGTAAAAGAGTGGAGGTGAGCCGGTGATCCAGCGCATGGGTGGAACACCACTGCTATCTAAACTTCCCTCCGTCTCCAACTTCCTTTTGCTGCCCTCGTGTTCTCACCTCTCTTCTTCTTCTTCTTCCTTTTTACCTCCCTGCCTTTCACTCTGTCTTGGTGTTGCACTTCTGTCTCCTCTTGCTTTCTCTCTCTCTCTCTCTCGTACTTTCTCTCACTTCTCACGCACCTATCTTCTCCATCTTTACTTCCTTGTCTTTGGCAGGCGACGTTAATCCGGCAGCGTTGCATAGATCCCTACGCGGCGCCAAATGAAAAATTCAATTACCAACTAGGAGTTACATTTGTTACAAAATTAGTCTCTTTTTGACTTTTCTTTGGGATATGATAGACAAATTTAATATTTATATAACCTGATTTGTTATAAACATTTAATCATTATTTTATATGAACTTATAACTATATTTGATTAACTGCATTTTATATTTGCTGTTAACTAACTTAATTACTCGAGATCAATTTACTTCATTTTATATTGAATATTTATGCGAAATTTTACTCATGTCATTTAAAATTCTAATCGAACGTCTTATAGAAACGAAAAAACTCATTTTATTTCTTAAGTTATTATTTTATCAGATAATTATGAATTTCATAAAGCTCGCAAGAAATAATTCGTTTTAAAGAATGTTCATCTTTCACTCGGTCAGAAATTCTCTCCGTCAGCAGCCGATGTATCTAAATGGCGAACCAACTTGGGCGCGAGCGGTGAAATAAGGGGGGCAGGAGATGGAGTTGAGCACAAGGCACGGTGACACGCGTGCGAGCACTTCAACATTATATGAAAGAGCTGTGGCGCACGTATCGCGTTCGCTTAAACAAGTCCATGATAAAATCCGATCGTAATTGAGTCCGTGCTTTGCATATTGTAAATAGTATTCTCATTAAAATTCGTCGTTATGGTATGTAATGTGTTCATGTAATAAATACTGAGTTTGATTAGTGTAATTATCATGATATATTTCATCTTTACTTTCCCTTTTTCTCATTCGAGAGTGTAGTAGTGCAGCCTATATAGTAAGTGAAGGTAAGAGTAGCCGTGTGTGAGTGACACGTTACAATATATATATATATATATATATATATATATATATATATATATATATATATATATATATATATACATACGCATATATACAGAAAGTTTGCCCGTTTTGGCTAAGCTCCGAATCAATCCGGCGAGAAAGGGGGCGGTTCACGAGGGGCCAAGTATCTTGTGCAAAGGGAAGCGGAAAGGACTAAGGTGAAATAAATACGCAAGTATTTCAAAAGAAATGGCAAATTCTAATCTTGTAAAATATCGAAATAACAAGTACACTAGTACGCGGAGTTACCAGGCGTGGATCACAGGCCGAGGACCGTCGGAGCAACAGCGCGCGCGAAGACATGGAAGAGAAAGAGAGAGAGAGAGAGAGAGAGAGAGAGAGAGAGAGAACAAACAAGCTGCCACGTACAGCGAGTGGCGTTAAATTATGGAATGGCTGAATGTTGCAGGGAAATCACCTCTGGGAGGTTAATGCTGAAAAATAGTTTGTCACCTAACATAATATAGAATGACATAATTTGTAATATAATTACATATATCGACATTTTTCTTTTCAAATGAAATTTGGATTTTGAGATTTCATGCATTCGATACCCTCCAAAATTATTCTAGCAAAGAGACTCTGAAGTAACCAGGTAAACCATCACTTCCATTTAAATTATGTGCATCAAGTATGAGAAAAAATAAATTATTTGCCATTATTTTATTCCAGTGGAGCTTCTTTATATTTATTTATAATTTAATGCTGTATAAAATAGCATTTTACTTTTCTTGCACATTATGGCATAGAGTAATAAAATTCTTGACCTTCTTCCTCAGCTTTCATACATAGTTAATTATAGGATTATACTTTATAAGGTGTATTCAAATAATAAAGTGACTTTTTTGTTTTTTCAAATAATATTTATTTATCAATACTCATATTGTCCATATTGTATATATTATAACTGCCGAAATCGGCGGTAACTAAATGTTTAAAACAGCGAAATTTAAAATAAAAAAAAACAATAAAAAGTTAATAACTTTTCTTGGTTGAAACTTATTATATACAGATTCTCAAAGAAATGTTATATATTCATTATAGAAGAATTAAGTAATGAGCTTAGTGAAAAATCTTAATATTTAAACAGATTAAAGGTAAATGTACATATATTAATTATTTACATATATTATATTATTATAGTAGGATAATCGAAGAGATACGATAATATCTACTTATGATATCAAATAAAGGAAAAGGATATTCTTTACTAAGTAGCTATAGTGGATGAATATAACAAGTATTTAAACTCAAGAAAAATAAAAACAATGAAATACCATTAACAATAATACTTAAATAAAAAGTTATTAGTTAAACAAAATAGCATAAAAATAATAAGGAATAAAATAGTACACCTAGTATTTCTAATATGTAAAATACAATTAAACTTCATAATAATCAAGCCAAAAAGAAAACAATACTAATAATAAATGAAGTGCTCATATTGTAAAATAATAAGATCAGTACGAACGGATTTCATAAAACATTCGTTTATTCAAATGTATGAGGACTTGTGGGATAGAATAGCTATAAATAACAACTCGGACAGTGAAGCGTCACGCAAAAGGAGGTCCTTCTGGATACGCATAGAAGCGTCCTTCTGGAAAATTCAGGTACGTAGTAATCCGAATAACGCAGTCCCATATCAAGCAGGAGCTCAAATACGGTTGATAAGTTCCCTATCGCGTCGGCCAGGTCCGAACATCCACCAGAGGGCACCTTCCAAGAAGCAGCTGGCGCAGAAGCCCGCCGCACCATTCGTGTACGTAAGTACACCCGAAGATGGCGAAATCTGTTTGTATCGAGGTGGACGATGCACGTTTATGAAGTCCGTCGAGACACACAAAACAGGACGCTGCAAAACACGCCGCAAAACATTGAATGCTCATGACAGGCAGGAGCATGAAAAAATAATTGTATACACGAAGTACCAAGCTCCCGGTCACGACGAGACCTCTGCGGATATACAAGTCCCATATTCTACCGCGGCCTAATAACCCCTACTCCAGCCAACAAGATCCCTACTGCCTAGAGCATATGTGCGGCATCAATGCATTTAAAATACCGTCACAAGACACCCTTACGGTATCAAGAATACAACCGACCTCAGTCACGAGTCTGAACGAGCCACAGGCGACGAAAGGAGAATACCGTCGGCCCAAAAGTGGTAATTCCGGCTGTAATGGTAATGGAGGTAATGGAGGTATTGGAGGCGACAATGAGTAGCGAACGAGCTACCATCGTTACCTTAAAGAGTTCAATAAAAGCCGTCTTATAAATTGTTATGTAATCTAACTATCATCGGAGCTGGTGTGTGCGATAGAGATAACTCATGCACATACACACACACACACACACACACACACACACACACACACACACATGCGTACTGCAATACGTACGGACATGATGAGTAAGTAACCCAAAAATGGCGTTGCAATATATATATATATATATATATATATATATATATATATATTAGGTTGTCAAATATCACCCTTCCGCCTTTTTGTCTTATGAATTTCGCGACTATATACAAAGCGCTACAGAGCTGGTATCTGGCAATACTATACATCATTTGAAAGGTCTTAAAATAACGTACAAAATGATGCTATGCATGAATAGTTTCAATATTGCGTTTAAAAGTTTTAAACGTGTAAACATGGAGTTCACTAACAACGAAATTCGCGCTATTTTAAAGTTTTCTTTCGTCAGAGGCAAATCCGCTAGAGAAACGTTCTGTGAGGTTAATGGTGTTTTGGGGGATGGCGCGCTATTACTTCGAACGGCAGAAGAATAGTTTAGACGATTCACAGCCAGTGAAAACGACACTGCTGAAACGGAAAGAACTTGAACCATTTTTGAAGCGAATGGTGACTATCGACTAAAAATGGATTACATACGACAATATCAAGCGAAAACGGTCATGGTCCAAGGCCAGTGGACCATCTCAAACAGTGGTCAAGCCGGGATTGACGACCATGAAGATTTTGCTGTGTGTTTGGTGGGATTCGAAGGGAATCATCCACTACGAGCTGCCCCCATATGGCCAGACGCTTAATTCTACCATCTACTGTGAACAACTGAACCGCTTGAAGCAGGCTATCGATCAGAAGCATACACAATTGTCCAACAGGAAGGGTGTAGTGTTCCACCAGGACAACGCCAGACCACACACTTTGTTGATGACTCGTCAGAAGCTATGGGAGTTCGGATGGGAGATTTTATGGTATCCACCAGTAGCCCGGACTTAGCGCCAAGTGATTACCATTTGTTCCTGCTCATGTCGAAGGCCCTTGGAGATGTAAAGTTGGACTCCAAAGAGGCTTGTGAAAAGTGGCTGTCCGAATTCTTCGTAAATAAAAAAAAGGGGTTTCTACGAGAGGAGTATTATGAAGTTGCCGTCTACATAGAAACAGATTATCAAACTAAATGACGCCTATTTGAAGTAAATCCGACCACAATAATACTTTTTATAAAGCATTGAATGAAGAGCAAAAAAGCGGAAAAGAGATATTTGATAACGTAATATATATATTAGGTGTACAAATTAATTTCCGCAGTTTTGAAAAGATGACGCATAGATGATGTCGTATAGTATATGTTGAAACAGTATATTTGGAAACAGTATAACCTTTTAATACCTCTGACTTTTTACTAGCATCACTCAGTTTTCATCGAGTTAAGATGTCAAGTTTTGAGCCAAGTAAGCGTCATTTACGGGAATTGTTAATTTACTTCTTTCATTTAAAGCAATCTGCAGCTGAAGCACATTGGCTACTCATAGAAGCCTATGGTGATAATAATTTGGGTGAGAGAAGTTGTCGGGAGTGGTTCCAAAAATTTAAACATGGTGATTTTGATATAGAGGTCAAAACTCGCAGTGGAAAGCCCAAAGTGTATGGTCACATAGAATTGAAAGCTTTACTGGAGGAAAATTCATGCCAAACGTAAGAAGAACTTGCATAAGAGTTAGGAGTGACTCAGCAAGCTATTCCACAACGTCTCAAACGCCGAGTATGGCTCAAAAGCAAGGAAATTGGGTTCCTTACGAACTGAAAGTAAGAGGCATCGAGCGTCGCTTATTTGCTTGCGAACAATAGCTCAAAAGTTAAAATTTCAAAGGATTTCTACATCAAATCTTGACGGGAGACGAAAAGTGGATTCACTGCGACAAACCAAAGCGTGTGAAGTCATAGGGTTAGCCCTGGTATACCTCTATTTCGTTGGGCAAGCCAAACATTCATGGCGAGAAGCTAATGCTGTGCATTTGGTGGGATCACCTTGGGGTAATCTATTACGAACTACTCCAACATAATTAAACCTCACCGAGGAACGTTACCAACAACAACTGATGCAATTGAGCTGAGCATTAAAGATTAAATGTCCACAATATGCCAAAAGGCACGATAAAGTCATTTTTCAGCATGACAACACTCGGCCACATGTTGCAAAAATCGTAAAGAAAACTGAATTAGGATGTCCTACCTCACCCAACATATTCACCAGACATTGCTCCTTCAGACTACCACCTAGTCCAGTCGATCACTCATGGTCTGGCTGAGCAGCACTTCACTTCTTACGAGGAATTGAAGAAATGAGTCGATTCGTGGATCGCCTCAAAAGGCGAGCAATTTTTTAGACAGGGTATCCACTTGCTGCCTGAAAGATTGTAAGCAGTAATAGACAGTGATGGGCAATATTTTGAATTTCATTATTTGTACTTTTTTTACAATAAATTCTTATTTCTTTATTTAAAAAACGGCGGAAACTTATTTGTGCGCCCAATATATACAACCTGTCAATTAAGAGCGTGGTTGACTTTACTGACAGGTAAGGAAAGATTTCGCTCTAATTCCTTCGCGAGCCGATGGAGGAAAGCTTTGTCCTTGATGCATTGTCAATATATATATATATATATATATATATACATACATTTTCCATAGGGCTTCTACGGGAGAATATTATACTTTCGTTTTCTGATTTTAGCAAAAGATGTCGGGACGATTTCTATGGGGAGTTTGGCGTTTCAACGATAAATACAATAAATAGTAGTCGTCACGACATACGACGTGTAAAGAGTATCTGGCCTGACCCAGACATGGCGCAGGCAGGACTAATTTCTGATTTCTGTTCTATAATAATACATCTAACTAACTTGTGTTTAAGTTTTCAGAAGGATTACTCAGTTAAGATACATATCAGAGCCTACTGTATACAATATGTTTACTGATAGAAAATCGAAAACCGAGAAAAGCGTGTGATCAACAAATACTTTTATTAAAAGGCCTTACACAACTGCAAATTGAAGAAGAACTAGCTTATACGTTGAAAGAATCCGATTCATCACATCCAACAGTTAAACGGTTGGGTTCTAAATTGAAGGGTCGCCTGAACACTGCTAATGAATCTCATTCTCAGAATTCCCCGCTGGTGTCACAACTCCCAAAATGATTAAAAAAATTCACAAAATAATGGTAAAGGATTCTATATCAAAGGTGACTGAGATATAGTAGCTGAGATTATCAGGATGTGAACGGTATGCAAACACAGTATTTGACATGAACATTTGAGCATAAAGAAGCTATGTGTTAAATAGATGATAAATTTTCTAACACGCGATCCAGAACAACCACGAAAAGCTGCTTCTGCTGGAAATTTTGAGTGCAACTCCAGCAAATTTTTATGTCGATTTATAGCTGTATATGAAACCTGGATAGATCACTACACTTCTGAAAGCAAAAGGCAGTGGCAATAATGGATTGAACCAGATGAACTAAGCCCTTAAAAGACAAAAATAATTTTATCTGTAAATAATGTTCTGGTCACTGTTTTTTAGTTGCGAGAGTAATTATTTTCCTTGATTATATGAATATGATAAATATACAGAGTTGTTACAATGTTAGAAAGATGAAATGAAAAATAAGCGACCTAACATAGCAATCAAAAAATCTAGTTGCGCGAAACCAACGCACCTGTCCATACTTCGGTTATTATGATAAATAAAATTGACGAATTAAGATTCATATGACTTCTCCATTTACCACCTTTTGTTAAATTAAGCTCGCGGTGACTATCATTTCCATATCCAAAAAATTATATAAGTAAAATAAAACAAACTTGTAAATAAATAAAATAAAATTAAATTAAATTGTATAATAAAATAATAATAAGAAAAAGTAAAAAATTAAATAATAATTAGTAAAGTTAAAGTAAAAAATAAGGTATGAGTAAAAAATTAATAATAATAAGTAAAAAATTTAATTAAGTAGATTTTAATTAAATAGAGTAACGAGGAAGTCATCAATGCTGTAAACGAGTGTTTCGAGAAACTTCAAAAATAGAACTGTACAAGTGATATAACTGTGTTAGTGAACCGTTATGAAAAGTTTATTAGTCTTACTTGAGAGGATGTTCCGAAAAAAATTCAAACGAAAGCCGAAAAATATTGTTTTACTACGAATAATACAAATCTCTCCCTAGAAGTAATCTTGATACACCTAGTAGATATCATATTCTACCAAACGAGAACTAAACTCTCCGTAGAAGTTGTATATATATATATATATATATATATATATATATATATATATGCTTCTGTAATCAAATTGAAAGTTTAATTCTCTTATATTTTCAAAATCTTTAATTTATTTTTTCAAATCAATTTGATCCCTTTCAAAGTAATCTTTTTTCACTGCAATACACTTAGTCCAACGATTTTTCGATTCATCAGAGCATTGGCAAAGTCCTCCATTGGATTGTGCTGCAAAGCGTTTAGTGATTCGACTATTATTTGTTCAATCAAGTGAAAACTGTAACTCCGGAGCAATTTTTGAGTTTGTTTAATTAAAAATGCACCCCACCATGATAATCGTAGAACTCACATTGGGTACACTATTCGCTAGATCGTTTCGGGATCGTAAGCGTTGATGCATGTCTGCTCTCCCGTAATGATGCGTTTCATGATCGGCCCATAGTCCAAAATAATCTCTTAGTAGATGTTAACGCTCTTTTTTCATAAAATTGAGTGTTTTTAGTACCAATAGAGAGTTGACTCGTGTGAGATCCAAAAGGTCTTTTATTAGAAGTCTAAAAAATTTAGTTCCTGAGAATGAGCCGTAGTAGTTCGAAACATCGGTTACCAAAGCAGAATTTAAAGTGGTGGGAGCAGTCAGGTTGGCCTTTGATAACATAGAATATAATTTATCATTTTTATTCTTTTTATTTTATTTTATTAGTATTTTATTTTTACTATTTTTGATTCTTTATTAAATTTATTTTCAGTAATAAATTCTAATTCAGATTATTCTTGATAATAAACAAGGACAGTCCATCTGTCATTATTTTAATATAGTATATTATAGTATCAAGACTGCAAGATCGATAAAAATATTTATTAATTTCATTAAAGACAGTCAACATAAGTATATTTTTTCATTTTAATTGCAAATTTAGACTATCTATTATTTAATAAATGTTGAAGCAAATACGTACATGTTTAAACACTTCTTATTAACGTACTGTTTAAAAATTATCTAAATGTGGACCCGGTATATCTGAATATCGTTTCCTATCAATTAAACATGCTACTCCGCGTATAAGACGTCCTCAGATATCTAGAAATTGTTTCCTATCGACGACACGCAATACTTCCCATAGAAGTCGTCCCACCAATGTGGACATCGTCTTCTATAATCCGAACATAAAAGTCCCAGTAGAAATCGTTCTAAGGCACCGGAATATCATATTCAACCGCTCATACACGCCAATACAATATTTAGAAGCCGTATTGAACGTATATATATATATATATATATATATATATATATATATATATATAATATGCTTCGTATATTTTCGTTTTAAACACCGTGAATACTTTAGTAGTGGTTCCAATTAAAATTACAATACCTGTAAAGCAAAATACTAGTCTACGAATAACATATTTTCTAAGCGGACATGAGATATTGTATTTTTATGCAGAAGTGACGGTGTATTTTATACACATATAATATAATATTAATATAGGTAAAGAACCATATTTCTCCATCATTTCTGTTTTTAAACTAACTATGTCATTTCTGAAATTAATGTAGCATATAAAAACAAAAACGTAATTTATGACGACAAATTATGTTCAGTATGATTTACCATACACAACCATTTTATAAGAGATGAGGAATAGAGAGAGAGAGAGAGAGAGAGGGGGGGGGATTTCCACTTAAGAGAACATAGAATTTACAAAAATCAAAAAATATCTATCAGGTGTAACAGTAGTGTCAGATTAACGTAAAGAACAAAAAGGATAATACCGACACATCTTCTTTAGGATATGAATCCCAATCATTTTTCTTCTGAAGATAATATAGAATCTATAGGTCAAGTTTTAGTGCAATCGGTTCAGTAGTTTTTTTGTTTATCGTGTACAAACAAAAACATGCTTTTTATTTATACATTAGTATGATATGATGCCATTTACATTATTAACAAATTTATTGTTTTAGACATCGATGGTTTATCAACTTCAACGACGCATAAAAATTTTACGTGAACAATTACATCGACGAGATTTACATTTAGATCTCCTTCGTAGAAAACTGAGTCTTCAAGAGGATAACGTCCGAATAAAGTCAATTTTAGTGAATGAAAGAGATGAAGCCCATCTCAGGTATAATTTCATTTTAGTTATCCTTATTTTTGTTGTTAATTATTAGTAGTATTATTTAGTATTTGAATATTAATATCATACTTATTTATGGATTTAGAATAAAGAAGCTTATGAAGCAGCTCGAATTTTTACAGATGCAGCTAAATGAAATAAAATCAAGTAATAAAAATCTGAATACACAGATAGTCGAAGCTACAAATTACAAAGTATGTGATATTTTTTCAAAATTCCCTTAAATTTTACAAATGTTTTTTATTATTTAAAAAGCTAAATGCTGTTTACATTATACGAGAAGGAAAAATGAATAAATCCTCCTCTTCCTCCAACATAAGATCAATTAAAAATAGAAATTAATTAAATTGCACTAAAACCTTTCAATTGAAAACGCTTACTAATCGAAAACGTATCTAAGCTAAAAATTCCTCAAAGAAAATTGTAATATTGTATTTCCTGCAAAATCATGAGTGAGCTTAGTCTGAAAATAAAATATAATTATTAAATTATTATTTTTCACCTCGTAGCGAAGGTGTTTCTTAAGTGTTTTATCAGTATAAAACATCAACTTATGTTAATGTGTGTGTATGTGTGTTTATTTGTTGGAGTAAAGCATTTGTTTTACTGAGAGCATTCTACAGTACGGCTATCCGAGTTTGTATGATTTAGTATGTATGCCTACCCGCTGTTCGGCCACCTGCAGCTCCCTTTTTGGACACGAGTCGTGTGTTGTACTGTTTGATACATAATCCATATGGGAGACGCAGATCGAATCTTAGACTAGTAATAAAGTCTTTACTTGATTAACTTCAATGTATGTGTTGATTATTACTTACTTGCATGGTTCGATTTACTATAAACAAATGAACAGATTATTAGAACCAGCAGATATCTCTGCGTAATATTACAGCGATATTGCTACGACAGGTGAGAAATAAATTTCTTCGATTCATAAAAAATTTTTAGTAAAAAGCATTTTATTGAATTACTAAAAGGTTTATTTTACGTCATCAAATGCTTCTTAGCCTAAAAAAATATGTCCTTAATGTTGATCATTTTTTCATTAAAAAAATTTACTTGAAAATAAGAAAACATTTCCTTATATTAAACAATAATTACTAAAAATAGATAAGATGTTTACTTAATATTAGAAAATCCATTTATTTAATTAAAGTTTAAAGTAATAAATCAATAGATTAATTAAATTTATGAAACTCTCATTTGTTTAATAATAAGATACGTTCTTGGGCTGGAAAGACGAGAAATTTTTTGGTCAGGAATTCATAAATTACCCAAAGGTTGGGAATAAGTTATAGCTTTCGATGGAAAATAGTTTGAATAAAGAATATGTAATCATGTTTTCATAGTAAAATCTTACATTTTGGAAAAAAAGTTGGAAACTCACTTGTATACCCAATATATTTTAGTGCACTTATTGCGAATACTGTAATAGATTTAGACGTAAATTCCGTAATTATTTGCAAATCCAAAAAAATCTTGGTTATCCGTTTTCAAAAGTCAAGAAACATTGAAAAAAATTTAATCCAAAATTATAGAGCTTATTAAAACGCATATTTTTGTTCTATGAAGTTTCCAGATATATATATATATTACTGATTAAATATTAATGGAGAAAAATAAAAATTTTTTTTGAAAGATTCTTTGTAAATGTTATAATTTGACATATTTATTTTTAGCGCATTATGACGTTACATATTTATACATGTGTAGATATAACGCATCAGACATATCATTATGAAAGCAAGTGAAGTTTTTATCTATGTTATCCGCTCATAATACTACCCGGAAAACAGATATCTATTTATCAGTTGGCAATCAAAAGTTTCTGTATAATGAACTGGAGCATAGTGTGAAGAGCAAAAGGAGAGAAAGAAGTCGAGTGGATAAAAGAATGTTCGATACTCGCGCGTAAAAAATAGGTTTTATAAGTTTGCGACGACAAAAAATATGGCCACGCAAATTTATCGCGACTGTTACACAAATTTTACTTTTATAAAATTATCGCGCCAGTATATAGACCAATATTTGTATGCAGTAAACCGAATGCCATACGAATTATAACTGTAAGAATTATAACTAATATTAATTATTATTATTAATATTATTATTATTATCACTATCAGTGATATTATTATTGTTAATATTATTATTATACAACGGCGGCTCGTCCGATGTTAGACGAGCGGCGGCGATAATAACCGACAATTTAATTATAAACGGGCCTGCAAAAGGCAAAATCAGGGATTTCGTCCAGTGAATCGGCAGATCCGAAGTCGTGTCACTTGAACTCCTCCTGGAACTGTAAACTGTCCAGAGCTCAGAAATTCCTACCTGAAGTATGCTTCCGAAATTATTAGGTTGATCTCTGTTGCGAGGCGCTCCTCAAAAGACAGACGGTTAATAATTTTAGCTATCCTGAAGTGGATGTAATCCTGGTTGCGAGGCGCTCCTCAAAAGACCAGCCTTTCTCTTATCCTAATTAAATTATTGTCCACTTAATTCTTGATCTTGGTTGCGAGCTGATCCTCAAAAGACCAGCGGAATTAAGCTCACCTTAGTTTTAACCTAGATTAAATTCTACCTGTCACGTTGAATTTCCCCGCGTGGAAACAAGCACCGGGTATCCGTGAGGTAAATCGTGCCCGATTAAATAAACGTCGCGGAAACTAGCGCAAACCTAGAATCTATTATATATATATATATATATATATATATATATAGCTTTAAGTTAATTTATTTCTTTTAAGTAATTATTTTCGTTTTATTGTTTGTTTTAGAATCTTGTCAAAAGAAGGATTTTTTGAATAAAACATATTTATATTTTTGTTACAAAAAATATATACTGTGTTCTGTCAAATACTTCCTCCCCTCTCAAATTACCCTGGAAAATTACCGCGTAAGCTATCCCGATGGGGAAAGGAACGTCGCTAGTTTTAGAATGAATATACTTGTTAGTTTAGCATCGAATATAAATAGAATAATAGATAGAATTTTTAAGCATTAGGTGCGTAGTTAAAGTAACGAATTAAATGTTGCTGACTATTCTCGCCGAAAAATTATGACGAAGAATGTGGTTATTAAAACGTGCTCTGGATTACGCAGAATATTTTTGTATTATAGATCAATTAAGTTGAATGTAAAAATACGATGACCGAGCATTCCAGAGCAATACTTATTCAATTCTACCTTCTCTTATGTTTGAGTTGGCACTAATTTATGGTACTGATCGATTCGATCTGTGATCGAATTTTTGGACTGGTTTTTTAAAAAAATTCTAATCTACCACGGTCGTGGTGATTACTTTTTTTATAACAAAAAAAGCGCGCGTATGTCCTACGAGGGCCCTCTTGTGTAGATATCTATCTCCAGCGCCATTATACAATCTTGTCGAATAGGCAATAAGGGAGTTGCGCAACTGCGTGATGTAAATAATATAGGCCTGTATAACGATTGATGTATTGAAGCCTCGCGCACTGAAAATGCAATCTTAAATATAAATAATCCGAAGGTAGGTAATAAGGGCAAAGAGGCGCATATATATTCTGAATTTAAATGATTTTAAATAGATTTATAGAGGTTTAATTAATTTTCAGTATATTTTATCGAGTCTCGAGACTTTGAATAATCTACCACCGTGGTGACATTATATTATTATGATAGATTGCATGCATATATATATATATATATATATATATATATATATATATACATCGTATGTGTCTATTCAATAAACCATAGTGAGAACCTTGTCGCCCAAACACCTAGCGCTGATGCGAGTCTGGCCAGCACTATGGTTTTATGTATTGATTAAGCTCCTTGAAATTTCCGATATTATTTACACTATAGGTTTGGTCTACACTCAGCTCGTGTAAACCCTTGGTCGCTCAGCTCGTAACCAGGTACTCACGGTATGAATATTTAGTCAAACTCAATTTTAACTCTCGCTCAACACACCAGAGTTTTGAATTGAGTCCACATATATTATTAGATAAAAAACCAATTTCTTTTAAAATCAATCAAGAATGGAAATTAAATTCTATTGTGGAGCTAGGTTTCTTTTATATTTTCATTTAAATTGAACCCTTCTTTGAATTAAAAAATATTTATTTATAATAAAAAATATAATTATAACAACATAAAAAATATAAAACTACAAAAATTAAATTATTAGAAATAACAAAGTTAGGACGTTCATTACTGCGCCGCTGCGTCTTGCACCTTTGCTTTTAACATATGGGTAGTCTGTTAGTCACAGTTCACTGTAATACAATTTCATTTCTTAAGTATAATCATAAATTTATTTTACATCTAATATAAATTGTATTTTTAAATATTTAGTCCCACATGGCTTTACTAAATATTTCTTTTTAATCGGTATATCTAAATTTATTAGATTTTTGCGGCGCGTTCTCGAATCTCACGCTAAGTGTCCGAGAACATACCGTCTGCTATCGCGCTGACGACAGATCCCCTCTCGACTAGCCAGTTTAGAGGTCACCGGCACACTGATTTTCACATCCAGTGCGTCGCTATTTAAGTTTTGAGAGAGAGAGAGAGAGAGAGAGAGAGAGAACGGCCTTCACTCTACGACCGTTCCCCTCTCATCGGGCCGAACCGAAATAAGAAATATCCTGGCTTTCCAGTCAGGCTTCAAACTCCTCGTAGAGGTCCGCGACCGACATCTGAGCAATCTTCTCCATTACTCTTACTGGTCAAGTACTTACTGATTTAATTCATTCCTTGTCCACTAGTTTATATTAATTCAAGGACTTATTGTATTTACTTTACTTTCAGCCTGTGTGCTCGTTGCTTTTCATATCCCATATTTTCCTTGTTGAGGTGAATACATCCGATTACTTGTAATTTCAGGTATCCATGTATATGTGTCCCATTTTAAACTTCAGTGCTGTATTTCGGTTGTGCGCTTTATATAAAATAATGCGTATGGCCAGTCGTATTCTTATTTCTCCATCGTGAGTCGCATGTACCCGTTTACGTTAAAAAATTTTCTTAAACTAATCCCTCCTTCTCTCTGGATACAGTTTAACAATATTTAAACTGCTATATATTTTCATTTAGTTAACATGAGTATTTCTTCGCAAATTTAAATATCCTTGCTAACTTAAATATTAAATTAATATTTTCTTGATAATTTGTGACGGATTTATTAATAATGATTCGAGATTATATTTAATGCAACTGTAAGTTTATTACTAAAATAATCAATAACAAAATAATTATTAGAATGAAATAAACGGGAGTTTAAGCTGAAGAGCGGGTTAGTGCCGAACGAGTCGGTGATGCACTCGATTCGAGTGTCGGAAGGACTCTAGTTCTTCACTCTTTTCTCATCGTACGAGTTAGTGTTTAGTAAAGGGCAATATTGCTTTTAGAAAAAGAAAGTGAAAGTCTGTGATAGCTGTGCGTGTTGCTGGAAAAAATCCTGAAGGGCTTTCAGCGACCCGACGTCTGCTGTACAGACATTAAATTATTTTATTGCATGTTTGTCGGGCTTAAGTGAAATGACTAAAATTTTACTTTTATTACTCTTGGCGCACTTATCGTGGATGTGTTGTCCGCCACATTCATCCCCTTCCAGTGGTAACGTTAACTAAATTTTGAAAATGTAAATTTGGATACAATATGTTTGATATGGTAAATATACATTGATTTACATAGTCATATAAAAATTATTAGATATATATTTTTAAATATAGAATAAAATTGGTTTAGACTAAATAATTTTTTGAATTAATACATTATTGAAGAATTACTAAGAATTACTAAGGTAACACTAAGTTTATATTTTATGTATTGTAATATGTAAATTCATGTGCTAACGGAATGTCATAAAAATCTAGACACTTCACTCTTCTGCCGGAACGTGTTTTTGTAGACTTGTCTGCAGATTTTCTTAGCGTTTTTTGTACAGACTTCTCATTGTAATAAACATGTATTCTCGTTTTCAGGTTTACTAGATTCTTCTAAGATGTGTGCTGGTTTGAGACGATCTATTGAAATTTTTGTATGCTTTCCTGCCACGTCAACAGTAAAATATTTTGGATGTTTCTCTAAAACTTTGTAAAAGCCGTCGTCAAGAGGTTGTAAAGGCCTTTGAACAGCGTTATGTCGTGTAAAAACGCGATCTGTAGAACTTAAATCTTTAAAAATGAAATTTTTTTTTCACCGTGACGTAGTGGTGAGATCAGCTTAAGTTGATACATATGTTGCCTTAAACTATTAAAGAATTCGCTGACATTCATATTCCGGATCATCTAATAAAACTATTGGGAGTTTGAATGTCCATTGTTCGACTTCTAGACACATAACTGCAGCTTTAAGCTGTCTGTGGAATCTTTCGACCAACCTGTTAGTTTGCGGGTGATATGCTGTCGTTGTTAAATATGTCGTTGTTAGATAAAATACTTTTGCTACCCTTTCTGCTGTAATTTCCTCAATAGACCAAGCTTCAGACCAGCGAGTGCCAGTACATTAATCCTTGTATCTGGATGCAGGTAAAGGACCCACTATATCCATCTGACTATGCTCAAAGCGTGTATTTGGCATAATTATTTCGTGTACAGGTGAGAATACATACTTAGTATTTTTTGATTTTTGGCAAGAGATGCAAATGCGAACCCAATTGGGGCAATTTTTCTTTATAGGAGGTCACACAAATCTTTGAGTACTGAGTTGAATTGTGGCGCGCGTACCTGGGTGTAATAATCCATGTACCTGTTGAAAAACGCTTCTCCAAAATTATGTCGGGAGTTCGATAAGTTTGATAAGTTCTAGAGATCCCAGTCGAAACGTCACAGTATATGTATTTATTATGAGGCTCAGAGTAAATTATTTTTAATTGTAGACTCGATTTGGAATTCAATAACTTCTGTTCGAGAAAAGAGATCGGGAAAAGAATCCTAAAGGTTGCCATTCATTATTAACGTATTGTTGTAGAACAACTTGAATTGCACGATCCGATGCGACGACGGTAATCGATGAATTTGCATGTAATGAAGGGTGTACTAATAACGTAGCAGTGGCGAGGTTTTCTTTTACCTGCACCAAGGCATATTCGGCTTCCTCATTCCACTGAATAGGTTTATTACCATTCATATTCGGACCTTTCAGAAGATCATTTAAAGGAATCATTTCTTTTGCTGCAGAGGGTATAAAGCGTCGGTAGAAATTTATCATACCGAGAAATCTGCGCAGTTGCTTAACTGAAATAGGCTTTGAGAAATTTCTTATTGCTTCGATCTTTTCGTCGAGTGGGCCTATACCTTTGGTATCGACCAAGTACCCGAGGAACTTGATCTGCGCGAAACCGAATCTGCATTTATTTGTATTAATTAACAGGCCGAATCGTTTTAGACGCTGGAAAACCGTTTCGAGGTGTTGAAAATGCTGGTTTTTGTTCTCCGATGCTATTAAGATGTCGTCTAAATAAGCGAACGCAAAATCGAGGCCATATGAAACTTCATAAATGAATTTTTGAAAGTTTTGAGCTATACGAGAAAAACGGAATGGTCCGTAAATATACTTGAATAATCCGAATGATGTTATCACTACTGTCTTCGGAATGTCCTCAGTTGCTACTGGAATTTGGTGGTATGCACGTACAAGACCGATGCTTGAAAAAATAGTTTTTCCTTCTTAAATGAAAAATCTTCGATGCGTCTAATCGGATACCGATTTGGAATAGTGCGTTTATTTAAAGCATAAACGCCATTGATTACCGTTTTTAGGCACCATATGTAACGGTGATGACCAGGGGCTCTTTGACGGCTGAATTATCGCCTGCTTGAGGAGTAGGTCAAACTTGGCTTTCGCGATGTTAAGCCGTACTGGATCGAGCTTCCGTACTTTACTTGTGAAAGGCGGGCCAGGTGCAGTTCCTACATAATGCACCGTACTGTGATTTACAGGAGTGTGTATACCTGCAGGTCGTGTTATTTGCAGCAGTGTGTATACCTACAGGTCATGTTATTTTAATATATCTTGTGAGTAGTGCGTAGTAAGGAGAATCACCATGAATGGTTTTAGTAGTTACCAACTTTCCTTCTACTGCGCTACCTTCAGTATACCGTTAAGTTTTACCTTCTAGAAGTCGTTGATTTTTTATATCAACGAGAAAATAATATCCTAAAAAATCGGCATCAATTATAGGTTTTGCGACGTGCGATACTATAAAATGCAATACGAAATCTATGTTAAGTGAAATAGTCCCATAAGTTGCCATTATGGAGTCGTTCGCTGCGTACATTTCATAATTTGAAACGGGTGGCCTTTTTTCCTATATGACAGTGGGTATAAACAAATATCGACGTCGGTATCGATAGGTATAATAATTTGGTATTTTTCTCGATAACGAAAAGGCGGCTAGTTAAGGGCCCGTCTTGTATTGCCGCAATCACGGACGGGCTTTGTCGTTTCTTTGCCGAGCTATGGATACATCCATCAGCACATTTACGCACTTCTTTACCGAAAGTAAAATGATACCAACAGATGCCTTCTTGAAGACTCGCATTCTTTCGGCTACGAGAGCGTAGCTGCGGTCGTAAAGAAAAGCGGTTTCTGTTGTGAACATATGATTCGCGTCTAGATAAACGGGCTTGCACAGAAGATACCTGTGTTGTTAGTTCGGCTATTTGTTTACCGAATTCTGAAGAATGCGCGTGTTTCGTACTATCGGAAAATCCATGAATCCCAGCTACTTGATAGGACTACTTGGGTTCCGAGATTTGGTCCGCCAGTGCGCCAATTTTCTCAATAGGTAGCTGTGTAGGTAGCTGTGTATGTAGCCGACTAAGCCGAATTAAACACACTAAGTTATCCGGGACTGTGGTATTGAGACTTCTTAGATAGCCTAAGAACGGATTTATGAATAATGATTCGAGATTATATTTAATGTAAGAGTAAGTTTATTACTAAAATAATCAATAACAAAATAATTATTATAATGAAATAAATGGGAGTTTAAGCTGAAAAGCGGGTGAGTGGCGAACGAGTCGGTGATGCACTCATTTCGAGTGTCGAAAGTTCTTCTCTCTTTTCTCATCATACGGGTTAGTGTTTAGTAAAGAGCAATTAGAAAAAGAAAGTGAAAGTCTATAACAGCTGCGCGTACTCGGGGCGGAAAATTCGATTTTCTGCAGCTGTCTAGAGGGAGCAAAATACTACTTTTTCTCCCTAGGGAGGAAAAGTGTTTATGGCTGATTTCCGACCAATCAGAAAGCGGAATTTTACTTTTTCTCCCTTGGGCGGAAAAGTGAATGAACGGAACCGTGTAGTCCGGTATGATTCTTAGTTTTCCGTGCCTGCGTAACATCTGTCATTTACGATGTTTAGACTTACGAGCAATGCACCAGACGACCGCGGGCTCGACCTTTTTTTGCACTTTGAGTGAGTTATTCAAGATTTTTAAATAAAATAAGATTTATATTCTATCTAAAATTTATACGAATTACATTTTATGTTAGGGCAATTTATTTCAGAGCCAGTATCATTTAGACCTTTAGATTTTATACCTGTTCGCTCAATCTGAGCATGGCTAACACATAGAGGGAGGGAGGGTTTGACATTCTTTAATTCTGTGAGTTTGCCGTTCAATTTTTTGTGCATTACTTTGAGAAAGAAAAAGCGCCCTCGTATGGGAAAATAGTATGTGACACACGGGAGCAAAGGCGTTTTCCGACGAGGGTATGTTTGCCGCCCGAGCGAAGCTATTTTGCTCCTTTGTGTCACAATGTACTATTATTGCATGGTTGTAGGGCTTAAGTGAAATGACTAAAATTTTACCGTGGATGCCTTGTCCGCCACCATAACTTAAATATTATCATTTCTTCCTTTTTTTCACTAAATTAAAATGTTTGCGCTATCTTAAATACTATCCAATTAAAATATTCACGCTAACTCAAATTGTATCTGGATAGATTGTTACAACTTGTAATATGTAATAATTCTTGTATAATGAACGGTTTTAAGTCCTTTATATGTATTTTCTCAATAATATCTAGGGTGAAAATCTAAAATAATATCTAGGTAATAATATTTAGGGTGAAAATTATGGATATCTTTGATATTACTTTATATGGTCCGCTAAATGTTATACATAACTGGCTTTTTTATCATCTATTTTGCTGGATAGTACATTTTGTCGTTTCAAAACTTAATCACCTATAATAGTTTGCCAATTTCTTCTTCGTAAGTCATAATGTTTTCGTTGGCGTTGAAACGCGTTCACGGTTTGATTTTTGCCAAATCTAATAATTCGTGCATACTATTGATTCACTCAAGTAGGGTAGAACGTGATCGTCTTTGTGTTTCTTGATTCAGGCTTATGGGTACCATTATTTCGCGTCCGAAATTCAGGTATGCTGACAAATATACGTATCCCACGTCTTTTGCGATGTATCTATATATTGTTTTATCACTGTTTTTAATATTCTGTTGACTCTTTCAACAGGGTTGGATTGAGGCGAATATGGTGGCGTTATTCTATGCTCTATCTTGGCATCTTTTAACATATGGCAAAATTCTTTAGATATAAATTGCTTACCATTATCGCTGATTATTACCAGTGGGCAATCAAACTTCAATATTATTTGCTCTTTTGTACTCGTGCTATGGCGATACCTGTCACTCTTTTCATAGGTTTCAGCTCTACTCATTTCGTGAGCCTATCTTGCATCACTAGGAGTATGGTGTTACCATTATTAGACCGTGGTAGTGGATAAGATCAACGTACATGATCTCCCATGGTTGTTCTACATTTGTGGCGTGCATTTTACTGGTTTCTGTCAGTTTTCGCAAGCTCGAACATATCGTGCAGCTTCTCAAAACATTCTGGGCCAATAATAACTTCTTGCCAGTCTCGCGAGTGTTTTTGCAACTCCGAAGTGGTCTGATGTGGGACTATCGTGATTTTCCTGATTTTTTTCAGTCTCTTTGACACATATTTTCCACTCATCGCTTTCAGGCTCGTCGATGAAATTTAATGAGTGCAAAATGTCTCGGATAAGTCGCCCGTTTTCTATTCTATAAACTGGAATTTTTTCTTTATCGTTTTCCACGACAGTAACTGTTCGATCATACCAATGGTCCTTTGTCTGGGCAACTGAATTTAATGCTACTGGAATTCAGGACAGCATATCTGCGACGGTAGTTCCCGTTCCTTTTCTATATTGAATATCGAAAATCCATTGTAAGATTTCGGGTGCCCACCGAGCCAGTCGTCCTGACGGGTTTTCTAATTTTTCTAACCATTGTAGGGATTGGTGATCAGTCACCACCGTAAACTGATATCCTAAATATTGGCGCATTTTCCAAATTCCCCAACGGACTGCTAGGCACTCTAATTTAGTGATCGAATAGTTTTTTTCTGCCGTATTTAGTGATCAACTCGCGTAAGCGATAACATATTTTTTTCGCCCTCTATTTGCGTTAACACCCAATAAACTTGAATCTGTTCGCAAAATAAATGGTAATTTCCAATTCGGGCACGCTATGACAGGGGGCATATACTAGGTTATCTTTAAAAGCCTCGAAAGTTGTTCTTGTATTCTTCTATCCATGTCTATTCGGTTTTCATTTTTAGTAAAACATTTAAGGTCGCTGCTGTTGCAGACAGACCCTTACGAAACTCCTATACCATAAAAGCATAGAACCTTTTTAATTCTTTCTAGTTCTTTGGTAGAAGAATTGATTGTGTTACTGCTACTTTTTCTAGGTCTGTATGTAATCCCTGTTCATCAAGTACGTGTCCTAAGCATTTGAGCTGAGTTTTTACAAATTCACATTTTTCAGGATTAAGCTTTAATTTTGCCGCTCGTAGCTTATTGAAAACCATTTTTAGGACCTCAGTATGTTTTCTTTACGACTATTATGTCGTCTAGATAAGCGAACACACGTGGAGCCATGTCAGGTGTTATTATTGAGTATAATAGACGTTGAAACGTGGCAGGTGCTGTATGTAATCCGAACGGCATTATGTTGAATTCATATAGTCCCCGTTCTGGTATTATAAATGCCGTAAGCGGCTCGCTTTTTTCTGTTAACTCTATCTGCTAATATTCATTCTTTAATTCTATGGTCGATAAGACTTTGGCTTCTTGTAATTTATCTAATATTGCTTGTATTTCTATTACCTTAACTCAAAGATTAGAATAGAACATACTTTACTTATTCGTTCGCGATTAACGTTCACGTGTGAAGTGAACAATATTTGAAAGTTTCTTTCTATTAGTTACAAAACAAAATTAATTCGTTCACGCTCAAAACAACTATCTTCGGAAGGACATAGGCTATGTTTTTTATTGAAAATCATTTTACTTTCATCAATAAATTAAGTTAACAGTCTTAGTGGTCAGTTTCTCTAGCAGACAATAGGTGGAGTCTTAAATCATGAATATGGATATGCATTTTTTCTTGATACCTTATTTAGGCAGCGAAAATCAACACAGAATCTAGGCTGCCCACCCTTTTTCCTTGCTTAATTACCGGGCTACTCCATGGACTACTTGATGGCCTTATTATTTTCTTAGTTACCATGCTGTCCACTTCCTCGTTTATTATTCTTTACATAGCTGGATTTCGTGTTCTATAACGTTGTTTCAGCGGTATATCATCAATTAATTTCATTTCATGTTTTTCCAACGGTGTCGAGCTCTTAATGTTGTTACATTTCTTGATATCTTCCGTGGTGAATGCCTTTATTTTTTCTTTTTGTCTTTTAATTAATTCTATCAGGCCAGATAGATTTTCCATTACCGCATTACCGGATTTATAAACATTTTCCCTCGTATGATTATTTTCATATCTAATTTTAGGAGAATGTCCATGCCCAGGAGTAATTCATTTCTTAGATTTTCCATTACATAAAACTTGTGATTTATGTACGTATTTCACATGTACTTGTGAATCTATAGTGCCGTTAGCTAGCATGACCGAATTCTTATTCATACTATATTTCCAATTATTTACTTTTTCACATCTTTTAGATATTTGTGGCCGCATGTATGAGTTTACTAAGCCTGGATTGACTAACCCCAAGTATGTTTGTCGGCCTATTTTTACGTGCAAAAAATCCGTTTTCTAGTTTGTCGTCGGCCAGGCCTGTGTTGGTCCAACCGTCTTCGCGTTTTCCATCCCAGGGCAACGACAGTCTTTTGCTGAGATATTATTTTTGCCGCATCGGAAGCGGAACTTTCGTGGTGGATTTTTGCAGTGGAACCTCATGTGTCCTCGTTTTTCGCAACGCCAGCAGCATTCTTCCCATTGCTACTAACATTATGTTGCTTTTGAATCGATTTTGCATAAATCAATTTTTTGGATAGATTTTCTTGTAATATCTCTACTTTGCATATAAAATCGCTAATCGACGCGATATTTTCGCGTGAGACGAGTAGTTGCAGGTCCGTCCTCATATTTTCATAGAAATATCAATATATCAATATCGCTGTATCAATATTTTCGGGTCGTCGCACTACTATGAATTGGTCGGTTGTATAATCCAGAATCTCACTCGATAGTTGTCGAAATAAATGTCATAACTCGTTCGGTGACAGGAAAAATTGCTTCATTAAATTTTGCAACTCCTCACATATATTTATTGCATCTGCTATATTCCGGTGCCGTAGCTGCGCGTTACCTCGTAATAATTTTGGGAACCCTTGCAATAATTGCGTATCTGTTAATCCGTAACCTATCTTTAATTCGGTCACGCGTTCCAAAAAAGAATAAGTATTCATGCCATCAAAATTGCAATTCCATTTTCGCATTTGGTCTGCGGATTTTTCTGCCAGATTGACTTGGAAATTTTCCGGTGTATATAGAAATATCATTGGATTAGTGCCTGTATGCGGTGATGATTTTCGTTGCATCATATCCATTCTAAATTTCAGTTCGTCCTGCGTTGTATCTGCCAAGTCATCGTAGTCTTCAGTATCTATTGGTTCATTACGAAATTCCGCCTCGTTTTTTCGCATGTACGCTACTAATCGCTGTCGCAATTCTTTTATAGGACCTTCGGTACTTAGGTCGATTTTTGTGAGCTCTACCACAAGCTTCTCGCGCCGTAACTGCTAAATCCACGAAATACGCATTTTAGACTCTTGGCTTATTTCTACACGTATACAAACTTCCCTGAAACATACCGAGCTCCGTTAAATTAAATTACAAAATATGTCAGAATTTTGACTTTGTTCGAGTGCCATGTAACATTTCGTCCCTGGTGTGAGCTACTTTGTGCTCCAGTTCAACCCACCTCGGTACCTGACCGTTCAACCCACCGTCAGGCTCTTTCGCGACCCCCACTCTGCGACCGTTCCCCTTTCACCGCTCGGCACCACGAGGTTCGCGATGCTTGCCCCTTACCGCGCCGCGCCGTGCTCGCCGCACCGTCTACTGTCCGCAGAGCTTGAGTCGGCCCGTAGAGAGAGAACGTTTGTTCGAACGTCTTCGGGCGCGCTCGGATTTTCTTTTTCTGTCTAATCTTTTCGCTTTTCCATGCGATTCTTCTCGCGCGGTCGACGACTCTATAGGAATTACACATTGTATTATAATACAATATATAATTCCATTACTTTACGTAATTTATTATTATACATTATATAACAATTATTATTCTTTATTATTTTTTATAAGTTATTATTATTTATATGTTAATAAATACGTGCGAGCTTATGGTTCGTCACAAGTTCCTGTCACCTACATTATAAAAAATTCAGTTTGGACGAAGTCAACTATTTTGATTTAGTTAGCTGAGCCGCCGATAATCCTGCCTTAGTTGACTGGACCGCTAGTGCTGTTGCCTTAGTTGGCTGGGCCTTCGATGGTCTTGCCTCATTTGACTGGATCACACATGGTGTTACCTTAATTAGTTGTACCTCCCGTACCTGAGCAATATTAGGCTTTTTAATCCATCCTGATATGTCCTCATCGTAAGCCCTGGACACCATTCTTATTAAATTAGTGACTGAGAGCAGGGAATGAGAATTGTAAAATTTTTTAATGAATTTTAGTTCAATTGTAGACTTACTTTTGTATGTAGTATCCGCTGCTGACCTGGAAAATCAAGGGCAATGTCAATCTAACGCCACCATAAAGTTTGTCTTACAAAATCAAGTTACTTTAGTATTTTTGAGATACGCTGAAAGTTCTTAATAAACGGTATTTTTTACCTTTCTGCTACTAAAAAGTCATTTAATCCCTAAATGAGCTCTGTATGTCAATTTGAGCCATAAGGTGGATACATATCCAGATGTAAAAGTTTGTGCTCTTTCAGAATCTGAAATAAAAAATATGAGTTCTTATTTAAAAAACTAAAGATGACCTTCAAATAACCTTGCAAATGATAATCAATAACAAATTCAAGGTCACCATTTAGTTCAACTTTCAAAACTGAATAACTTTTGTATTTAACATTTTTTTCCGTCGTACTTACCTTATATAATAAGTTGCGTATACGTTACCCTGTATATCTGAAACTGTAATATTGTAAAGTAATTACTATAATATTAATAAATAGTTTTATTGGTCTTACAGTCCAATTAAATTAAAAATAATATATGATTATATTAATATCTATTTTTATTAATATTAATACACATAATATATAATTAATTAACAATTACAACGAGTCAGACTGTCCTTGTTGAAAATCAAGAATTTTTGGACAGAAATGTCATTAGATATAATACTAAGAAAGTGAACCTTAATTGGTATGGAAAATCTTCTTGAACAGGTAGGATTTTAGACAGAATAATTTACAGATAGTAAGAGAAACTTTCATTAATAATGGTTATCCAATTGAATTGATTAATAAATTAATTGCTCAGAGATTATTTGACATTTATAATACCGAAAATAAAAATAATGTAAGAGTTGATGTTAACAGAGGTACTATTCTTGTTACCGTATGTTAGATAATTGTCTGAAAGAATTGGAACACCAAATTCTAACCCAATATTTCACCACCCGTCTCCTACCAATCTAATACTTCCCTACATTGTAAGATATAATGTTATAAGTCAAGGAAGTAATAAAATTCGGGTTTGTGTCGCACAGATAGAGCACAAAGCTACTTTTATATTTGCATTGGCGACATATTCGTACGGTGTTAACGGTAAATGTATACAAATATCTTGTTAAAGAATCATGGCTGCATTAACAATTCCTTCTCATAAAAAGATAGCTCATATACAGATAGTCATGTGCTCGAGCATATCTCGGGTATGTCTTGATGTTGTCTTTGCCAAGGCAGAAGTTACCGTGAAAGTCTTGCGATGATAATGATGTTATATTGGATGCAAGATAGATTACTATATCGACTGGGTCATCCCACTGAATAAATGATAGAGTCTGCGCTTTAGTAGGTCATTAACAAGTACGAAACAAAGGGAGAAATAAACAGATAGATTGATATGTACCTATTTGTAATCAGTAGTACAAAACAGCATAATAAATTACATTTGTAATTTATAATAATAACCATACACATATGGCAGCACATATACATATATTCTAATTCCTCAGATCGAGCCATTCAGCTTAATAAATATATTTATACATAAGACCTAAGGTTTGGTATAAAGGGAATAAAACATGCAAACTAATATTTATTAAACTAAAACGCAGTCTAGTTCGAGATGTTGACTTCTCATTACTGACTAAGTATAATGACAGAAGGTAGAATATGAATTTCTATATGGCATAGAATTCCAACCACATAGAAATTCTCCCTATCGCCACACCATCGTAATTCCCGCATGCAAGACCAACGAAACTTGAGGACCCACACGAATGATGAATAGCATAACTCTCAGAGTTCACACATTAAAATTCGCGAAGCAATATAGAACCGTAATACATGGTAATAATCCCGATACAAAATACTGGAATGTACCCTCCACTATATCGGAAATCTTGCGAGGACGAAGCGCCGGCGGGCGAGGACCACCATGGAATGAATCCGTTAAGCCGAGTGAACATCGGAAAAAGTAGGCTACTTCCTTGGACCCCGAAGGCTGCGTCTGACACAATCAACCATGAACCATTACTAATTGTACTTATATTTCTAAACAAGCCAATTGTACAAAACAGGCAGAAGAAGAACAGTCCAATCACGTTCAAGAACTAGTAAGGAAGAAGAAACCAAGAAGATATAATTATTATCATTATATAAGATGTTATACTTACCTTGATAGCTACCTCTACTATTAGAATTACCTTGCGAACTGACGTAAAATAAACACAGACGTAAAATAACTGTATTTATTAAGTAAATAATATGATGAGAATTAGTTGTTAGAATATGAGAGTACATTAGTCTGTAATAGTTAATAGGAAAATTTTTATTAGATATAGTACATCGCAAAATACAAAATTAGATAATAGATTAGTTACAATCTAGGGAATCTTATAAATACGAGCAAAGCATTCAAAAATAAAATTTTCGTGTGATATCACTTATTAGCAGAGGTTAAAAGAAGGCATTAATCAATAAGCCAGTAGATGCTCAGCATTGTCTACAATCAGCAGTCAATAGCTGCGAGTCCTGCACGCAGCAAAGGTAAGGTGGAATAAGTAATTATAAATTTCTTCATTTACTAAGCCATAGGCTTATTTCAAGCGAACATAAGAAAATTAAGATTCGCTTTTTTGTTTTACCCGTTTTTTATTCTATCGCATTCCTTTTCCTAATAAACCGATCTACGACTAAACTCACTCCATATGACAGTTTTGGGAGTGGGAGCTTGTAAACGCCAAAATCGGCGTTAGTCCGATTTTACATTTTTTTTATTCATTCTATGAAGGCATCTATATGATATTTTAAAGTTTATAGAGCGATATATTACATACAGATATATAAGTGCCTGGTAAGAGACTTACAACCTAAAGTTATGTAAGAGCTTCCTTACTTTAAGGACATCATTTTTAGACTTTGCAAGTATAATAATAACGTTTGAGCATTCACATCAAAAATGATAAAAATCAAATTTCTTTCATTATTTAATTTTTTGATTTACAATAGTTAATATTGATCTGTCCATTTGATTAGTTATGGGCCTTCCATAACTAATCATGTGTGACCAATGATGAAATCATATTTTCAATTTCGATTTTCTCAATACGTTACACACAAAATTATATTGATTTTACAATTACGTTTCCAACGTTTTTTCCGAAATGTGAGGTTTTAGTATGAAACCACGATTACATATCTTTTATTCAAAGTATGGTCCATCTGAAGCAATAACTTTTTCTCATCTTTCTCGCAATTAATGAATTCCGAATCCAAAAGATTTTTCGTTTTTCGAGCCAATTTCTGATTCTACTCTACTGAAGTAAAGCGTCTTCTCGTAAGAGCGTTTAGCAGTGTATAAGAGATCCTTTATCCCACCATATGCAAAGCATGAAATTATTTACGTCAATATTTCATTTCGGCATCAATTGGGTGGGCTCACCGGGATTTGTATACGCTTTTTTGCGTTTAGGGAATATCATAGTAAATCCATTAACAAATACCAGTAACAATACGGTGCAAAATTGATTTATTTTCATGCTACTGCAGCAACATTTCGAACATGTATAACCGCTGTTCAAAGTCTTTTGTCTTCAATTCGCACGATACCCAGTTACCAACCTTCGAAATGAATCCCAATATTATGAACGACCTCAAGAAATATAAAAATTTATCGCATTTCCTGTTTGAATTCTTTATATATTTTTATGAATGTCATCCCTTTTGAAACTGTTTTGTGATAAAAAATTATGGTCAATTATCCAACGCTATTTAAATATATATTTAGTTAAATGATACTGAATAAGATTTACCAAATATATAATAAATAATTCTCAAGAAAGAAGCTTATAGATTTAGAAATAATTGAGCATTATCAATTGTTAATCTGTTCTTTAATGAATTAGATAGCAACATTGGACAAGAGTCGCAAGATTCAAGAATTACAAAAACAATTACTTGAAAGTGAAATTTTAAGAACTCGATATAATCGTAAGCTTACTCTAATGAAAGAACAAATTCGAACACTACATGAATCTGCTGAGAGAGAGCGTTCTATTAATAGTCATTCTATCCATTTAATACGTAATGAATTAGATGAAGTAAAACAGGAGCTAATTAATGCAGCTCGTAGGGAAATCCAAGTAAGTTCTTTATTATTATTATTATATATATGCGCGCGTGTGTGTATGTATATATATATATATATATATATATATATATATATATATATACACTTTTTTCTGAAATGTGAGGTTTTATTATGAAACCATGATTGCATATCTTTTATTCAAAGTATCATCCATTAGAAGCAATAACTTATTCCCATCTTTCTGGGAATTAATGAATCCCAGACAAAAAAGCTTTCTCGTGTTCTCGTAAGATCGTTCTGCATTGATCGAAACAAGCGGTGGATAGATGGTGTCATGTCGGTTGACTGTAAGGCGCTTGAGGCAAAATTTACCATCCACTATTCTCTAAATTGTTTTTTACCGAAGTCGCAATACCTGGTCGAGCGTTATACTGATGAAAAAAAACGTAGTATAGAAAACCCTTTCGATCCCACCATATGCAAAGCATGAAATTATTTACAAGAATATTTCAATTCGGCGTCAATTCGTCGGGCTCACCAGGATTTGTATACGCTTTTGGCGTGTAGGGAATATCATAGTAAATCCATTTGTAATCACCCGTGACAATACGATGCAAAACAGATTTATTTTTATATTGCTGCAGCAATATTTTGGACATGAGAAATTGGCGTTTAAAGTCTTTCGGCTTCAATTCGGACGGCACCGAATTTCCAACCTTTTGAATGAATTTACCAGGAATATACAAATCTATCGCATTTCATTTCTGAATTATATATATATATATATATATATATATATATTTTTTTTTTAATGTTGTCACTGTTGAAACTGTTTTGTAATAAAAAAATTTCGACGATTATCCAACGATATATATATATATATATATTTAATAAAATGATACTGAACAGAATTTACCAAGTATATAATAAATAATTCGCTCAATAAAAGAGCTTATAAATTTAGAAATGATTGAGGATTTTAAATTGTTAATCTGTATGTTAATGTATTACATAGTAACATTAGACAAGAGTCGCAAAATTCGGGAATTACAATTACTTAAAATTAAAATTTTGCGGACTCGATATAATAGTAAGCTTACAATAATGAAGGAACAATTTTGAACACTACATGAATCTGCTGTGAAAGAGCGTTCTGCTAATTGCATTCTATCCATTTAGTGTGCAATGAATTAGCTGAAGTAAAAGAAGACCTAATCGATGCTGCTCCTAGGGAAATCCAAGTAAAACAGGTTCTCATTGATGCTATATATTGCTGGTGACGAACACAGAGACAGATCTAAGCAAAGTATTTTTTGTATCTCAATCTTGAGACCATCTTGTCAATTTAGAGGCATAGGACAGGACTTATAAAAGTAGGATGTGACGTCCGTCAACAGCAAGGTGTCCTAATATAAACCTTGGGTCGTTCTTGAAGATTGACCTGTATAGTTTTATCAAATTTATTATTCACTTCTCTTCTAATATATTGATCAGTAATTCATTAACTTTACAGTCTTGGTATCAAAGGTAAGGTTACAATGAGTAACAGGTTCAATGTCCAGTTAATAAAAAAATATATCCGAAAGGTCAAATTAATTAATTTGCCGAAGACTCTCAAGATAAAAATTTCATTAAAACGATATCTTTTTCAAGCAATCGTTGGAACAAAGGTTGCAAGCCTACTGAATATGTATGTTTCAACTAGACAGGGTACAGAGAAAAAACCAATTGATATTAAATGTTGAATAAAAATTTATTTTGGATCGAACAAAATTAAAAAGTACCTGATCAATTTTGCTTCATTAATCAATAGTGTATTGGGAGATATTATTAACAATCTCGCAAAAAAGTGAAGTCTGTGACAAAAAAAGGTTATTGAACAGTCGCGTGTAAAATAGAACATTTCTTACTGGGAGCAGAAAGGTTTACTTACAAAACAAGCGGTTTATGGCAAAATGGACGTTTACAAAAAGATTCGTAAAGAAACCTTTTAATGTTAGGTAAGTTTTATATTTTTTGCTTATGAGAATGGAAATCAAGTGGATAAGATATGCTTTGTAGGTTACAATGGGTAATAAATTAGATCCGAATCGGAAGACGGACTTAAAAAAGGAAAAGTGAAAGGACAAGGATTATTGAAAAGATATCAGAATAAGATGAATAATATTTGACAATGTTATAATAATTATCGGAAACATGTACAAAAAAGTTATTATGGAAATGATAAAAATATCAATGGATAAAAAATAAAACTAAAATATGTATTAGTTTGATTAAATAAAGTATCAAATAATAGATTGAAACATTTAAGCTGTATGAATGGTGAGATATTTTGATTTATTAAATAATAACTTAAAATAATTTTGCATTTATTAATTCATGCACTAAAAGAAATAAATAGAGGCCTACGATGGCTCAATCGCTAGAGCGAAGGACTAGTAACTTGGTGATCTGAGTTCAAATCCCGGTCTCGGCCGATTTAGTTATTGTAAAATAACTAAAATATTGTTTGGAATATAATAGATATAACAAATATTCTGTTGGTATAATTGATATAACAAATATTCTGGATTAACGTATATATAAAATAAAAGACTCAAAATAATAACGATCATGACATGCAAATTTATTTCCTACAGATTAATATAATTATTATTATGATAAGTGCTTGGCCTAATAAGATAGATGATATATACATCCATGGTATAGTTACCGGAATAATAGCTTCATTCATGATATAAGAAAAAATTCTTTTTATCTCATTTTCGGACCCCCAAAGGTCCTTGCAGATCCAAAAAGTTCTCCAAAATTTGTTTTGAAATATGTTAAATTCTAAAAGAGTATGTACCACGTATAACGATATGAGCGATTTTTGTGAAAATAAACCACTAATTTGAATGAGAATGAAAAAAAAATTTTATTCAAACTATTGGGCATTGTACTCTTCATATTTTGAATACCTTTTCGAAAACTAGTAGATACCATGCTTATAGGATTATTTGTCTTTTGAAGCAAATCAATCAGACTCCCCTTTTTCGACTTCTTTATAGGATTCGAAATGCTACTCAGCCAATGTGTGTACGATCGATGAAAATAAATGAAAGTCGGAAATAGTGAAGCCTGTTGAATACGGCAAGAGGGGTAGTAGTTCCTAGATATGTGCTTTGATTGTATTCTGAACCGATGTTGCTTAGGCTGCATGTGTACTGTTATAGGGAAGAAATTCTCTTTCCCAATCTTCATGCATGATAGAAATTGATCATTTGTGGGTGTTCCGATCAGTATTAACTGCCTCACCGGATAGTAAGAACTCTTCTTGACGAGCTGATCTGGTTTTGCAGTCGTTGTTGAAGATTGTCCAGTATTAATCAATGATTTTTTCGTTTAGTATTCTTGAAAAAGATCCATTTTTCACTGCCAACATCGATTCGATGCAAAATTGATTCTTCATCTGCCTTTCATATAATTCATGTGGCACCCATTTTCAATACTTGTAGATCTTTCGCATAGTTTCTACGTGGTTCAAAATAGTTTGTTGTGTAGCATTTAAAATTCCTCCCATTTGCTTTTTACTACAAGTGTCATCTGCATCCAATATCGTTTGCAATTCGACGTCTTCAAACTTTTTTTTAGTGGTATTCCATATTTTTCATTTCTCACATCAAAATAATTATTTCGAAACCATTGAACCCTTTTTTCATATTCCTTCTGATAGAACATAATAATCATATATTTCTTGAATTGAAAACAACAATTGCTCTTCGCAAATCATCACTTTCTGGTACAGTACGAAATAATATATTGTTTTTTGTTTAATGACTTGATGCATACCAAATAAATTGAGGCTGGCGACAACAAATTTTTCTTATCGAGTTATTTGTTTTTTGGCACTCACTTTATACCGGTATATCTGGTATAAATATGTGTTCAGTTTTACCAAAAGCGCGGTCCATTTTTGGCACTCGTCGAGAACGAACACGTCCTGAATAATGAAAAGTAGAAACTCTCTCTGACCGACCGATCCATCATTTCCTGAAACTATTCGACGAAGCAAAAGAAAGGCACCTTTACGAAAAAGTTTCGAATTATTGGCTTAGGCGAATGGGCACTCCTGACTTCTGAGAAAGTATTTTTATTCATCCAAGAAACAGTAAGAAAAAACCACTGAAACAGGCTATTAAAGTTAATTCGGAGAAAACACTACTTCTCTCGGAATTAAATTATTAAACCGATATCGTGAAGCGCACCTCGAATTAATTTCAGATTCACCATAAAACACCAAGACTGAAAATCATCAAAATAAATGTTGAAACGAGACATATTTCGTATAACATAATCTCGAAAACGGATATTTGATAGGAATAATTTCACCTGTATCTATAAAAAAAATTTTTATTATTATCTAGTGCAATTCGATAAGAAATATAAAAACAAGAGAATATTATTGCATTTATGAAATAAAGCAAGTTGTAAACTTACTCGGATTCAGGTAAATTGTCGGACCAAATCATATGAATAAATGTAAGACATCGTCAGTAAATAGAGACAGATAAATAATTAGTAAAGATTGTAGTATATATACTAAGTGAGTTCTATATAAATATAGAAACTCAAAGTGCGAAAATTAATAAGTTATTTTCGTTTTAGTATTTATGTCTCAAGGATTCTACAGCGGAATCTTCATCCTGTTTTTGTAATAACAATTTACAAAATATATTAGGAGTCGAACTTAGTTCTCGATCTTTTTTAATGGAAAAAGGACATTTATGATGGAAAATTGATACATGTTTGCTTTATCAAAATATTTTCCGTCATTTTCTACTATTTTTTCCCATCTTTCTAACAATATGGCGGTACCGTGGCGAAAGAACAATGGCAGTTTCGAGGCGATCCAATTATCCATAAATTCTCGTACTTCTAGAACATATCGGA
Source organism: Sycobia sp. Sy_11 (assembly GCA_018907035.1). Taxonomy (NCBI): domain Eukaryota; kingdom Metazoa; phylum Arthropoda; class Insecta; order Hymenoptera; family Epichrysomallidae; genus Sycobia; species Sycobia sp. Sy_11. The sequence goes on from JACCIC010000074.1 coordinate 1,614,854, forward strand.
AGTGCATATCAACGAAATCGTGCTGCTTTGATCTGAATAAGCGATAGTCCAACAGGGTCTCTTTAACGGCCAGCAGGGTGTTTTTGACGGCTTTTGCAACACCTGGCCGAGCATTGTCATGCAAAAGAATGACTTTGAGCCTATTGCTCGCGATTTTTTATCTATGTTCACTTAATTTCTGTTGCAAAACATTCAGTTGACCTTTGTTTATCTCGGCAGTGACGGTTTCATTTGGTTTTAGCAGCTCGTAGTACAGCATAACCTGTTGGTCTCACCAAAGGCACAGCTATACATTTTGACCATGGTTGTTCCATTTTGGCGTCGATGAGGACGGTTGGCCTAGGTCCAACCAAGACTTTTTGCGCTTCGGATCATAGTAGATTCACTTTTCTATATTATTCTTGATAAAAGTCGAAGATTGTCGAATTCTCGCAGGCCTCGTTGTAAGTAAAATGTTACACTTACTCTCAGACCTCATAGAAGACTTTGTGGGCATGTGCTCGGGGTGCATGGTGATCTCACGTATCTACTTACCACATTTTAATGAAGTAGATACCACGACCGAGCGAGCCTGATCAGATTTAACTGCTTCATTATCATGCAGCCACGTCCGTAGGGCTGAATCCGGCGGGATCAGATTCGGATAGTAGTTAAATAACAATAATCAGATGATCGAAGCATAGGATGCGTTCAAGCCATCTGCGCCACTCGAAATTGGTGTTGTACTAGAAGATTGATACAGGTATTTCATTTGGCCATGAAAAACTGCTAGGATACGTTCGTTGAATAAGCCCACATAGTAAAAGTAAGTATGGCCGCCGTCGCGACTCCGGTTTCTACGTAACTTCCGGTTTAAGTGAGCAGCATCGATCCCTCATACAAAAATCTACTCGAAGCGATACAGAAAATACATAGCAAGTTCGATCAGATTAGCATGCCGACGAAATCGGGAGATCTTTTAACAGTTATGGTGCTGGAGACATGTAGGAAAAAGGCAACCTTATCGAAACGCCCCAAGAGCCACGGTATTCTAAAATGATCGTTACCAGATAGGGAAAGTGTAAATGCTAAACCGTCTTCTCCGCCGCAGCATAAACAAAGATATTAAGCAAAGCTATTAGCCGGTTTCAGTTGCAGTCCGAATTATACGAGCCATCGATCAGGTTATCGGATCTGTACTACAGGAAATTGAACAGAGTACCACAGACACGTGCATATCCATTACCTATATAGACAGCATTTTACGTAAAGTATTGAGGGTGAGATCTGTTTTGAGACATTCTACGAGCATATGTAATGGCTCCAACATGTTATTAAGCGCTTACGTGCTGCCGGACTTATTATAAATAAAGAAGAAAGTAAGTTCTGCCAGAGCGAAGTCACCTGCAACGGCATATTAGTCGGCGTATTATCGTGAAGGATTCCGGCCCGATTCAGCTAAGATCATCATAACATGCCTCAACAAATTTTAATCCTTTTCGGCGCTTCATAGGCTTAATGGTAGAAAAAGTTGCTCAGAAGCTTTACTCGTATAACAGAACCTCTGACATGTTTACAAAGAAAAATTGATTGTCGTTATTCGCAGGCAGAAGAGCAGTGGAACACTTTTATTTCTATAAAAGTGCTGATTGCTTCTGCACCTCTTTTTCAGAGAGCTTGGTTTGATGTAACGTTTAGCGTGCAAAGAGATGCAAGTGAAATAAGCCTAGATGCCGTGTTACTGCACATCATCTGGACCGTAAGGAGATTTCGTTCTTCTTTTTTTTTTATCACTTTAAAGTGATCATCGATTTCGAAAAAATGAACATACGCGTAACGGTGTACGAACACGAGATAGCTGTATACGATGTAGCGTGGTCCGGCAGACATAACGGAAAGCCAAACATCATTCGCAAATACGTGCCAGCGAAATAATGGATCCCTTTCCAAGTATATATGTGGATTCGAATAGATTTTGATGTTTGAAGGCTAATTTAGATGCTGAATCAAGTGCATACCAATCCGATGCGTAAGCAAGCGTAATTCAGCGCGAATTGAAAGAGAAAATTTTACTGCGCTATGCAGCACCTGAACTCTTTTTGACTTACAATGGCACGGAATTTCAGAATCGTGCCATTGATAAATTTCTTTCATTTATGTCGGTGAAGCAGCTAAACCTAACACCATACCACAAGTGAATCCCGTTAAGCGTATAAACCGGGCCATTGTAGAAAATAATTTATTTCCTTTTTTCAACGATATTATATTTTTTTACTTTTTTGTATTAAATGATAATAAAGTCCAAATTCTACCGAAGAATACAGTTTCGAGGTCCTTGAATTTCCACCAATTACGCTCCCTCTCTCTCAAAAAACTCTATAAGCCTTTCTACCTAGTTAACCCGTGATGCCGCCAAGGTACAGAGCTATCTACAAAGGCTGCCTGCCAGCGCCTGGAGGAGGATGTAACAAGATGCACCATTGGAGATTTCGTTGCTGCAATGCGAACCGCAACATAAACACGACGCACCTTCTGAAATTTCAAGACTTCGCTTGAGCGAGAGATGTAAGAGCAGGTAAGCGAATCTGCCTTTTTCACGCAGAGAAGTATGAGTGATGACGGTACGCGAGATGCGAACGTTGCGGATATACATTGGGGAGCACAGTAGGGGATAATACATAATTTGGGGAAAACACGGTAGGGGATAAGACATGATTTGGGGACACACGACGACCATTAGTTTACCCTTCGCATGGGTACAAAAGAGAAACAAAAAAAAGTAATTTGCGATAACTGAAAAGAAAAATGTGATTGCACCAGCTGACGTTTTGGTCGTTGGTCGCTCAGTGTGACTCTATACAATACTATTTGTTTTCCTATTTCTACTTTCCTACATCTAATTACAAATTATGCCCTAGTCTAACCTATTGCTAACGCGAGACTTATCCTAGAAAAAAGTACTGAGTATATTATTGTTACATAAAAAAAAATATAACTATTATTTATATGTATAACCCATCCTAATTATAATCAAATTTCTAAGGCTCTATTCTGCGTTATTCTTGCAAGCATTTCGCCTTCTTTCTTGCTTTTCAATTCTTCTTCCTCTACGTGTCGCGTATTTGCTGAAAGAATTTTTGTCGTTAGTGACGCTCCAAATATCAATGGTTGGTACGGCGTTGGTGGGGCGAGCAAATAGAATAGTTACTATAGGAGCCATTGTGCGCTCTTCTAACTGGTGCTATTGCTTTTGTCCTCTCCGACCGACGCGGCGCCATCGCCGTAGCTCGACTGAGGGGTCGGCTCTAGCATATCTTTTCATTTTCATTTTTCTAGATCATCCCTTAACACGATTCGCATTTATTCCATATATATTTGCCATGGGGATACATAGGTATCGTTTCCTCTCATGGGACGTGATGGGGGAATCATGGGGATGGCCGTAGGGGGGAAAAACGTTAAGGGTACTAATTCTTCTTTAGTTGTTCCATTGATACACCTCACGGAACGCGCCATTTTATATCGTACTAATCATTTTATATAGTATAGCTCATTATATGTAGTACCAGCGATTTTATATGGTGCATGCTATATATGCTATATGCCGTTTTATATAGTATTTTATATATACGTTGAACGCCATTTTATATATATGTGCCTTTTATATGATACCAGACACTGTATCGTGTTTTCTGCGGCAGTGTGGTCACTCAGCAACGGGTGGTCTATTTGTTCAAATAGAGCGTTGCTCCCGGCATTATTGTCAGCAGTGGTTGCTGAGCTCCCGCAGCGGCTGCTACTTGCTTGATGGTGCGCTGATGGTGATGGCCATGGCCTGTACGGGTATCCCATGTACGGAGCGGTATTCGGCCAGATCGGTGCCGCAGTGGTGGCATGGTGTTCCGTTGTGTCTTTATTTTCCGAAGCATCGTCGTTATCTGTGGAGCTCAAAACTTTTGATAACTTCACGATGTCTTGTTGGTTTGTCGCTGCAGCTTCGTCTGCTTCAGCGTGCCATTCGGCTGCATTTGGCCCGAAAAGCCGTCGTATTTCGACGCGCAATATCCTATTTCTCAGGATAGTTAGGTCTTCGTCTATTGGGATACGTAGTCTTTCGGCTTCAGTGTGCAGCGCGTCTTTTTGTAATTTCTCATAGACGCCGCTGAGTCTTACTCTCACATCATCTATATGGCTTTTAATCTCTTGAGGAAGCTCCATTTTGCCTGGGCGAGATTCTCAAAATGGAACGATACAACGACGAAAATATAAAAGCGATAATGGTATATATACAGTTTTTAAAAAAAACGGGTTAAGAACAGTTATTCGACGTGTTCTTGATTATGTCTATTAAAAGTAAAAAAGTATTTCCCCAAAGGGAAATAAAATAGTGTTCCCCTCTCTTTCTAGTGATTGCAATCTCAAACAATAATCGTAGAGATTTTTTACTCTTCCAGTAAGTTTAATACTCGTCTATATAAAAAGAATTGGTCGATATGCGTGCTGAGTGATGAAAACTTAAATAATCTTGATTATAAAATATGTAAGGTGTAAAGCTGAGTTAAATCTTGAAGAAGAGAGATAATAATAAAAAAAATTATTATACTGTAATTTATTATAAATATGATTATTTATAAAATTAATTATAATTGATTCATTAAATTATAAAAATGATGATATTATGTACAATAAATACCGATTTATTTTAGAAAATCGAGTATCAATCACAAATTTGTTGAAAATAATAATCATCAAAAAAGAATTTTGGTTATTTATATTGTACCAGTTGTTGTTATTGTCTATATTTTATCATTTATTATTATTATATTAATATTTTATTTCAAATTAAATTATTATTATCATCTAGATTATCTTCACTATGGTTGTTATTTATTGGTCAGTACAGTAGTTCTTTACTATCACTTATTATAGAGCATAATATTTCTAGCTGGCAGTAACGATTAAAATAAGACTTATTGAGAAGAAAGAGAGAAGATAAGATTTTTTTTGTAACGCTGAATTAGATAGTAAAAAAACACATCTATAATTTCTTGATGCTGGTTTCCTTCTTATATAGTTTTCTCCAGTTGATTTACTTGATAATTAAAATGTAATAACATAATAAAAACATAATAATATAGGCAGTATATTTTCTCTCTTTTTTTATATGTTTATTTAGTTATTATTATATCAATGTTACTTTGTTCCATTTACACGTCTACTATATGTTTAAATATTGTTTCAAACATAGGAAATCACTTAACTGTCTTGGTCCTTTAAATGTGATCACTCGTTTGGTGTTAAGTTGTTATTAATTTTTCATATATATAGTGGTCCTCTCGCTATGTGGTTCCTTGTCCTGTCATTAATAGTTTCAGCTATTATCTTTACTAAGTTATTTTATTTTTAGGTTACGTTATTGTTAAATTGTTAGTTACTCTAATTTGTTGTAATAATCACTGGTTAGATTATTGTATACGGGTTGTATTGTTATGTAGTTTATTATAATATTAATTATAATATAATAGTTTCAATATCACTTCTATAAGAGTTTCATACAATTATTTACTATTATTTAATATTGTTTAATATTATTTATATGGTTCTTTAATATTTAATAGATTAGTACATAATAGCTAAATAAGAAAGAGCACGTGCAATCTTGGAATCTTATTAAACATGTTATTCAGATCATATTCGGTATGATGCTCCCAGCAGCTATTTCTTGAAATTGGTAACTCAATTATATATGTTTATCAATATATCGATTAGACAAATAAGTGAAATGAATTGCTTTAAAAAAAAATGCGGCATTTGCTTCTTTTCAACTTAGCAAGTTTTAAATGTACTTGACTACAGGTAAACTTCAAATAACTTTTTTTCACAAAAACCTTTAATTTTCACCAAAATTGTCTGAAATTCATTTCCACCATTTTGGTTATTATTTTCAACTATCTCCACTTTAGAGAGTTGAAAAATTCCAACTCCTTCCTGAAAATTGTTCTCTTTTAGTTTCTTGTCCTATGTACGTATACGTCAAGCGTATAGGTTATGCCTACCAGGAGAAAGAGAGAAGTTCTTCAGCTAATTGAGCCACTTTCTTTTTTTTTTATAAGGTGATGTTGTTCTTATACATTGATTTCATGTAATGGTGAAGAGGGTAGAAGCTATACCGATAACATGGGGAGGGGGGGGGAAGATGTACTACATACACTGGGTGTAATATATTTATTATTATATATGTTTTTCAATGATGAGACTCATTTATCTCTTCTAATTTCTAGATTGACGTATTTTACTTCTTCTGAATATGCTGATGATTTATTGGATTATATTTTCTAAATTTCTATGATTCATTTGTAAGAATGTAAATATTTCAAACAAAACTATCTTCTATTCTAATATGCTCAAGGTCATATTATTTCCAAAATTCATATGTAAAATGGTCAAAAGTACTAAAGGGACAGGAATGATAAAATATTTATGTGTTTTGACACATAATGAGAGAGGAAAAGATACTTTATATATTACTTTAATAAATATTTAAAGACATGAATAACGAGAAAGGACTGATGAAGTATCAATATCAGTATAATATATATCATAATATATAAATATCTATATATATATATATATATATATATATATATATGGAGCATTAATACAAGAGAAAAATATATATAAATTTAAATAGAATATTGATAATATGAATAATATATAAATAACTTGTAATAGAGAAAATATTTGAATAACTGATAATATATAAAAATTTTCCTGAAAATGCTATTTACCTTAGGTGTGAGCACAGTAAGCTTAAGAGGTATTTGACCTCGAACTTCTACTTTTGTTTACGTACTTTCCAAATCTTTCATTTACTTTGCTGTTATTTCGATTTGGAATAACAGCATATTTCACAAGAAAAAGAGAGAGTTATTCTCCCTTGTGTGTTTACACCTCAGGTAGAAAATAGCCGATATAGTTACTATATGAAATTATAAGTAAAATTATGAATATACAATTACTTATAATTGATATTATATCATATTTATAATTATATCATGATCATAAATATATATATATATATATATATATATATATATATATATATATATGTATATATATTCATTTAACATAACATAAATGTAAATACGTGCGAAATTTTTACAGATATCAAATTGAAAGAAAATATTTTCTATATTACCTTCCTTGCTTCTACAATATATATATATATATATATATATATATATATATATATATATATATATATAAAAGGGTAACGATACAGGGTAAAGTGTTTGACATGAATTTATTGCTGCACGATAAATCAGTTAATTATTACTTAGCGAGTCAATAAATAGGTCTGACAAAACAGGGAAACATTTTTTACTTATTAAAGCTTGCCAGTGAATTTTGATAAACTCATGCTATTGCGCATTCTTCTGCGCAGTCATGAATGCAGCCGTCGCGTGTACATGTGTGCACATGTACATGCACTGCGTAATTTCGGTTTCGCCTGGTTTTTCTATTGGGGATCGGGAAAATAATTGTGTGCACAGCTTAGCTCTTCTACAGGCATTTTTGATCATTCTCGTCGCGGGCACCACGTGCGCGGTGCCATTTTATAACCCCAAACTCGAGATTATTACTCACTGTATGTCGATGTGTGCGTGGGCACTTCCACGCCGCTGCTCGTGAGCTCAGCTAGAAAGGGGACAGGGAAAAGAGACGGAAACACGCGACAATCTTTATGAGGTTTTAACAATTATAATACATTTTATTATATGAAACTTTTTTACAATGTTAGAATAGCTCTTATGCTACTTGCTAGTTGCGGGTTTTACGACGATACGACAATTATAACGCGAACGCTAGATTTCTACAACACGAGGAAACGGATATACGATGTGGGAGGTACGCTATGCACGATATGGAAACGATCTTTTACAAAAAGATATTACAAAAATATAACAATATGATACATACGAGAGATGTATGTCCGCGGAGATAGCGCGGCACGGCCGCGGCGGCGGGTCAGGAGCCTAGCTATGAACATATATATACGACAATAAATGATATACAAGGCTACTTCACCGTCGACAATGCTGTTGCTGGCCTCGATGCTCGATGGTGCTCGCTCGTGCTCGCTGCTGTCGCCTCGTATCAGAGCGGCTGAGCGTTCTCTCTCTCACTTACGCGGATGCGTAAGGACGTGGCGGGGCGCTCCGCTATCTCTCGCTTCTCCTTGGTTGCTTGCGCGGTTGCGCTCGACAGCAGCTCGTAACCGCTGATGGCATCACTAACGCGCGGCGATACATGTACGGTAGCGTGTGCGCTTCCTCAGCCGTTCGTGTTCTCGTTTCGGGGCTGCCGCAAGGATGCTACCGTGCGTGCCTTTTTCACTCCTCCGGTTTACGCGCACGTAATCGACATCGTAAACTTCACCTCGAGAACACGTCGACGCGATTGACGCTAAGATGGCGACCTCGGAACTTTCACGACTTCAGTCTATTCGACTATACGAACGTCGGGGACGAAAGTGCTCTTCATTTCGAGCCTCGTACCTACCGATATGCTCCAAGCGCCCTCGCGGCTCGCGCGAACACTCGCGGTTTTACCCGAGCGTCGAATGAAGTAGATTTTATTTTTCACCTTATAAAATCAACCCGTTACGTTACATTCCTCGCATGGAAACTAGCACCGGGTATTCGTGCGAAAATATACGAAACGAAAAATAGAGCCGAATCAATAATGTTATGGAAACTAGCGCACGTTTAGAAATAATATATACAGTTAACTTGTAATATCTATCTTATAATAATTTTTGCGTTGCCTTTATTTTTGATTTTTGTTACAGGAACATATCAAATTATATACCAGGAGTTTTATTTTTAATGAATTATTATCTTTTTTATTTATCAAAAATAAACTATGTTAGATTATAATTATTTTCCAATCCTCGGTCCGATTCCGAAGAAACTTCCTCCCCTCTCAAACTGCCCTCGTCTTTAGCGTGTAATCTATCCCGAGGGAAATAGGAACTTTACATGGCGCTCCAATAGGGACTACTAGAATAAAGTCCATCCAATCGAAATTGATATAAAATTTTATACCTTGAATAACAAAATAATTTCTTTAACGGAAAATTAACATTCATTATTTATTAAAAGACACATTTTCGAAACACGAAGTAACATCGAAGTTGCGTTAAAACTGAAATCCGCTGTTCAATATAGAAAACTGGAAATTACAGTTTTCATATAAAAAATAAAAAGAAAATACTTTTTCCAGTCCAGGAAAAATCATACACAGTATATTTTTGCTTAAAACAATTGAATTGTACTTTTGTCGACTGCCCATATACAAATTAATGAATATTTTTTTATCGGTCTTACAGTCCAATCAATTCAATCTAAAAATAAAATAAAAATAAAAAAAAATAAAAAAATAAATAAATAAATAAAATAAAAATAAAAAATAAAAATTAAATTAAAATTATGACAGTCAGACTGTCCTTGTTTACATTCACCCCCGTAGACTAATCTGAAAATAAAATATTAGCTGAAAAAATTCTTTGTTAGTAAAGTGCAGTCTGACTGTCCCCAACACCCTTACCTAATTGAAGACTTGTCCAACGTTTCGAGTTCGCTACGGCTCCTTATCAGGGACTAAACTAAACCTTATATTCTCATCTATATATACCCATCACCACCACCAACTTTAGTAAATTAAATATAAATTCCCCTTCTACACAAACTGTCCAAAACCAATCAATTTAATTTATAAAAATAATCTCCCGATCAAAGAAATCATCGCGGAGGTTGAAAGTAATCTTTTTGGATTAAATGATGAAATGAAAAAGGAATGTAGGGCATCTTTAGTTAATGTCATTAGTAGTTTTAAAAGAGAAAATAAATTTGATAATTTTTTAAATAGTAATTTTATACATGATTTAATTACCGCGAAGAATTTTTTGAGAAATAACCCTATTATAATCTTCCAAAAGGCCGACAAAGGTAATGTAACTGTAGTGTCCAATAAAATTGATTACATAAATTGTATAAATAATATATTAAGTGATGATAGTACTTATTTGAAAATTGGTAATCCACATATCATTAAGCTACAAAATAATTTGAAAGAGTTATTAAATAACTGGAAAAGAAATGAATATATAAATGATACTACATATAATCTACTACATATACTAATATATCGTTTCACCTTATTATTACTACATCTAATGACATTAATGTCCAGAAAACTTAACTGACTATTAACATCAACCTCCCTTGTAAATTTAATTCTGTTATGTACAGAATTGAAAACATCCACCATTTCATCCACAAAAACTTCCGGAACAATTGTAAAGATATCATCAACATATCTCTTAAATATCATTGGTTCAAAAAGCAATTTTGACAAGGCTATACTTTCCAACTTTACCATAACTAAATTAGCTATAGCTGGTGACAAAGGCGACCCCATTGGGCATCCGTATTTTTGTTCATAAAATTTAGTAGCAAGCTCGAAACGTTGGACAAGTCTTCAATTAGGTAAGGGTGTTGGGGACAGTCAGACTGCACTTTACTAACAAAGAATTTTTTCAGCTAATATTTTATTTTCAGATTAGTCTACGGGGGTGAATGTAAACAAGGACAGTCTGACTGTCATAATTTTAATTTAATTTTTATTTTTTATGTTTATTTTATTTATTTATTTTTTTTAATTATTTTTATTTTTATTTTTATTTTTATTTTATTTTTAGATTTAATTGATTGGACTGTAAGACCGATAAAAACATATTTATTAATTTATATTTTTGCTTGTCTAGTAAAATTAAATTCTCGGTAAAATGGCAAAAGATAGAGTAAGCTGAATATATTCTGCCTCTATATCTCTAATATACACTGAAATGTATAAATCAACAAAAGATTTTTTGTTCATACAGAGACCGTGACGGAGTTTATACTCACGTGATTTCAAGTGTCATCTATTGGGCTTACACTGAACCCAGCTCGGCCCACCCACAACTAAAAAATGAAACTAAGATCCGACATTTTGTGAGAGTGATGATAGGCAATCATGAAGTACTCGAAGAGGTTCCACAAGAAGAGTTCCAGAATTGTTACGAAAATTGGAAAACTCACTGGAATAAGTATATAGATGCGGGAGTGGACTATTTTGAAGGGGATCGCAGCGATGTATCTTAATTTTTAAATATACTCGATTTTTTAATTTTGTCGCACTTTTAACAAAGATACATTTTCTTTCTTTTCTGTTGTGTACAGTGCTCTTAGGGCCTCAGAACTTCAATTACTGGTTGTGAAATCTGTCGTTTGCCTTAAAGTTTAAATATACTCAATAACTTTAAATATATTTTTGTCGCATTTATTAATTGTCTGACTTCGTATATATATATATATATATATATATATATATATATATATACGCGTGTGTTTACTTATATAGTTCTACATTATGTTTCTATTATGGGCGTTTACACAAGTACATCCGTTATATATAATCCGAGTATACGCGCTGGTGTAGGAACTTTTAGGTTCCTCTTCCACGGTATACATTTCGAAGCTTGCACGAGTCAAGTGAGAGAGAGAAAGAGAACGGTAGCATGCGGGCAAGCATTAGAGGGAGATAGCTGGCACTGGCCTAATACACTCGCTGCAGCTCTTTGTCGCCGCCCTTCCCCCCTCCACATGCTTTTCATACTTTCCTCTCTGGTAGACAAAGAGAGTAGATAGTGCACTCGCTCTCTTTCGGGTTTGCCTGTGTAATTACTGATTGCCTTAGTGTTCATCGCATCGTCTCGCGATCTTATTATCTACTTTTATCCGGTTTTCGCTCTATAATATTATATTGTTTTCCGGTGTTATATTTCGTATGTATCATTTCCTGTATATATCGTGTAGGTATGTTGTTCGTGCGTGTTAATTAATTATATTATATAATTATTTGCGTGGCCATATATATTAGGCCGTCACAAATTTAATAATTCAATTTCTATTATATATGTATATGTATATACAAGTAATCAAATGAAATCGTGATTTTCGAATTGAAAGTTCGCTGGCTTTTCCATTCGGTTCCTTTCCATTTCTGGAAGTTGATATTTCTCTTAATGACATATATACCAAACTTGAAGTCAAAATCTTCATTAGTGTTTGAGAGATGCTTTGTACTGAGAGGTACTAAAAGTGCATACAGTAATTTTTACTTTGTCTGGATTTATTGAACAAATAAGTTACATTAATTTTTGTTTCCAGGATAAAACGTTAACTTTATTAAACATTGAGATACTGCAAAAAGCCTTTGGGGTCAGACTTTCCCTTGAAAAAATGGCTGCAAGTGGTAGAACTAGTTCAAAGGTGTCAAATGGGGTAAAAACGTCGACTGATGATCACCATGTCACGCAGGTCAAAGACCTTGTACTCCAAAATCATCGACTGCTAATTACAGGCCTTGCCGGTTCTGTTGGAATTTCATTTGAATCAGCTCCAACCGTTGTGACTGACATTTTGGATCTCAGACGAGTCAAATACAAAATTACTACCAAAAATACTCAATTTTTTAAAAAAAAGTATCGCATTAACATCTGCGAAGTGATGATTTTGGACTATGAGCGAATATCGGACCGAAGGTGAGACGAGACCGAAAAAATGACGCCAAAGTCGCTCGACAATCATGATCATATGAACAGTTTTCTTCGATTTTCGTGGAGTGAAGTGTTGTGAATTCGTTCCGAAGAGCCGAACTGTTAATAAGGAATATTGTTATTTTCACATATTGAGAACAAAGTAGCATGCTTTAGGAAGCTATATTAATATATATATATATATATATATATATATATATATATATATATATATATATATAAAGACTATGTACAGTGTTGTTATAATTATAAGATGTTTCTGAGAGGCTAGCTCAGAGTGAATTACTTAGAAGTATTGTGGAATTGTTTACAGAGTCGTCTAGATACTATGAGGGCGCAACTGTGACATGGCACTAGACGTGCACAGGCATATCAACACAAATCCAAAGCATATCAATACTCAACTTACTTATTCTCCTGATTTGGCTGCGCCTGACTTGTGGCTATTCATCAAAGAAAAGAGGCCTCCGGGAACACATTTTTAATGATAAGAAGATTATAAGAAAATTCAACTTTCTATTTGATCACAGTAATATATATGTGTATATATATATACCTTTTATGTAGTTTTAAATAAATTATAAATATACGACTCATATTTAGGCTACCTTTTAGTGGAAGCTTAGAAGCACCGTGATGAAGATTTTAAAATTTGTAAAAGCTAATTTTTTAGAAAAAATTCAAAAAATATTTGCAGGATAGTTTTAATCGATTTTTATAAACATAGGATATATATATATATATATATATATATATATATATATTTCTCATTTAAGAGAAAAACATACATTAAAATATTAAAAAAATAAATGCTGTTAAAAATTAATAACATATAATTCGTCTATTATTAAGAATATTGATAGGGATGACGAAATAATTTTAAAAAAATATATAATCTAGATAAATGTTAAATTTGTTCAAAAATAATGATTTATAATGAAAAGTTTGTTATTGGAAGGATTATTAATTTATTTAGAAATCAATATTTGTAATTTTATCTTATATTTACAAAGTTTTAAGCTTTTAGTTTTAATTTGTACTTTTTCATACTACAAGATCAATATTTCGAAAGATACAAATAAAAATATTTCATACGTACGTTTTAGTATGTTCTGTATTATTTTAGGTCGTGTAGAAATTGATACATAAAAGATCAACCGTTTATTCATAAATAGAAACTCAGACCAAAAAAATATATAACTATCAGCAGTAAGTGCAGTATAATAACTATACACGGCTTGACACGTATTTATAAAGGACTGAGGTTTTTTTAAATAAAATCCCTACTGCTGTTGCATCAGTGACAAATTACTTTTGAATTTGTGAATCTCTCTCAAAAATAAAGGCACTAAAATTTAATTTGATTTTAATCTAATATTCTGATGATTCCAGGCTTTTTAATATTATATGTACAAGTCAGTTTCTAGCGTTTGTCGAAAGATGGCGTCACCGTAGATTCCTGCTTGTATATAACGCCTTCTACCAATCAGTAGACTTACCGCATCTGTGTATCTGCTTCTTTCAATGCTTTCAGTAATTTTGGTTTCTTATCAAACGATGAAGGCCCCTGTAATTAGAGATAGGATAGTATATTTAATATTTTTATTTTGCATTTTTCAAAACTATAAAACCGATAATAATATTTATTAGCATAGTTTATATTAAGGACACTCCACGTATAGTCTATTCTAATTTTTGAATAAAGAATGAAACAAATAATATAATATAAATTAATAAATATTTCTAATGGTCTTATAATCCAGTTAAATAAATTAAAATTAATGCATAATAATATAAATATATATTTATATCAATACTAATATATATTAGCATATAACTCAGTGAAAATTATAATGACAGTATGACTGTTCTTTTCTAAAATTACCCTCGTAGACTAAGCTGAAATAAAAATATATTAGCTGACAAAAATTCTTTATTAGTAACGTGCAATCTGACTGTCCCCAGCATCTTCATCCATTTGAAAGCTTGGCTCCTCATCAGGGACTAAACTGATTTAGTTGAATAAACTGATTTTTTTTACCAAACTTGAGTTTTACCAAACTAGAGTCGACATAAGCACGATTGCAATAATATAATATAACATATTCTTTTTAAAAAATTTAAATCTATTTACAATAAACTGGGATATTAAAATCTATTACTAATTTCTGTATAGTTTCTTATTATATTTAGTTAAACTTTGGAAAATTTTTTGAAAAAATCTCTAAAGGAATAGTATTTATAATGTGCAAGCTGGTAAAAATAACTAAAATGAAAATTAAAAATTGTACTTAAGACTATTCTGAGATAAATCAATAAATATTTTTATCGGTCTTACAGTCTTTATAATATAATATATTAACTAAAATAATGACAGTCAAACTGCCCTTGTTTATAGCCATCTAAAAGTAGTCAAATAAAAATATGAAAAAGAATATTCTATGTTAGTAAAGGATAACCTGACTGCCCCCACCAGCTTAAAATTATTTGAACTTTTGGTGTCCGACATTTCGAATCGTTACGGTTTATCCTGAGAAACTAAGCTAAAATAAAAAACCCAGCATGCTACTTTATATACCCTATCCGCACTCAAAATTTATTGGTATAATATTTACAGAACTCCCACCTTCTTGACTTTAGTGCGAAATACAAATTTTATATTAATAAAGAATATTAAGTGTTGTCTTTTTAATTCTGTGGATGGAACTAAAAATATCCGTGGATGGAATTGAAAACAGTATATCATTATTCTCGAATCTGTTTTCTCAATGTCGTACATTTATAAAATATTAATTTGATCACTTAAAATTTTATTTGATTGATACGGATGTTCAATTATAGCACTATATAATATCTCTAGCTCTGGCAGAATTTTTTGAAATTTGTTTAAAAGAAACTTTTTAATAAAAGTTTATAGCAACGTTTTATTTTTATCAGTATCTATTATATTCGTCAGAAAGGTCTTGAGTGTCGCGCGAGAAGGCATTAACATTTTGTGGCCTTATGGATATATCTCGAAGTTTAGCAAAATCGTCGTATAAACAAATCGTACAACAACTGTATAGAGCTTTGAAAACAATGTTTGAAACCACCTGCAAAAAAGCCGTCGAAGAGGAAAAAGATCTCAACGTAAAAAATGAAAGACCAGATGAACATTTGAAAGTTTCAGAAATAGATCTTAAAAGAAACGTCAGTATACTTCATTTTATGGTGTAATATAATTATTGAGTACTCGAGTGGCAAAGTGATCGATCTCAACATTAAAAACGATTATATCCATGCCATCAAAAAAATACGTGAAACGTCGAGTTTAAAAAATCGTATGAAAACCATAAAGAACATTGTTATACGAATCATGCAGGATCACGCCGGAAAATGGAATTTCAATGTTGAAAATATTCTCAAGGTCCATCTCCAAGAAATTTGGAGTTATGTATAATAATTACCATCAGGAAGGCGACTATTACAACATTTTTTGGTATCGTGAATAATGATCCATATGGTGACAAGTGACCGACAAGATACAGTGACCAAAAAAGTGTATGACTAATCTAAAATAAAGATTTTTATTAGCTGAGAAAAATACAGTCTGACTGTCCCCATCATCTTTACTTAATCGAAATTTCAGCTGTTGTTCAACATTTCGAGTTCCCTGCGGCTTCTCATCAGGGACCGAACTGTAATTATGTTAAGCATATATTAATATAATTATATATTTGTTCTTTATCAATAATTCATTAAAAGGATAATGTTCGGTGAAATAAATAATAATAATAATAAGTGAACTTATGGCACAATTATGAAATAAAACACTTTCATTACCATAAATCATATATTTTCTGACATATCGGCATAAAAAACCTCCACTGGAAGAGCGGAAGAAAAAGACAATATTTCCGAATTAGACACACAATAAATAAATAAAGTTTAAATTAAATGATCATTCAAATAAATATATATAAATATAACTTAGTTACTAACATACAATATGCATAGAGTCTTAAATATTTAACTGGGTTTTATGTGCAAGCTTCAAACCCCGTCGGGTTACGGTCTCGTATCCGAAATAGATATTCCACTTGGAGATCGGAGTGTCTCTCCAGGCGACAGGGGCCTATCAGCGAGGATAAACGGCTGTGCTCGGGGCAGATGCCCAGATCGAGACGATTAGTCGCTGGAAACCACACAGTACCACAAGAGCTGCTTAGGACTAGGTACACTTCAGAGCAGAGTAACACTCGCCTCACGCACAAATCCATAGACCAAATTTAGCAACAAAATGGAACTAAAACTTTAACTAACAAACAGAGTTTTACTAAATCATTGATTATGCATCTTAACTGACGTACCTCACTCGACCAGCGCTCGCAACAGTCTATACGCGCTGTTCTAGATGCGCCTTTTCGAAAGGTGTTTCTTTTCTACACTCGATTCACAAATATAAACAATTCTCTCTTCATCTTATACTAAGCTGTATCGCGTATTATATACATTTTGTCGCTATAAAATTGAAACTATATGTAAACAATATTATTTTTAACTTAATTGAACTGTACGACCAATAAAAATATTTAGTAATTTGTAATAATTTTTAATAATTTAAAAATACTTGTAAAATAAATTTAAAATAATTTTTAAATAATTTAAAATAGGGACATCTAACTCGAAGTGAAAAAGATCTTGAGCAACATATAGACCCAAACATCATAAATTCCAGACATTCCATATACCGTATAAACGAGGATTGGAACTCTGGGAGGGAAGACCATATATTTGTATGGAATATTTTTTTCTGATCTTTCTATTTGGGAATTTTAATTTAGTTAAACATTTTATTTTAATCACGCGAGAAAAAGTCTTATTTTATTCCTGCTAAAGCAGCCGACCAAACCACATTGAAAGTAATTTTTTTCACTATTCCAAACATTGTCAACAAGAGCTACACCGACATAGTCTTTAGGTTAGCAGTTTATACAAAATAATAAATAATTGTAAGGTTTTGATCGTTTATGTTTCAATTTAAAATAAACGAATTTCTTATAAAATTTAGTTAAATTGAATTATGAATTTATAAAGTTAAAGTTGTTTTTACTAAAAATCAAAAGAAAGATGTAGCAAAAATTTATTAGATAGTCATCAATATTAATGAATTCCAATAATATAAAAACCCACAATTAACACAAGCTATTTCACCTTCCTTGATGCAAAAACAGAAATTCGTTCAAATAGCGACATACGATACTACAAAGGGCGCAACCTTCTACCCAACAACTAAGAAATTATGAAAAATTCTAATTATCCTTTTAAAAATTGTGAGTAGCTCTTCGATATAAATACATCAGTTTTTTACGGAAATGAGTTTTCTTCATTCAATTACACGACGCAATTTATATACATGTGTTTCGTCTTTACCTAGAACCTGAAAGCTCAATTTTATAATTTATGGAGTTGGCATTTGAGGGGGTGGATCTAAATAAATACACTTTAATCACTTTAAAACAATAAATATTTACTAGATTAGAAACGACCAGGCATAAAAAAACCTCTACTTATTAAGTGGAGGAAAAAGCCGAATCGTTTCAGACAAGATATAATAATAATAAATGCGCATACAAAATTTTACACTGGAAACCAACATGTACAAATACTCGCTACAAACCTCGTACACGCATATGCCATACGCACACGCTCTAATCGTAATCACACTCACATACGCATTTCTTCTGACGAAAACCGGTGGCTTGAGGAGGCGAGTCTCTGAGGCTCAAGGGGAAGGCGTGCTTCGTTGATCCTCCTACTCCGCGTTGCGGCCCCAGCGTCCTGGGTACAGGTACAACCCTCACCGCAACAACGGTCACTGGGCACGAATCCTGCTAGAAACACCCTTAGCGATTGCACCAAATCAATCGTTTACACGGCCAAGTGCCGTGTCCCGCTGTAGCTCTCCTCAGCTTACGCTGGTGACGCCTACACACACACACACACACACCTACACGCGCGCGCACACACACACAGGTACAATATATAATGGATGCTCAAAATAAATTACATAAACTGTCTCAGGAATATGCTTCGATTTCGCGGCACGAGATAATAAGCGTGCGGGTGATCGCGCTCCGGAAACAAAACGCAGAATTTCTCTCCGCTCCGATCGTCGCTCCTGCCGGTCGAACACGTTCGTGGAGAGGATGGTGCTACCTGAGTCGAGACGCCGACACTGAACCACGGACCCTAATCCTCCGATTCCTCGCGGAGGGCGTCGAGAGAGAGGGTCATAAAACAAAGAAAAGCGCACGTGTTTCTCGCACGTGCTAGTTTCCATGTTGCCAGGTGGTCAACATACTGACGATGCTGACTTTCTATACTTTCTACCACTAAATAGCCTTACGATGGGAGATTTGTCGCAGATGCCACATTTCCATCTCCGTCTATACCATCGTAAGACCTTTCGGTGCTCTATAACCCAAACAACATGTTCAGATTATAATGCATTATTATAATACGATATTTTAACCATTTTATGTGGTATTGATCAATCCAATATCATAATATAATATTCAACCACTCTATATAGCATTGATCAATATGTTATCATAATACGATATTTTAACCGCTTAATGTGGCATTGATTTTGCTCCATACTATAATAATCAAATAATATTATCATCTTTCTTTCGTAACTTATAAAGTCGATCATAATGAGCTAGCCAATAATCTAACTTGCCGGGCCCGGAATAAAGTGCAATAGCACTCGATTCATTTTATTTGTGATCGGCCTGTCTGATGCGATTTTCACCAAACAGAAAGCTTTCGTGAGCTCACACACATACACACACATACACACACACACATTATATACGCGGGCGGGTGTATAAATTGTCTGTGTTTATGTCTGTGTATGTCTTGATATATATAGATGTAGATATATGCAAACATATTAAAAATTTAATTATAGCATATTAAAGTTGCAGAACTTCCGAGATTCTACAATAAAGCTACTCTCAGAGCCAGATTGCACTTCGAATTATGAAATTATTTTACGGCTACAAAAAATGATTGCAACAACAGGAACTTCACTATTGTGTCACGTAGATTCAACGAATTTCTAGACCCTACTCCATAATGGTGAATCAGGTACAATTTTTTTCGTATTTACTCTAATTTATATTTTTTTAAAAATATTTATGAATCATATTTTATAAATAGTTTTTAAAAAATGATTGGTAAAAGGAAGTTATATATATGTTTCAAATTTTTTTCATTAATAAAATTTTAATAAAATTTTCTTCAGATATTATTCTTACTTTTTAGAAATATGTCTTATTAAATTAAAACTAGCTTTGTATTGAATTTTATATCATTGACTAATAGAAAACTTATGAGTTTAAAATAGTATTTATTACAACCGTTTCTTTCGTACTCAACCTATAAGGCATGTGTAGGAAAAAAGGATTCTGCAGTTTCTCTATAGTTAATTGAACCTATTCATTCGGTTTCAAATAGAACTGTTATGGATGGAATTCATTTAAAGGTTTCTGATATTTGACGATATATACTCCACTAGAAGCTACGAGCAAACTGCGTTACTAACAACTTTGTATTCATTTTCTTGTCAAAAAATTGGAATTGTATCGTATCCCTAAGTATACTAATCAAGTGCTCTAATGAACTATAATTAAATCAAAGTTATTTCAATATAAGTTGTAACATGTATAGGTTATTTCACCCTATACATGTTGATTATTTCAACGAATAGGAAAAAAGGGATGCAAAAAGGGAAAAAGACAGAGAGAGAAGGAGAATAAAAGTGAATATAATATAGTTAGTTAATCTAATAGATACCTTGCTGATAGACAAATTTAAAATCTTCTTGAAAATTAGTACTTGGACATTCTTGTGTAATAGAAAATATAGAAATATTCCCCCCTTGTACCTGATAATTAATCCGTCTTTTCCTGGATTACCAATAATTTATCAATATATATTATTACTTATATAATTTCCAGGATAAATAAAGGTAAGTCTGAGGAAGAAATATCCGCAAAGAACCTACGGTCCAAAGAAATTGTTTTAACAATTTAATCCATTCGGGGTTCTTTGCAACTCTGTCAATGGGTACTTCTACCGGGTGTTTAATAATTAAGTACCCCGTTACAAAGTATATATGGTATATAGTATATTTTTGAAACTAAGTATTGCAATTCTATTGAATTCTATTTATTTCTTAAAAAAATACTATTAAATTTTAATCCTAGTATTTAAGAAGGTCGATCCTTGTTATATACTATTTGAGCAGGCTATGATAAAATTTGTAATAATAGTTTTTAAAAAAAATTTTAAAGCTTATTTCCACATTAAAAATTTATTGTAATTTATTGTATTCGGATTCATATGAATTCTTTTTATATAGCTTCAATATTTTATTAAAAGATTGAATTTCTATTTTTTAAACTCTATAGTTCGTATATGTGAAGCCTAACGCTATACACTTTGCCTTTCCATAGGACAATCTACAAATCTTTAACAGATGAACGCAGCTCTATCTATATCTACAAAAATAGCTCGGGACCCTGTATGTCAGAGTGGGTGATCTCACTCTGAAACAAGTGAAGGAAATTTATTTTTATAATAAATTCGGTTCCTATGCTTTGTATATAAATCGGGGGTCAATGGCTTGTATGGAAGTATAAGCTGCTTCTCTTGCGAGAAACAGCTTATTCCTGCCTCGGCCTCCCGACTTACTTCCCTATTACTAAATTGTAATTCTATAGGGACAGGATAAAATGGGGCGCATGCACAGTCCTTCCTTTTGCAAGGAGGACTAAATCACTTCCCCGGATAAGGAAAAAATAGATTAGAAAATGGTTCAATAAATGAAGGAAAAAGTTGGCGTTAAATTTTACTTACTTTTATTTTCTTTCCTTTTTTACAGGCAACCCCTGCTGCCTATACCCAGAGAATTAGAATTAGAATTTTCATTTATTAGAGAGAGAGAGAGAGGGATGGCGAGATTGCTGAAGCGAATGTGTGCTCATCCACGTTTGACTGCTGCTGCTGGCTACTCGTTCTTGATTCCTGGTGCGTGGCTAACAGCTTGACTGACTGCGTGGTTGATTCTGTGTTATGTAACTATAAACTGCTTGGCTTGGACTCTGTGTGGCTAATAATGCTTGTGTAGTGAAATTCGGACCCTTTTAATGTGAGAGACTCCTTCTTGAAAAACGTTTTTTGAATGATTAGATGAGGCCCACTTTCTCCCTTTGTTTTCCTTTGCCAATGGGACTATTGCTAGGTCCATGGGGGATCGTGAGTCCCATGTACAGGGGTGGTTCAAATTCTGGAAAAAGGGCGGTGCTAATCGGGAGTGGTCCGGCTAAGTTCTCTCTCTAGCTCTCTATATGAGATGGCCTTAGGCGTTGCCAAATCATGTCATACATACTAGTTCGTATTAACAAATTATCTTTAATAATAAGTAAAAATTCTTGTGTAAACTAAACAATTATATGTATGAATATAATTATATGAATATAATTTTGGAACTACCTTAAAAATTAATGAGTTATAAATGTTTTTTAATAATTTTATATGAATATCATACATTTTAGTTATTTATTTTTTTTTTTGTTTATGGATGTATACTTCATTCGTGTGTACATAGATTTCATTTTTATAATATTTATCCTTATATTAATTTTTGTATATGTAAAATATACATGCATATTGATACATGTTCCTTGACTGCTAACATGTTCCGTGACTCCTTACAGAAACTAGGTGAATAAAAATAGTTTTAATTTTTTTTGTGAGTATTTTGTTGTTGGTATTTTGACAAAGTTTGAGCCTAGTTCCATCTTTTAATAAGTGGAGTAGGCAGAAGTGTTGAGCGTTGTCTGTTCCTGGGCTTAGAATACATTTTCTATTTATTGTATTTGTTTTTGTTTTATTTATTTATTAACTATTTTGTTAATTGTTTTTTATTATACTTTTTTTTATTTTATCAAACTAATAATACTTAGATATAGTAGGAATTAATACCTTTCAAGGGACGGAGACATCAATTCCTGCCATTAATAAATAAATACAATAAAATCAAAGCCCAGGATAACACCTCAGGCTTGCCATATAAGGCAATACAAATTAATTTAAAGCTTTCCCAAAAAGAGGAGTCAACTCATGAACACTGAGGAACTCAAATTCTGTTAGGTAGGGAATATTTTATATTGTATTTTTTCCTTTAGCTTATAGAGAGCACCCATTTTTTTAGCAGGTCCCTCTATAAAGATAATAGCAACACAGTTTGAGTTATCTTCCACTTTTATTATTGTATATATAGGTATCTTTTGTGTATTACGACATGTCCAAGAGATCAACTTCTCCCTCCTTTAAAGCACCGTCGACTTCAGTCGACCAATGGTGCTTATACCTAACAGAAGATGAAGTTGATGATTACCTCCATCAGCTGTCTCTGCGAAGCGATGGTACGATATTTGACAGGCTTCGCAGAATAAACTAATGGCTGAAAGGAGAGTATAGCTTTATAGATTTTAATAGCTTATAAATCGCCGAATTCCAAACGGGCTAGAACTAAAGTGGCTGCAACTGTACATCAGGAAAATCCAGATCAAGGAAATAGGATCAATCCTGATATGGCAGAAATACGCAAGCTACTGACTCGTTTGGAATCAAAATTCGGGCAGGTGGGACCATCTAGTAGACCGTCTACTTCTCAGGGAGATCGAAGGCCGAAACCAGAAGAAGAAAGAAGAGGGCCTTCGAAAATGAACCGCCAACCCTGGAGGCGGAATCGAACACCCCCTAAAAAGAAGTCTACTAGAATTACCAGTCCGGAGCAGGTTAACAAAGCTCCGGAGGGTCGTCCACCAGATCAGAAGAAGAGTAAGGACGGCCCGGTCAGATGTTATAAATGTGGTGAAATGGGTTACCGCATTTATAACTGCCTGAAATGTTCGGGAAACGGGAAGCAAGGCGACCAATAGGGGTCCGGTCGACTTGCAACCCAAACGTAACCCTAGACGAAAATATTCGAGGACCTTGTTCCTCGAATTCTCAGTCGTCCTCGACTAATCAGATCGAAGAGAGGCCTGATTCAGTTGAGGAAATTCCGTTGACTGAGGAAAATGACAGTGGCGAATTATATCCCAGCCAAATTGCAGCACGGACGGAAGAAGCGCGATTCGTACCGGTGGATACCGGTACGAATTGCTGAGTATCGGATTCGTGCACTGCACGACACCGGCGCATCTCGTACTGTCATGGGCAAGATCGGGCTACTATTAGCAACGGATTGCCAGCGAGAGTTCCGCCCAGCGTCTGGAGTTGGTGCTAGAGGCCCAGGGAACTCTCCGCTTTACGTCACGGGTCACGTCGAACTACCGTTCGAATTGGTAGGGATCACGCGCAACGTGTTAGTTGCTGTGATCCCAAACCTTGAAGTATATTGTTACGTAGGAGCCAATTTCGCACGAGCGTTCGGTACCATCCATGATCCGATTGATAATTCGCTGTGGGTCCAAGTAGCGAATAAACGGGTCAGGATGGAAGTAGCCGCAGTCACACGTAATGAAATCCAACGACTGGCACCGTTGCGATTGACTGACGGCTTATCTTCTGCAATTATTTGAGTAGGCGAAATAAACTCAGAAGAAAATACCGGTTTTGATCTGACCATGGAGTTATCGAGCTTAGCATCCATTGGTCTCGCGGATATATCACGGCAGGAGCAAGAACGTATGAAGAAGCTCTTAAATAAAATCCTGCCGGCCGGAGAAATGCCACTGGGACGTACGACGTGGGCGGAACATATAATAGATGTAGGAGATGCTCGCCCTATACGCCAAAAGGCATATCCAATCTCTATGAAAAGACAAGAAGAGATGCATTCTCAAGTTAGAGAAATGTTAGAGACTGGAGTAGTCGAACCATCCACAAGTGGATGGTCAAGCCCAGTGTCAATGGTACGCAAAAGTAACGGGAAGTATAGATTGTGCATCGACTTTCGAAAAGTTAATTTAGTTTCGAAAGCTGATGCATACCCGTTACCTAACATGGACCAGATTCTAAGGAAGCTACAGCCAGATATATTTCTACCTTAGATCTGAGTAGCGCGTATCATCAAATACCACTGCATCCGGAATCCAAACCGATAACAGCATTTACGGTACCTGGAATGGGATTGTTCCAGTTTACCAGGATGCCCTTCGGTCTATCTAACGCTGGAGCGTCGTTTCAACAACATATAGACCGAATTATCGGACCAGACCTCGAGCCGAATGCCTTTTCATATCTAGACGATATTATCATCAATTCAAGAATATGTGAAAAACTGTGTTATATGCCAGCAGTCCAAGATGGACCAAAGACCACCTGCTGGTTTAATGGGTCGGAGAGTTTTAGAAAGACCTTGACTAATGGTCGCTGGCGATATTACCGGACCATTTGTAAAGACCCGCCATGGATTTGAGTATATCCTGGTATTTCAAGATTTGTTTACACGGTGGGTAGAATGTATCCCCATCCGTAAAGCGAATGCCAGGACGATCCTTAAAGAATTGAAAGAGAGGATCATACACAAATTCGGTGCGCCAGAAGTCTTCCTATCGGACAATGGTACTGAATTTAAAAATCGTACGATTGACGAATACTTAGTGGAAGTGGTATACTTCATACCCTTAGTCCACCGTACCATCCGCAGGCTAATCCAGTGGAGCGGGTTAACAGGACTTTGAAAACCCGCATAATGGCGTTCGTAGAAGAATCTCATAATGTGGGACGAGAAACTCGTTGAGTTGAATTTCTCACTAAATACGACGCCACATAGTTCCACTGGATACTCTTCGACTCTATTAAATTTTGGACGAGAGCTGACTCCGCCAGGAACTCTCCGCCGTAGCCAGGATCAAGCTACGGCGGAAATTCAACACAGAGAAAGAGAGAGTTCCTGGCTGGCGAAAATGAGTAAGTTGAGAGAACTCCATGAGGCCGCTAAGACACGATCTCAAGGACAACAGCGTCGCCAAGCAGAGTATTATAATGCAAAGCGACGTCCTTCTCCATACCAAGTGGGTGACCTGGTATGGAAGAAAAATCGTGTCTTATTCTCGACGGCTCAAGGGGTAATGTCTAGATTAGCCCCTAAATACGTGGGTGCTTTTGTTATAGTACAAAAGAAAGCGAGTAATACGTATGAGCTGTATGGTTGTGACGGGCGGATTGAACATTTAGTTCATGCAACAACTCAAGCCGTACGTCCGACCCGAGGAAAACGATCTCTTGAAGGATACTTCTACGCTGGAACCAGAGGATGAGGTTTTACCCCAACTACCGCTGGAACCAGAAGAAGAAATGAATCCTCACCCTCCGTTGGATCATGACCAGGTGACGAGCGACCCACCTGTAATGCGAGAGTCTTCACCAGCGGGTGAAGATTCTAGAGCGAGGTCCTCTACGCAGGACGATCCCGAGAATACTCGCGAAGCGTTAGGTTCCATCCCGGGTAGGGAACGAGGTCGTCCGCGTAAAAATAAACTTTTGATTCAGCGGTCTTCGTCCCAAGATATGGCGTCCCCTCGTCGAAAGGACCCAACAGAGCGAAGACCGCGTGGGAGGTCACAAAAGGAGAAATAGTTTTCCCCTTCCTATTAATATAGTTCGTCTTCTTTTATTTGTTTCAGATGGATAACCTGATGGATGAAGCCTTCGTTTCCCGTTTTAAAGAACTGCTGGGGGAGATGTGGGAGCAAGGTTTGGTCTTGACGGTAGTCCGTCGGGGCTGCCGATCTGCTCGCCCCATCCCTCCAAGTTGGTTCCTTCCGGAACCCTCCTCCGAGGTGATTGAAGAGATGGAGGAGGAAGGTCCGGATTCGGACGAGAGGAAATACATCCCCCCAGACGTCCTAAGTCGACGTCGGGGTCCTCTCGTCCGAATGGTAACGGAGGAAGAAGGGGGCCTCCTTCGCCTCCCACCACTCCAAGTCCCCAGAACACTCCTCCCGAAGCAGGAGCTTCGAGACCAATAGGGGGTCAGGTCTGAGCCACGATCTGGCACGTTACGGTCGGACACCACTCCTCCCGAAGCAGGAGCTTCGGGTCAAGAGGGGGTGCGTCCCGATCGTATATTTAAGTCCGAACGATCTGGTTCTTTCCCGGGACCTACGAACATCTCTCCCGGAACAGGAGCTCCGGGACAAGAAGAGGTGAGATCAGAGGCGCGATCTAGCTCTCCAGCAGGAGCTGGGGAGCGAGAAGAGGCCTCTGAGACCGCTCCCATCACTCCTGGGGATTCATGACCCAGGAATGAGGGGAACATCGAGACCACATAAGTCTGAATGTGGTCCAATGTCTTCTCCCCCCGAAGCAATAAGCAATAAGCGGATAAGCGGCTAAAATCAAGAGCGGCTCCACGACCCGGAGGGAGTAGTAGACTTCCGGTCGTACTATTTCCAAGATCCTACTGGACGGTACGACCGGCAACATCGGTGTTTCTTTTGCGGATACCCGGGCGTCACCAAAGAGGAAAAGTGTCCTAATCGTGACGTCCATAAATTCGTAAGAAAAACACTCTGGTTCCTTAAGGGCGGTTAAGGTCCCGGGAGATCTCTCTTTCCGTGACACCCAGTGGTGAAGAAAAAGAAATTTTGTTTATTGTCATTTGTATATATTTGTTTTCTTTCGTCGTTGGGATGTCACTGTATATATATAATAAATATTATAATTTTTGTTAATATATGTATGATTATAATATTATTTCCCTTTTCCCATCCGTATTTCCTATAGTTATCCCTTAGATCTTATTGCAGAGTTGCTTTACAGTAGTATACGCAACGTCTGGAGGGAGAGTGTAACATGTATAGGTTAGTTCGACCTATACATGTTAATATTATTAACAAATAGGAAAAAAGGGAGGGAAAAAGGGAAAAAGAGAGAGAGAGAGAGAGAGAAAGAGAATAAAAAGGAAGATAATATAGAAAAATTATTATTATAATATAGTTAGTTGTTCTTTTAACTGACAACATTTTGTTAGTGTGAACATTTTTCTCTTTGTTTTCTTGGCCATTGTTGATTATTAAAAGTTATTATTGTCATTCAATCATAATAGTGAAATTTCGTTCACCTATATAAATAGTGAAAAAGACAGTTTATTGTATATAAAAAGATTATTGCCGAGGAAAGGCATTCAAACCGGCCCGTTATATAATACCAAGGAGCTCACGTTCATTTCGTCGTTGAGTCGTATTTTTTCGGCGTTGGTGTATTAAGGTTGGTGTATTTTACTTTTTCTATATTTATTGTACTTTTAGTTTTCGGTACAATATTATATACTTTTACTTCTCTTTATTCATTTTCTTCCCGATTAAAATTATTAGATATAACGAATTAATTTTAGTAGTGTGAGAGAGACGGAGAGATATAACCATAGACTAGGATAGCACGAGTAGCAAGCGCACATTCAACTTTATTTGATAGTACATATTGTTCTTCTTAAGGTGGCACTCTTGTTACTCTGTCTCTCTGTTAGACTTATAAATTCACCTCTCTCACACCCTGTGTGAACAGATACGCGCATTAGCTGATCGCGGGTGCGTATTAGATAGGGTTAGAATAACAATTGTTATAATTTTATTAAATTAAATAAAAATTTAAATTGTTTTGTTGATTAATAAAATAGATTTACTTTTGATTTTATTTTTCTTATATAGTAGAAAATATTAGACACATTCTCCTCCCTGTACCTGATCATTAATCCATCTTTCCCTGGATTACTGATAATTTATCCGAATATATTATTATTTATATAATTTCCAGGGTATGTAAGAGTAAGTCTGAGGAATAAATAACAGCAAAGAACCTACGGTCCGAAAAGATTGTTTTAAACAATTTAATCCGTTCGAGGTTCTTTGCACCTCTGTTAACGGGTACATCTACGGGGTGTTTCACTATTAAGTACCCCGTTACAATATATATATATATATATATACATATATATATATATATATATATATATATATATATATACACACATTCATTCATGTGCATGTGTTTTATTCATAATCTTAAATATGTGTATGTCCACGTAATAACATGTTAAGATTTAACATAAAACCCATACTCATGAATATACGCTCATGTATATATTTTTAAGGTTTTATTCCTTTTAAATATATAATTTTTAAGTTTTATCATAATGTGATATATATTATAAATATATATATATATATACATGTATATTCCTTCGTACATATTTAATTATTCTAATATAATAGATTATATAATATATAGGTCAGCGCCTATACGTATACATGTACATGTATTTTATATTTAACTAAATGAAAATAATATTTTAAAGAAAAAGAATTACATGTATATACATAGAAGTGCTATTTGGGAGAAGGAAATGTCCGTTTCGTGGCAGAAAGTGGACACTTCTTTTTCGCCCTTTCGCTTATTACGTTGAATTTATGACTCGCTGTATGCGCTCATCCTGTACTGGCATGGAGTTTTCCGAAGTGGCAGTCTCGCGCCATCACGGGTTAACCTTTGTTAAAATTTGTGTCGTAGTTCGGCCGAGGTCGAGGAATGCGTTTAGAAACAAGGGGCAAGAAGACAACGCGACGGTTGGCCGGATTGTAAATCAATAAAACGTGCGCACTCTTTGCCCGCTTTCTCTTCCGGTGGAGTTCGGTAGTTCGTGAGAAAATATTCGGAGTTTTCTTTCCAAATATTTTCTCAACGAAACTGTGTTTCGATGTAACAACTTTAATTAGTAGTTGTAAATTCTGTCTTTTGCCTTAATGTTTAAAGAGTAGAAAAAACTCTAAATTGACAAATTTCTGGATGTCTGAATACAATCCATGTCTTAGTGTAAATAGTTCGAACTTAAACAATCATTAATTATCCAGTCCCAAAACGGTAGCTATAAAATATAAATGGATCAATGCTTGCATAGCGAGTTTGGAAAGAAAAAAAAATTTTTCTTTAATGAAAGGGAAGAAATTAATTTTCCTTGAGGAAAAAATGAAAATTATTTATTAAAATGGATTTTTCTCAAAAAAAACTTTATTTTTATAGTATTGTGTATCAAGAATATTGTTTTATTGAAAAGTTTTGACGATTAAAAATAGGTCAATACAAATTAATGCTAAGGGATAGGAATACACGCCCTTATCATGAAAATGAAAAAATTTATGTAGTTATTTGTAATAGTTTAATAATAATTCTATGCATGGTTTTATATAAAATTAAAATATTTAAATTATATACTTATACTACTGTGTACAAATATGAGTAAGTACAAATACGTAGCTCACATATTACTTCTGGTTTAAAAGAGCATTGTTTAAAGTTTTTACATTCTTTTGATTTTGTGGATATTTTGGAACATGGTATTAATAATAAGTATAAACGGGAGAGTCTTGAAAGTATTCACATTTCCAGGAATCGAAATAATGTGAATTTAAGGTTAGAGTCTGGTAGATTGGACAATGTTTATCATTCCTTATTAAATTGATCGGTTTGGGACAATTTGTGTAGAGGAGAAATTTATATTTAATTTACTAAATTTGGTGGTGGGGATGGGTATATATAGATTAGAAAATAAGGTTTAGATTAGTCCCTGATGAGGAGCCGTAGCGAGCTCGAAACGTTGGACAAGTCTTCAATTAGGTAAGGGTGTTGGGGACAGTCAGACTGCACTTTACTAACAAAAATTTTTTTCAGCTAATATTTTATTTTCAGATTAGTCTACGGGGGCGAATGTAAACAAGGACAGTATGACTGTCATTATAATTTTAATTTAATTTTTAATTTAATTTTTTTTTTTAATTTTTATTTTATTTTATTTATTTTTATTTTTTATTTTTATTTTTATTTTTATTTTTATTTTATTTTTAGATTGAATTGATGGGACTGTAAGACCAATAAAAAAATATTTATTAATTTGAATATGGGCAGTCAACAAAAGTACAATTCAATTGTTTTAAATATGAGTAAGATTTTATTTATAACTTTTGATATTATTTTTCTAAATATAATTCTAAACCTCCCCTCCGGATGCAATGCAACTATACGAACGCTTTTTCCAATTTTCAAAACATTATTTATACTCGTATTCGGGAATGGAAAGGAAAATTCAGGAATTAGTTGCTTCTTCGATTCGGCTTTTATTTTTTCAATTGAATCAAAACCATGTCCCCGAAATGGTCATTTGAGCTTGCTGAGCAGCTAGAAGTCGCACGGTGCTAAATCAGACGTGTACAGACGTTGTGGAATGATATAGGTTGAATTTTTGGCGAAATGTTCACATAAAATCAATGCAGTGTGAGCTAGTGCATTATCATAGTACAAAAGCCAAGAGTTGTCTTTCGATAAATATGGTCTTTTCATGTAAACGACGAAATATTGAAGAAAACAGTGAGGATAACCTTGATTGTTGAGCGACTTTGGCATGATTTTTTCGGTCTCCGCTTTCCTTTGGTACGGTATTCGCTTCATTGATCGGTTGTTTCTGGATCGTAAGCGTAGACCCAAGTCTCATCTCCAGTTGTTATTCATTCGATCTTGTAGACCAATTCTTTGAAGAATTGGTGCGAATCAAAAACACTTGATATTGACATTAACTTCTCACTGAAGGCCTTCTGCAACATTCTGAACGTCTACGAGGCCGATATTTGATTTCACGCTCCAAATTTAATGCTACTTTTTTGTTGAATAATTTCAGACATTATAAAAACCGAAGAGAAAACTTTTCTTAGTTCACAAGACACAAGCGTTACTATATGACAAATGAAGATAATTGCGTGGAAAGTCTTACTCATGTGTGTACACAGTAGTATAATATACGAAAAATTTCAAAAGAGTATTATTCTATAAAAATGAAACACAGCTACTGCTTATATATATTAACAACGATAAGCTTATGTCTACCTTGTAATCTCGTATATGCGCAAAATTATATTCGGCTTCACGGATATGTAAATTTTTTCAATAGAGATAAGGCTGGTTAGAGAGTATCAATGAGGAGGAGAAAGACACAGACAGATGGTGATTTAGATCTAATCTATTCAGAGTTAGATTTCGAGATAATCGATAAGAAAAAGTTCCTAGCTTATAGCAATATTGTTTTTTTGTTACCGAATAGAACATACTATATTTGTTTTGTGTATTGATCGAAATTCCCACTTGTTAACATACGCCAATTCGTAGAAAAGAAAGTCGTACCGGTAATTACATACGATGGAGAAATTCCTCAGATAAGTGTTTATTGAACCTAAACTGAGCCGACCGTGAAAATTCTAAAATTAAGTGCCAAATATTTGGAAATTTCTCGCTGTTAAGATTTGATGAATTCTATGATCATCCAACTGCTTTGATCCACTAGCCCCCGCTTTTTGCGTTTTCCGCATATATTAAATTAGATGACGCGAATAGTATTTGACGCCCCAGAAATTTGAGTGGAACAAGTCATTATCATCAATCTCTAAGTTCTTTTTTTGCATTGCATTACTTAACTCTCTCTACCCCATCTTTTTACCATTTACGCATACGCTTGGCGACTTCCTACGACAGTCTACTTTAGAGCACAATGTATGAACCGAGAAAATTTGTTTTTATTTAATATTTAATTTATAGTTTAAATTTATTTAATTTAATATGTGTGTGTGTGTGTGTGTGTGTGTGTGTGTGTGTGTGTGTGTGTGTGTGTGTGTGTGTTTGTGTGTGTGTGTGTGTGTGTGTGTGTGTGTGTGTGTGTGTGTGTGTGTGTGTGTGTGTGTGTGTGTGTGTGTGTGTGTGTGTGTGTGTAATATTGAATTTGGAGAGTGGACTTCCAATGGCTCGGGAACCTTATACACAGGAGGATGAATTCGAAAGTGTTTAAGAAGGGATACCTATTCTTCTTTTAATAGGTTATACTCCAAGTGCTCCACGTAGATGTTAATTGCTTCTTTTGCGAAAACAAGCTGATAACTACCTCGGCGTGTCAACCTATTTTCCTAATTTTATATATAAAGAAAATGGATTTGAAAGTTATATAGGGTATGTACAGTTCTGTCCTTTTTAGGAAGTACAAGACGCTTTTCCGGTTATTAGTACGAAGCAGAGAGAAAGAGAGAGAGAGAGAGAGAGAGAGAGAGAGAGAGAGAGAGAGAGATGGAGAAAGAGAGAGTGAAAGAGATTGAGGGATTTTACAGTTAGTTCATTTGGGCGCTGCCACTACTGCTGGTGAAAACTGACTTGCTGAGAAAACGATATTGGAACTAGATTGTAAT
Organism: Sycobia sp. Sy_11; assembly: GCA_018907035.1. NCBI lineage: Eukaryota > Metazoa > Arthropoda > Insecta > Hymenoptera > Epichrysomallidae > Sycobia > Sycobia sp. Sy_11. The sequence goes on from JACCIC010000074.1 coordinate 1,647,779, forward strand.
TTTAAATTTTTTCAGAAGTATTACTATGAAGAAATGAACACAGTATTTGAAGATGAGTAGTGAAGTGGTGAAGTGCCACAGAGTGTCAACTAGTCGAAAACAGGCCTTTTGAAGCTTGGCTGCTCCCTCGATTTTTCTTGGTTTGTTATAAATGGCCCGTTTCTAACACATGCTTGGTCGCGCGCGTTACGATCGCCTTCGATATTACCAAGGCCTTCGGTAATTGGCTGCTTTTTAGAAGGTATAGGTAATGACAAACAAGAGGTGGGACGGTTCAGATCCTCTCTCTCTCTCTCTCTCTCTCTCTCTCTCTCTGAAAAATGACTCCAGGATTTCCAAAATTGTGATATATTAATTTTATATATATAACACTAATTTTTATTATAAAATTATACATACATAAACATTCATACATATCCATATTGTAGGTATAAAGTTTCATTTTATAAGTTATTTCCTTTTCTCTTTTTGTCTTTGATTATACGTATAATTTTTAATAATGCATACACACTTATACATCCATTCATACTTATCTATATATATATATATGTTATATATCATTCTCAAAGTAATATATATATATTTAACAATAGAAGTATGTATATTCGTGATGCGCAGTGGCATCTAACGTTGATACGATTTACTTTTTTGTATATTTATATCTGCTATTGTATAAAAATATACTACTACATTATTTTATGATTATTTATTATTGTATATATGCTAGATTATTCATATATATATATATATATATATATATATATATATATATATATATATTGTGATGTGGATCGCGAATGCCGCACACATTCTCTATCCCGAGTCCATAAGATCTCTCTCCAGTTATAGCCTGTATATATTTTATAAACTCAAATATGTAAATATGTATGTATTAGTCAATAGATTTTGTTACGGACAGACCACGATGCAAAAGAACAAAAAGGTGTCTAAGGGAGAGAATGAGAGGGAGAAGGGCGACTGACGCTGCGCGCCAGTGTTGAAATGTGTGGATAGAGTATCGTGCTTGCCATCGAGAGCGACTGAGCTCTAATACGGCTACAGCTCAATTCGACGATTCAGAGCCGGTGAAAACAACACCATGGATAAGCCAGCCGGCAGAAGACCTGTGACGACGAATACCGATCAAATCATGGAATTATCGAGTTAGAACGGCATGTGGCATATCTTGACATCGCCGAGATGATCAGAGTTAGTCAAACCATTTTAAACCATCTGTAGAAGGCTGGAAACAAAAAAGCTTAATGTTTGTGTACCACATGGTTTGACGCAAAAAACCTTTTGGAGCGAATCAACGCCTGCGATGTGCTGCTGAAACGAACGAACTCGACCGATTTTTGCAGCGGATGGTGACAGGCGACGAAAAATGGATCACATACGACAGTATCAAGCGAAATCGATCGTGGTTCAAGGCCGGTGGACCGTCCCAAACAGTGTCCAAGCCGGGATTGCCGGCCAGGAAGGTTTTACTGTGTGTTTGGTGGGATTGGAAGGGAATCATCCACTATGAGCTGCTTCCATATGGCTAGACGCTTAATTCTACCATCTACTATGAACAATGGACCGCTTGAAGCAGGCTATCGACCAGAAGCGTCCACAATTGGCCAACAGGAATGGTGTAGTGTTCCACCAGGACAACGCCAGACCACACACTTCGTTGATGACTCGTCAGAAGCTACGGGAGTTCGGACGGGAGGTTTTATCGCATCCACCATATAACCCGGACATAGCGCCAAGTGATTGCCACCTGTTCCTGTCCATACTGAACGCCCTTGATGTGTAAAGCTGGACTCCAAAGAGGCTTGTGAAAAGTGGCTGTCCGAGTTATTTGAAAATAGGGAGAGGGGTTTTTTATGAGATAAGTCTTATGAAGTTGCCGTCTAGATGGAAACAGATTATCGAACAAAACGGCGGATATTTAAAGTAAACCCGATCACTGTTACACTTTTTATAAAGCATTGAATGAAAAGCAAAAAAGCGGAAGGGAGATATTTGACAACCTAATATAACGGTTTATTTAGAAAAATAAACAGTAGTTCTTTATACAGTGAACTAGCGATTCTGCAACAGAACTAATAAATAACGGAACGAATTATTAAACAGATAAAAATAAATACAACACGAAAATTATAATAAACTGTATATATATTTAATATTATAATATTTTTATAATTCTTAATTATTAGACGCACAGTATTTTCCGATACGTTTAATGATTCGAACTTATCTACGGCACGAATAATCACTACTATTTTCCACGCGGGAAATTTTAAATAATCAAGTTAATTTGACCTGGGAGTAAAATAAAGGTGTGCCGAATTCCGCTTGAGGAGCGCCTCGCAACCAGAATCGCGATCTGTTTCGGTTTTTATATATGTATTAATACGCATAGTTTTATATGTGTCTATATATATATATATATATATATATATATATATATTTATTTATTTATAAAAACGCTTGTGTATACTTATATAGTTCTATATTACTTTGATATTATACGGGTGAGACACGTGAGACACAATCAGAGTATACGCGACGGTATAAGAATTCATTAATTCCCTCTCCGCGACATACACCTTGATATTGCCACGAGTTAAGTGAGAGAAAACGGAAGCGCGCAAACATATATTAGAGGGGGACAACAGGTGGTGCAGGCCTAATACACTCGGCGCGGCTCTCTATCGCCGAGCGAAGTGTAAGTGTAATAAGCCCCTCCTGTATACTTTTCTACTTCTACTCGGCGGTAGAGAGAGAAAGAGTGTAGATATTGTACTATTGCATGCTCTCTCTCTTTCTTCCGAATTTTCCTGTATACTTAGTGTGATTGTCTCAGTGCTCGTCGCGTCTTTTCATGATTTCGCGCTTTTATTATTTCTTTTCAACCGGTTTTCGCGTGGATTTTCTTTGTGGCTTTTCGTTTAGAATATTATTTCAGTTATAATATTATTCTACGGCGTTATATTTCGTGTGCTTGTGTTAGTATAATGTGTTGGTGTATTGTACGTATTTATATCGTGGGTATTAAATAATTTCTTCTATATAATTCTTTACGTGACGGTATATTTTTGACCGTCGCATAGTAATAATCTTTTTATATACAAATTTTACTACACATTTGTATAAACTAATTGACTTAATAATTATTAAAATATAATTAATAGTATATATATGTTTAATAATTTCAATATTTTTGTAAATAATCAATATATATATATATATATATATATATATATATATATATATATAACCATAGATATGAAGAAGAGTATGCCAGTTGAGAATGCATTATCTGAAATTACGTACCAAACTATCAGATGAAATTAAAAAAATATACTCTTTTTGGCACGGATGTTGTTGAAATTTGAAAACCAAATGCGCATGAACAGTTTTTTTTATTTTTGTAAAGGTATTACGTAAGTATAATTTACAATAAATCTTTCTTGATGCAATTTTCGGAATAATATTTGATCCTGATTTAATTACTTCAAATACCGTATCTATTTTTAAAACCAAAGAATATCAGAAAAGAATTTTAAGAATTCAAATAATACTTTGTTGTATGTGCGTGTCCATACTGCGTTTTTTTAAAAATTTGAGATACTTATTTCAATTCTTCCCATCTCCCTCCTTATTGACAAATTCTCTCATTCTGGAAGCCAATCTGTGCTTATGCAGAACAGCAACAGCAATCGAATCAGAAGCAACGAATGACCCAGGAGAACCAGATCCAACAGCAGCAATAACAATAATACACTAACAATACGAGCGCCGGCAGCAACAGTTTTAGCAGCAGCAACAAATCTACCAACAACTGCAGAACCTTCGCCAGCAGTTTGAGACTCTTGGCTTGCCGAATATTGCCTGACGCACTTGAGGCTGAAATAGTAGCAGTATTGATGGAATCTTTGCGGGGACCACTACGTATCTATTATAAAAGCTAAAATAATTTCATTTCAATTCTAGGGAAACTTACAATAGGCTGAAGTCCAAGGGCTTCACGTAGATATCACTACTTCTTTTGTGAGAAAGAGTTGATGCCTGCCTGCGCTTTCTCGCGAGGGCGCGGTGCGACGCGGTGCGGTTCGACGCTGGTTAAGGTTATTTGCGGGTGGCCCTTACCCCAGCGTGTCGGATTCGGAGCGGCGACGGCTCCGATATCCCCTAAGGGTAGAACCAGCACACTTTCGGCCTTCCACTATTAACTTAGGCCGTCGCGTTTATTTTTAGCGGAGTCTACAAGTCCAGTGACAGCTTTCTGTCTCCTAGACCCGTGTCTTCTGCTCTAAAAACAAGTGCGCGTATCGCGGAATAAAAGGTATTAAGAAACAAACTTTGAAATATATTAGGAGTGTGAATAAGTCTTTCCCGTTTTTTGTAAGAGATGGCGCCATCAATACTGTGCGAGTATTCAATGGTTACATATGTCATAATCAAAGCTTATTCATATGTCAACAATTCCATACTAACACATTAGTTAAAATTTTTTCGCATCATAAATTTTTGATATCGTGAAAATGTCGAAATTTGAGCCGAGTCGACGTCATTTGCGGGAAGTTTCACTTTATTGGTTCAATTTGAAGAAATCTGCTGCCGAGACGCATCGATTGCTTCAGGAGGCTTATGGAGAAGGTTGTGTCGATGATTCAAGTGTTCGCGGATGGTTTCGACGCTTCAAAAGCGGTGATTTCGACGTGGAAGACAAGGAGCGTTCCGGGCGGCTGCAAATCTTTGAAGATCGAGAATTGGCGACTTTGCTTGATGAAGATTCTTGTCAAACGCAAGAAGAACTTGCTGAAGCATTGGGAGTTGACCGAACAACCATTTCCAAGCGTTTGAAAGCCATGGTAATGATCCAAAAGCAAGGAAATTGGGTGCCATACGAACTGAAGCTGAGAGACGTCGAACGGCGTTTTTTCACTTGCGAACAGCTGCTTCAGCGACATAAAAGAAAGGGTTTTCTGCATCGTATCGTGACTAGCGATGAAAAGTGGATACGTTACGATAATCCGAAGCGAAGAAAATCATGGGGACTACCCGGCCATGCATCATCATCGACGGCCAAGCCAAATATTCATGGCGCCAAGCTCATGCTCTGTATATGGTGGGACCAGCTAGGTGTGGTTTACTATGAGCTTCTGAAACCGAATGAAAGGATCACAGGCGAGGTCTATCGACGACAATTGATGCGTTCGAGCCGCGCACTGCGAGAAAAACGGCCACAATACTCCGACAGGCACGACAAAGTTATTTTGCAACATGACAATGCTCGCCCACATGTTGCACCGCCGGTGAAAACATACTTAGAAACGCTCAAATGGGAAGTCCTACCCCACCCGCCGTATAGTCCAGACGTTGCTCCGTCTGATTACCATCTCTTCAGATCGATGACGCATGGCCTGGCTGACCAGCACTTCCATTCCTACGAGGAAGCCAAAAAATGGTGGATGACTGGATAGAGGCCAAACCGGTCGAATTTTTTCGCAACGGGATTCGTATGTTGCCAGAAAGATGGGAAAAAGTAGTAGCTAGCGATGGCCAATACTTTCAATAATTCATTTGTAACCATTTTTTCACAATAAAGGCTCAAAATTTGAAAAAAACGGGAAAGACTTATTCACATACCTGATATAATCCTTACTTTATTCGATAGCTTGGATATAAGCGCGGTACAAGAAATTTGTTCGACTCGCTACGAACACGACCAGTCTGTTTTTTGCAGTCCAGCGGGCCCGTATTTATAGTCGGGGCGCGAAGCCGCCGAATTTTTTCCCGCTGGGAAAATACACGGTAGTGGGAGAGATGAATGGACGTTTTTTTTATGATAGAAATGTTGTACTTCCCTTCATCTCGTACAAATACTATTATGAACATCGCTTTCTCTTGCGTTCGCAAATACGCACGACAAAGACTTTTCATACAAACTACATGGAAACCAACCTAGGCGTCGTCATGAATTATAAGTTACTAACATTATTTAATATTTAATAGAAAATATAATTATAATTATAGAGTTAATAATAATAATTGATTAATTGTAATAACATACTCGTATGAACTACTACATTTTATAATGGTGAATCCACCTCAAAAATATGAAGACTAATATTAATACTAATTAAAATAATAATTGTAATAATAATGATAATATTAATGATAATAATAACAATCTTAATAATAATGATCCGATAATAATATTAAAAATAATACTAATATACAAGTGAGATAAAGACGCATGATAATAATTAACATAATAACAATAATAATAATTAAAATAATAATAATAATCATGATTCGCAAAATTAAATAAACACTCATGATAATAATTAACTTTATAACCTTAATAATAACAAGAATAATAATTAAAACTATAATACTAATCATGATTCGCGAAATAAGATAAACAATCATAATAATAATAATAATTAAAACTGTAATAATAATAGTGATTCGCAAAATAAGATAAACTCTCGTGATAATAATTATAATTATCCTAACATTCGAACATAACATTCCTGGAGACATCAAAGCAGAAATTATATTTTGAAATATTATTTCATTATGTGAATTCCTTTTAGAATTCTTAATTTTCTTCATAGGGTTGTTCTCGGTGATATTTCGCCTCTAAATTCGTCAGTGTATACAAAAGGGCGAGAGCGTCGTAAAAATCGCATTAGTGCGCCTTCCTCTTCGTCCTGAGTTTTCCGCGGGGGAAAGTACGATCGGCGGGGTGGGGGAGGGGAGAGGGCACTTCGGTCCGCGCCGCATTACGGCGGACCCGAAGCCAGGCAGCCTCATTTGGGCCGCATCTAGTTTTTGTTCGGCATTCAACATTGTCAACATTCTCCAGTTCCTAAGGATAGAAAAATTTTGAGAGATTCACGGTCCATTTAAGGGCAGATTATTTCTCAAAAAAACACGCCGACAATGTAGAATTTCGAATTTACGCTCATATATTCTAGGATCATAATCCGATAGTGTAGGATATGTCAATATGAAATTGCAGTTTTCTTTAATGTAATCAATAAATATTTGTATGAGTCTTACACTCTTTATAATATAATATATTAGCTAAAATAATGACAGTCAGACTGTCCGTGTTTATGTTCACCCCCGTAGAATCTGAAATAAAATTTATTACTACAATAAATTATATTAAAATTAAAAATAAAAATAAAATAAAATAAAAATAATAAAAACAATATTCTATGTTAGTAAAGCATAACGTGACTGCCTCCCACCACCTTAAATTTAGATTCACATTTGGTGTCCCACGTTTCGAATCGCTATGGTTCATCCTCAGAAACTAAAGTAAATCGAAAAACCCAGCATGCTCCTCTTATACCCAATCCCCAGTCTAAATTTATAAGTATATCATTTTTAGCACCCCCTTTCTAAAATTCAATGCGAAATAGAAATTTTATCTTAATAAAGAATAATAAGTTTTGTCCAATTTACTTGAATCTAACATTAAATTTACATTATTGGAATTCTTCAAAATATGAATATCTTCAAGAGTTTCGCTTTTACATTTATTTTAATGCCTTGTTCTAAAATATTGACATTTTCAAAATCAAAAGAGTGTAACAAGTTTAAATTTAATAATGGTTTTTGTTAAATAAATCACAAACTAAAATATAATACATTAAACATTTTATTAATTTAAAAAAAAATAAAAAGATGAAAGAAAGAAGAAAAACACTATTCATAACAATGATCTTAAACAATATATCTATATATACGGTGACCCATGTTAATCGGCGCAGCTGCATTACGCGTAATCTAATAGTTGAAGAGAGCAAAGGGGGCAACACAATAGGGCTAAAGTTTTTGATCTTGAACTTGACCTTCAAGTGTATTTCAAGGTCAAAGTGATTTTTTAAAATGGGAACACTTTTTTTACCCTGGATTCGGATAGAGCAGGAAATTCTACGTTTAAAATCATATTAAGAAAAATTTTTTCAAGTTATATATCAACTATATGTTTATAATTGATATATATCAACTATATGTTTATAGTTGATATATATCAACTATATATCAACTATATATTAACTATATTAAATTCAGAATTTATTCTCCTTCTGTCTCTCTTTCTCTCTCTCTCTCTCTCTCTCTCTCTTTCCCTTTTTTCCTCCTTTTTTCCCATTTGTTGTAGTAATTAACATGTATAGGGTAAGGTAACCTATACATGTTACATCCCGCTCCTAGTTCGCTAAGACACGATCTCAAGGACAACAACGTCGCCAAGCAGATTGTATGGAAGAATGGAATGGTATGGAAGAAAAATCGTCTCTTATCCTATACAGCCCAAGGGATAATGCCTAAATTAGTCCTTAAATACGTAAGTCCTTTTGTTATCATACAACTGAAAGGGACTAATACTTATGAGCTGGAAGGTTGTGACGGACGGAGTGAACAATTAGTTCATGCTGATCGACTCAAGCCGTACATTGAACCGGAAGAAAACGATCTCTTGGAGATCACTTTTACGCTGGAACCAGGGGATGAGGTTTTACCACAGTCACCGCTGGAACCAGAAGAAGGGATTAATCCTCAACCGCCGTTGAATTGCGACCAAGTGACGAACGACCTACCTGTCATGCGAGAACCTTCACCATAAGGTGGAGATTCTAGAGCGAGGTCCTCTGCGCAGGACAACGCGGAAATACTCCTGAGGCATTAGGTTCCGTCCCGGGTAGGAAACGAGGTCATCCGCGCAAAAATAGAATTGTGATGCAGCGGTCTTTGTCTGAAGATATGGCGTCCTCTCATAGAAAGGACCCTACAGAATGAACACCGTGTGAGAGGCCGTGGAAAGAGAAATAGTTTTCCCCTTCCTATTAATATAGTTCGTCTTCTTTTATTTGTTTCAGATGGATAACCTGATGAACGAAGCCTTCATTGCTCGTTTTAAGCAGATGCTCGGGGAGAGTGGGGGCAGGGCTTAGCTTTCACGATATTCCGTCGAGGCTACCGATCTGCCCGCCCCATCCCTCCGAGTTGGTTCCTTCCGGATCTCTCCGCGGAAGCGATAGAAGAAATCGAGGAGGAAGATCCGGATTCGGACGAGGAGTACTACTTCTCTCTCCGACGTCCTAGGTCGACGTCGAGACCATCTCATCCGAAGGACAACGGAGGAGGAAAGGCCTCCTTCGCCTCCTACCGCACCGAAAAAGCCTCCTTCGCGTCCCACCGCTCCAAAGAACTGAACCACCCCTGCCGAAGCAGGAGCTTCAGGTCAAGAAGGGGTGCGATCTGAAACACGGATTAGCCCGTCTCGGTCGAAGACCACTCCTCTGGAAGCAGGAGCTTGGGGTCAAGAGGGGATGTATCGCGACCGTCCCAGGGGCAGCCGCGCTACCGCGGGATCTCGTCCTTTCCCGCAACATTCAAACACCTCTCCCAGAGCAGGAGTTCCAGGATAAGATGAGGTGAAGGCAGAGGCATAATCCAGTTCTCCAGCAGGATCTGAGGAGCGAGAAAAGGCCTCTGCAACCGCGCCCACCACTCCTGGAGTTCACGACCCAAGAATGCCGGGGATATCAAGACCACAATCATCTGATTGTGGTCACTTGTTTGTTCCTCCCTAAGCAGGAGTTTCGGGTATCTGAGAAGGCGAGATACCTCCTCCTCGTCTAACTCCGTCCCAATGAATGGAGCAATGCCTCTTGGAAGCCTTGGAAGACAGAAGTATCCAAGAAGGCTCAATCCAGAGTCATCTATCTTTGGGAAGAATTACGGGATCGACCTAGTGGTGAAAAGCAGGTTGGTCCTGTCATGACCCAGGAACTCGATGACTTGGCGGAGACAGCGAGAGGTCAGGAAGCATTTCTGAGTTTACAACAGCAGCGCCGTGGACGACAAAGGGTGGAGGAACTTACGGCAGCACTTGCACGCCAAAAGGCCACCGAGGCCTAGCCAGAGCGAGTGTATGCCGATCTCCTCCGTACTTGTGAAGAGGCGCGCCGGTTAGGGGAGGTTGTCCCCTCCTCCCTTGGGGATTCCGCGGAGTTAACCGCGGATGAGCGATTGCGATCAAAAGCAGCTTCGCAACCCGGAGGGAGTCAAGCTGGTAGAGTACCAGGATGTACACCGGTGGCCCTGCCGGTCGCGGCAGGCGGAGTCATTCGGGTAATTTGCGCAAAGATACCCGACCTGGGGTTTCGAAGAACAAGAACAAACCAGAAACCCTGGATGAAGATTTCCGGCCGTACTACGACCACTACCCTAGTGGACGGTACGACCGAAACCACCGGTGTTTCTTTTGCGGATATCCGGGCGTCACGAAAGCGGAAAAATGCCCTAATCGTGACGTCCACAAATTCGTAAGGAAAACACCCTGGTTTCTGAATGGTGGTTGAGGTCCCGGGAACCCTCTCTCTATCACACCCAACGGCGAAGAATAAGAAGTTTTGTTTGTTGTATATATATTTTTTCTCTCGCTGTTCGGGTGTCAGTTTATATATAATAAATATACTTTTCTATATATATAATTATAAAATTATTAGTTATCCCTTGGGTCTTATCGCAGAGTTGCTTTACTGTGGTATACGCAACGTATGGAGGGGGAGGTGTAACAAGTATAGATTACCTTACCCGATACATGTTAATTACTACAGCAAATGAGAAAAAAGTGGGAGAAAGGGAAAGAGAGAAAGAGAGAGAGAGAGAGAGAGAAAGAGAGAGAGAGAGAGAGAGAGAGAGAGGAGAATAAATTCTGAATTTAATATAGTTAATATATAGTTGATATATAACATATAGTTTTCGGATTGAGAAAAAAATTTTGGTTGTTCTGCACATTTAGTAAAGAGCAAATAGAGATATTTTCGATAGATACCTTCGCTGAATAAATATATATACAATTTCTATTGTTTTGCCAGTCGGAGTAAATTTTGTAGAAGTTTCTACCAACTAATTAAAGTAATTAGTGAACCGGCCAGTGATTCCCTTAGTACGGACGGAATCAAAAGTTGCAGTAATCGACCATCGTTGAGTTGTAAATTTCCAGCGTCGTTGAATAAAGTTGGTGAATTTTTTTGAGTATCTATATCTTCGAGCTTCGCTAAATAATAGTTTGTCGATTTTACTTATAATCGCAATTAGAAAATCATAGAAATCTTAATTTAGTATTTTAAAGAGTGAATGAGATAAAGAGATACCGACATTGAATAGAAATCATAAGAGTAACAAGCGCGTGCACAGCTTTCAGTAGTAGTTCCTCTTGTGGTGGCACTCTGGTTGTTTATCTCTCTGCTATACTTATAAATTTTTCTCGCTTACACCCTCTGTGAACGGAATCGTGCATTAACATAGCGCGGGTGCATATTAGGTAGGGATAGTATATCATTTATTATAATTTTATATAATTTAATAAATCTCAAATTTCTTTTCCTATTTAAGTAAATAGATTTTATTTTTATTTTTATTAGTAATAGAAAATATAATAATGTTCCCCCTGTACCTGATAATTAACCCGTCCTTTCTTGGATTATTAATGATCGATTAATATATATATATATTATTATTTAACTAAATTCCAGGATAAAAAAGGTAAGTCTGAGGAAGAAATATCTGTCAAGAATCTACGGTCCAAACAAATTGTTTTAAAACAATTTAATCCAATTTATGTGAGGATCATACTAAACATTTATTTACGCGTTCACGTTTCGCAGCAATGATCACAATTTAACAGAACGATGAGCGCAGTTAAATAGAATAATATACGTATACAAAGCGCGGCGACGACATGTTAACTCGGGAGCCGATTCCGCGGGCGCGAGTATATCAGCGGCGGGGATTGGAAAGAAGGGAAAATGCGACGCGCACAATCTACAATACGGGAACGGGGAGCGGCCGTACAAGCGTGGCGCGCTTACTCGTGGGGACGCGCACTCTTTTAGTTAAAATAAATACCTCACACTACTTGCCGCTATGGAGCTCCGCTGTAGCTTTCTCTCGTGACGAATTTCTTTCCTTTGACCTCTTTTTTCTTCCTTCCTTCCTTCCTTCTCTGGCTCTTCTTCTTCTCTGCTTATCTCTATGTATCGTACGATCGTATGACGATTGTGCAGCCACGGGGTAACGCTGGGATAGCGAGGTGGATCAGCCTCATCACCGGGAAGCTGGTGGACACCGGTGGAGAATCGGGCTCGAGGTAGAGGTGATATTTCGGATGGAGCTCTCTCTCTTTTCGAGAACGTCTTCTTCTCACGTTTCCCCTTTCTTCGCAATCGTCGCGTACTCTCGCGGCTCACGCTTCGCGAAATTTCGCTGTGACGCGCGAACACTTGGTTTTCACCGAGGACCGGCAATTTGGCCGGTTACAATATATATATATATATATATATATATATATATATATATAATATTAGTAACCCTAATTATCTAAATATATTGCAAACTAGAGTAAATGTATACAAACAACCAGACTAAAACAAAAAGTATTATTATTAGCATACTTGGGAGAGCACACAGACATATTAGTGCAAATAACTACAAAGTATATATCGGACATCAATGTTTACATTCATCAGATGATTTAAATATTACACCTTGTTATAATTGCCGTAGAATTGGACACAGTGGAAAAAAATGTTCTAATAAATCGGTATGTTTAAGATGTGCAAAGAACCATACTACAAACATTGTTATGGATTATCATCAATTAAATTTGCAAATTGTCATTATATTAACGAAAAATTAAAAAATAATTGAGACCAAAATCATTTGATAATGGATTCTGAGCATTGTAATTATTTAAAATCTATTATAAAAAAAAATTAACAACACTGAATATTTAATTCAGCCACAAATTAAAAAATTTTATGGATACTATGGCGATCGACAAATGCAAAAAGAATTCATAACTCTATCTGCTAATAAAGTCAAATCATGAAATAAAAATTTGACAAATGTAAACAAAACTACTGCAATCGAAAAACAAATGTATGAAATTGATTATAACACGAGTATAGTAGAAAAAGATATAGAATTACAAGACATTGAAAGTTTAAATAAAATACTCGATTACAACAATTTTAACATATTATGTAAATGTAATATGACTGAAGACAAATTTTAGACAATTCGAAATATTATTGTCGAGAATTAAAATCAAAACTGATATAATTATTTGCACAGAATCTTGGCACTTAGAATATTATCAATACTACAATTTACCAAATTATAATATATTAGGAGTGTGAATAAGTCTTTCCCGTTTTTTGTAAGAGATGGCGCCACCAATACTGTGCGAGTATTCAATGGTTACATATGTCATAATCAAAGCTTATTCATATGTCAACAATTCCATACGAACACATTAGTTAAAATTTTTTCGCATCATAAATTTTTGATATCGTGAAAATGTCGAAATTTGAGCCGAGTCGACGTCATTTGCGGGAAGTTTCACTTTATTGGTTCAATTTGAAGAAATCTGCTGCCGAGACGCATCGATTGCTTCAGAAGGCTTATGGAGAAGGTTGTGTCGATGATTCAAGTGTTCGCGGATGGTTTCGACGCTTCAAAAGCGGTGATTTCGACGTGGAAGACAAGGAGCGTTCCGGGCGGCCGCAAATCTTTGAAGATCGAGAATTGGCGACTTTGCTTGATGAAGATTCTTGTCAAACGCAAGAAGAATTTGCTGAAGCATTGGGAGTCGACCGACCAACCATTTCCAAGCGTTTGAAAGCCATGGGAATGATCCAAAAGCAAGGAAATTGGGTGCCGTACGAACTGAAGCTGAGAGACGTCGAACGGCGTTTTTTCACTTGCGAACAGCTGCTTCAGCGACATAAAAGAAAGGGTTTTCTGCATCGTATCGTGACTGGCGATGAAAAGTGGATACGTTACGATAATCCGAAGCGAAGAAAATCATGGGGACTACCCGGCCATGCATCATCATCGACGGCCAAGCCAAATATTCATGGCGCCAAGCTCATGCTCTGTATATGGTGGGACCAGCTAGGTGTGGTTTACTATGAGCTTCTGAAACCGAATGAAAGGATCACAGGCGAGGTCTATCGACGACAATTGATGCGTTTGAGCCGCGCACTGCGAGAAAAACGGCCACAATACTCCGACAGGCACGACAAAGTTATTTTGCAACATGACAATGCTCGCCCACATGTTGCACCGCCGGTGAAAACATACTTAGAAACGCTCAAATAGGAAGTCCTACCCCACCCGCCGTATAATCCAGACGTTGCTCCGTCTGATTACCATCTCTTCAGATCGATGACGCATGGCCTGGCTGACCAGCACTTCCATTCCTACGAGGAAGCCAAAAAATGGGTGGATGACTGGATAGAGGCCAAACCGGTCGAATTTTTTCGCAACGGGATTCGTATGTTGCCAGAAAGATGGGAAAAAGTTGTAGCTAGCGATGGCCAATACTTTCAATAATTCATTTGTAACCATTTTTTCACAATAAAGGCTCAAAATTTGAAAAAAACGGGAAAGACTTATTCACATACCTGATACATTATAATAATAGCTACACAAATAAAGCAGATGGTGTCGTTCTATACATACACGGTAAATTTATTGAAGACACTAACATAAAAATAGTTAATAATATTACATTTATGAATTTAAAAATCACAATCAATGATAAAACAAATATAACAATTACTTCGGTATATAGAAGTGATGATATAGCAAAAAATAATGTCATAAATTCACAAAATAACTATTTAAATTTAAATACACAAATAAAGAACTACCTTATAATAGGATACTTCAATATAGATTTATCAAACAATGTCAAAGAAACAAATATATATTTAAATAGCTTCCTTGAATCATGTTTTATACCGTTATTCACTGGAATTCCTAGACCTAGTAATAGTATACCCAATCATAGTTCTTGTATAGACAATATATTTAAAAAAAGCAACAATAGTAAAGCTTGTAAACTTATATCTTGCTTCAATGACCATTATCCACTGGTTACTTCTTTAACAATAAAGAAACAAAAAAAACATATAAAAGAAATACACATATTGATAATAACAAAATTAAATCAGAATGTAAAAAAGTGAATTGGGACCAAATAAACAACCTCACTGATCCAGAGTATGCTTTGAATTTACTTATCTCAATTATAAAAAATATTACAGAAAAAAGTACAAAGGTTAAAAATTATAATAAAAGTGCACCTAGAAATGAGTGGATAACAAAAACAATTATAAGATCATGCATAACAAAGGATTATTAATATAAGAAATGTCAAAGAAATCCAAAGGATGTAATCAATTGTTTTCCAATATGGATGCCTTTACACAGCGCGATAAAACAGTTGATTTAAAATATGCATTAAGTTCCTCAGCAGGTGTGGATCGATGTATGAATAGTAAAGTTTGTCGCAAATCATTAGACAATAAAATTAATGCTCCACCGAACGGCAGTCATTTGAAAAGACGAATTATACTTATGTATATTTGCCAGGAAATGTTTCGATTGGCTTGTGTTCCCTGATACCAACGTTTATATAGGTTCAGGCGGTAAATATTATTCTGGAAATTTTACATTCTCATTTACGCATCATATTCCAGCAGATTCTTGGTTGAATTTAAATGCATTGCAAAAATTAATAACGACACTGCGATGAAGATGATAATTATAATCATCATTTTAATTAAAGGCAGCTAGATATAAATCAGCATGAATTGTCCGTCTGATTCCTTTTTAAACATAGAATTATTCTGTACGGACTTGGGCAGTGTCTGTTCGATCGACTTCTATCTCACATCTGGTTACGTTCATGACTCATTCGAACAGGTCCGACCAATCCGCAATAGATTAGATTCTAATCTTCCTTCACGTTGCTCGTATGATTCAATTGAGCGAGCTTCAGCAATGCGCATTCGATTAACTTCTAATATTAATTAAATTGACATGCTTTCCAAATAAAAAAACATGAATTAAATGTATATTAAATTATGCTTTATTGTCATTTAATTAAAATTTTTTATTACTAAATCGGAGTATATATAGTGATAATGTAGCCTATTTTCAAAAATGTAAAGTAAATGCCACCAGAGACTACTATAAAATAGAAAATAAGTACAAAATATCAGGAGCTTAACTTAGTTTACGACGTTTTTTAACGAAAAAAGGACATACATGATGGAAAATGGATACACTTTAGCTTAATCAAAATATTTTCCAACATTTTGTACTACTTTTTCCCATCTTTCTGGCAATATGGCGATACCGTGACGAAAGAAAGATGGCGGTTTTGAGACGATCCAATCATCCACAAATTCTAGCACTTTTTAAATATGTTGGAAGTGCGTATCAAAGATGGCATCATGCATCAATCTTTCATCTCACCAACTTTAGAACTCTATAATCTGTTTATAATTATTGAATAAATTATAACATGAAACAAATCAGTAAAATACTTAAACTTTTCTTCTGAACGTTTATGTTCTTCGTAACGGGCAATCAGGAAACGGAAAATGAGGCACCGATATTTAATAGCTACCACATATCGAAATAGTGCATCGTACACAACCCATACAATTTGTAGTATTCATTTTCGTTGATAGAAAATCTCGATTATTGTTTTAGCTCTCGATGTTTCGTATATTCAAATCTCATAATAGGAACTAAAATATATACACTTGTACATACAGAATTTCTATTTGAAAAGTTCTCTCTAAGGTGTTGTAGATAAGAAAAAAGGAAAAGAAAATAGCCAAATAAAAAACAACACGTTTTGAACCATGTAAATAAATAATTCATTGGCTCACGCGACGGGGAATTTGGTTGGAACTTGCCATGATATTGCTCGATAAAATAAGCAGACCCGAAAGAAATTCTCAAATATAAAGGTGCTAAGTTGTTGACAGATACACAACCTATAAATATAACATATGAGGTCGGACATACTATCTAAAAGATCCTCAATCATTTCTTAGAAGATCATAGTTTATTGAGAAAGGACATCTCATGGTTGTTGACTGCTCTCGTCAAAACAAATCTCTAAAAAGCGTTCCTGTTAATGCTCGTCCAGAATTTGAAGCTAGAAATAACTTTACACCCAATACTGCAGCTTCTTGCTTGATCTTGCACGACCGCATAGTTCATTATAATCCCATTAGTGGGAATGTAAGAAAGGTTATTTAAATAGTAGAATTTACATAATTTCAATGATGGAATACGCTCCAGACATAAGTACGTGCAGAAAACAAATGGTTCAAATTTAATTATCATTGAATATCTTCGAAGATAAATGAACTTGAATACAGTGCAATTAGAAGAGTTGTACGTGATACCTTATCCAACGTAACGAGAATTATTATCTTGTTTGAATTAAAATATAATAAAATATGGTATAAGCAAACAATTTTAATTAATTTTAATTATAACTGAGCAAGTAATATCTGTGTTAGATAATTGTATCTTATACAAATTCTATTCATATAATAACTGCTGTAGTTGAAGTCTTGGATGCAAATGTTGAAAACAAAATTTCAAATAAATCTTCGATTAACGTGTCAGAAAGAATTGTTGACAAAATTAAAGCATAACATATTAAGAAATTATTCAAAAATATAAATATAAATGTTTCAACAATTCATTGGGATGGAGAAATTATCCCTGACTTATACAACATTTATTATATGTGTCATGTCGAGATTACATTTTGTAATTTTGCTCATATTATTCAACCAAAATTTATTGTGCGAATATACCGCATGTGATATTGTTTAAAAGATTTTGTGGCTCTTGGAATAATATCTATAAAGGCCAATTAAAAGTAAGATTAATAAAAAATGCAAATCATCAAAATTTAATCAATGTACTTATCGAAGTAATTACTTTTATTTAAAAATCTTTACCACGAGAAAATTATATAGAATTACCCAAACTTTGTCTAATAATCTTAGAAGCCATATCTGCTGTAGATATAAAGCTCCACAGACTATAAGCATTTTATTCTATAAAAATTTATTTGTTTCAGGACGTACATTATTAAATAGCACTAGAAGTAAATAACCTATTCAAAATATCACTATTTATTCTTTTTTTATATACTGAAGTTTGGTACAACATAATTTATAAAAGAATTCTGTAATTATCAAATGATTAAATTTACTGTAGCTGATACTGCTTCATATATATTGCGAAACGCTTTTAAATATATTTAAACCTGAAGATAAGTACTACTTCTTTCATTGATTAGAAATTGTCAATCGCTATTAATCGAGAAATAATAACAGTAGTAAAAAATAATCTAGATATAAATTACTTACCGAAAAAAAATTGTTTTTCAACATGTGAACTACTTTATTAATTCTAATTCATACGTTTTTTTCAGAGATTTGAAATAGATTTATATTTTTGCAATCTCATTCCGCAATGTAGTAAAAAAATAACAGCTATATAGAAGGTTTAGAAATTTGCAAAAAATTATAAGTTTAATGAATAATATTCCAGAACGAACTGTATAATTAATTGAAGAATATATAAATCTCCTTCCCAAAGATAAAACTTTGGGTAGTATTGAATGCAAGTTGTAAGTAAATTTAAAGCAGAATGTCCAAATGCAAATAAACAGACGATAATAAGCAAGTTAAATAAATTAATTACGATGAAAATAATATAATGAATATCTTTTCTTTTCAGACAATAAAGGTTATCACTTTATGAGGAACCTCATTTCATTTCATAAATCTAATTACATATAAATATAAAGGGAAATAGAAGAATAATTATTAAATAATAAAATATGGGATATATTATATTCTATACATCTATATGTAAATTAATTTGCCTTGTGTGTTTTAAATAGAATAAAAGTTTCGATTTAACAAAAATTTTAAATAAATACAAAATCAACAACTTTATTATACCCATTGTATTTTTATAGTACGTAAATAGTGTTAGTAGTATATAATAATTATTTTATAGTATATAATAATTACTTTCGGAGCGACAAACGGCATAATTTTTATAAAATAACAAAAGCTTTCGCAACTTAATAGATACATATTCTATTTCAATAAAGCACATATATACCATTTGCCAGTGACGGAGACTAGCGATATATATAGTGATATATATATACTGCTCTCGACAGACTACGTGTGCATAGAGATAATCGGCCCTTTGACTAATGCAGATTAGAATATTTGCCGCGTCAAGAGATTTTTCCTTATTCGTGTATCGAGCCTGAATGTTCATTCCAGTGGCGCAGTTTCATTCTCCGTCGAAGAAATGGTATTTCCTGGTGAGATATTACTTTCGGTAGATGTTTCTACGCGTGTCGTAAACCTAGAGCTAAGTGCACTTGCTACCAATGCATATTTCTCCGCATTCTTGAGGGACGTGTCTCGAAATAACAGCGGCCACTAGCATTCAGAAGACTGATTACATCTCGCTGGGATCTTTGGCATTTACACGACGGCGACTACTAACCTCTTCGTATCATTATCCAGTTTTGTTGTAAGCGACAACTCGCTCTCTCGGTCTCTCTCTCTTTCTCTCTCCTTCTCTGTGCATAGCAGCGCATGGTACTCATAGCAGCGCAGGCCATCTCAGTCGCCCATATTTGTTCGGGGCCATATCAGCCAAGTATGCCAAATTGTTAATATGTGCACGAGTGATCCTCATGAGTGACGCAGTAAAACAAACTCAGATGACGCTAGGAACTAAAAGGATTTTTTATCCATATTTTTTTCTCTCTCTGTGTAAAAAAACGTGTACGATCCTATGAATAGCACTTGTAATATATATATATATATATATATATATATATATATATATATATATATATATATATTACATACGATTGCCTACGATTATAGGTGTTTTATGTATGGGGAAGGAAAAATATCATACTTTTGTGTTTGGGCGGTAGAGTACGATGTCCATATGTTTCTAGACGACTTCCACAGGGACTTTCGTTCAACTTCACATAGAAGTTGTCCCAAGATTTCAACACATCTTATTTTATCGTCGAAATACCAAATTTCCCGTAAAAAACATCCCAAGACACCTGGACTTCATGTTCTACTGTCGAAAATAGGAATCCCCGTAGAAGGCATCTCGAAATACTTGGACATCATATTCTACCACCGGAACACAAAACTACAATATTCCCGCGTAGAAGCGGTATGTAATATATATATATATATATATATATATATATATATATATGATATTAGATTGTCAAATATTTCCCTTCAGCCTTTTTGTCTTATGAATTTCGCGTTAATGTACAAAGCGCTACAGTGCTCGTATCTGACAATACTATACATCATTTGAAAGATCTTGGCATAACGTACAAAACGACGCTATGCATGATTAGTTTGGATCTTGCGTTCAAAGTTATTGACGTGTAAACATGGAGTTCATTAACGCCGAATTCGCGCTATTTTAAAGTTTTCCTTCGTCAAATTTAAATCCGCTAGAGAAACGTTCCGTGAGATTAATGGTGTTTTGGGGGGTGGCACGCTAGCACTTCAAACCGCAGAGGTATGGTTTCGACGATTCAGAGCCGGTGAAAACGATACCATGGATAAGCCAGCCGGCAGAAGAACTGTGACGACGAATACCGATCAAATTATGGAATTTATCAAGTTAGAACGGCATGTGGCATATCGTGATATCGCACAAGAGATGAAAGTTAGTCAGCAAATTAATTTAAACCATCTGCAGAAATCTGGATACAAAAAGCTTGATGTTTGAGTACCGCAGGATTTGACGCAAAAAAACCTTCTGGACCGAATAAATAGCTGTCATGTAATTTTTATGAATTATATAAGAGCATTTACTTTGTGTTACTTTTCATTTTTATATATCATATTGCATTATATATACGATGGCGTAGTTAGCTTGAACTTATTTACAATAGCGTGCTCATGCGACAGAACGCTATTCGATCGATCTAATTTGTTTATAACGATATATTGCAAAATATAAGGGCCGTACAAAGAAACGTTATTAAGCTTTTTCTCTTGCTTTTTCCGTAGACGTGAATGGCGATATTTGTTTATTGAAAAAAAATTATTTTTGGTAATTTGTTTAAATCATTTTGCAATAATTAATCAGACCACTAAACAGAAAAAAGGGTATTTTTTGTTTTAATCAATAAATATTTTTATCGGTCTTAGTCTTATTAGTAAAGGACAACCTGACTGCCCCACCACCTTAAATTTAGATTCAAATTTGATGTACAACGTTTCGAACCACTACAGTTCATCCTCGGAAACTAAACTAGTTAGGTTATTTACTAAAACAGTTTAGTTATTTAAAAGATTTATTTTAAAGAACCTTTCCCACTCACCTCTGAAAGGTTCTTTATTAGCATCTACGCGCACAGCTTTTTCATGGTGAAATCTTTAGTTAAAACTTTTCTAAATATTTTCCGGTTAATATTCAACTCGTCAGCCAACGGTCTTAACAAACAAGAGCGCACAGGCGCTGCGCATTCGCGTCGGCTCGAACTTCAATTGACCTTCCGCTCGCATGCCCCGAAACACCTGACTAAGACTCACGACATCACTATTATACACTTTAAGCACTTTTTCATAAGTTTCTGTCGCGGTTTCGCCAAGTTTCGCACACAATTTTATCGCGCACCATTGCTACAAATTTCTCTGTTCCATTTTTGTAACATGCACTACTCGCGCGTTGTTACAAAACACTAAACAGTTGGTGAAGAAATGATCGTACAAGAGTCGTCAAGGTCTCAATCGAGAGAGTAGGGAACTATTATTCCGGTGACTGAGTTTTAGGTTCACATAGTTACCGCAAGCCGAGAAATAAAATCGGTCGCATTACTTAATTGTCGGACCTCGTACACCTTCCAAAGTTCATACTATCACAAGAAACAGACTTTTAAATCACAATTGTATTAATATTATATTCAATCTATCAATAATGAAGAGTGTCAACAAATTTTTTATGGTAATAAAAGACTAAGATCCGGAATACTATTGTAAAAATGAAATTGCAAAATAAATTGATCAAACCATTCAAATAAAATTCTCAGATTCTTTTCAGATTCACAAAGCATACAAGATATTAATTAAAGTTAATAGTTTTTAAATGAATTAAAAATGCCATTTTAAAAAGATCAATTATTTTATATTAATTATTTTATAATCGTATTAAGTTTTTAGATTTCAAGAAACAAAAATTAATTTTTTTTCTCTCTTTACTTTCACAGGAGCAACTCATTGATGTAATTTGAACACAATATGAATTATATGCACACAATATAAATTGT
Source organism: Sycobia sp. Sy_11 (assembly GCA_018907035.1). Taxonomy (NCBI): domain Eukaryota; kingdom Metazoa; phylum Arthropoda; class Insecta; order Hymenoptera; family Epichrysomallidae; genus Sycobia; species Sycobia sp. Sy_11. Next base: position 1,670,043 of record JACCIC010000074.1, read on the forward strand.
ATTTATTAAATAAGAAATATGTACGCAATCTTTGATGCCAGCATAAGAAACAATTTATACGTCATACAGAGAGAAATCTACAACTATTATGACAGATGCTTAACAATAAGTACCCGTGAGTAAAAGTTACACTTTCGCCTCTGGTGGCATATTATTATTTTTTATATTATTTAGTATCGTTCTATTTATGCTGCTAGACAGTAGTACTAACCAGTAACGGAGTTCATGTGTTTATGTGTAAAAAAAGCACGTGTAACTTATTACAATGGAGCTTGTGTCAATCAGTCGAAAGCAGGATTTGAACTCGATCACCAAGTTACTAATCCATCCATCTAGCGATTGAGCCATCGTTGGTCTCATGATTCTAATTATGATACATATTTTATTTTAAAATACATCGGTACTTCTTCACTGATGGAAAGTCGAGTTTCTCTAATACACGACAAAAAAGAAAAATACATTTTATTCACATAGATTATGGATGAATGTGATGTAAGTTTTAGATTCATAGATTCGTGGTGATTTTGCAATTATCTTTAGAAAAACTGGTATCGTATCTAGAAAAGATAATTTTGTTTATCTAAAAAGGAATTTCGTTGAGATGGATTATCGAATGAAAATGTTTATCTTGGACCAAAAGGTATCTTGCCATACGATTTTTTAGATAAATTATATAAATGTACAAAACTCGTAAAAAAAATCCATAAGTAAACGAATTCTCACACTACAAGTGAAGACTTTAATTACGCTATTTAAATATAGGATAGATTCAATATAAAAACTTTAGGAGAATATTCCGTTTTATACTTATAAAGTGATTTCTACTGCTGGTTGATGTTTTCGAACATTTTGAAGAAGCATGTATTAATGTCTACGGCTTATTTTCTACTCTCTGTTACAAAACTCCAGGATTGATAATTCAAGTAACTCTGAAAGTGAGAAAAGTTGAACTGCATTTTTTAATAAATATTGATATGTTATTAGTCATTAAAACAGGGCTTGTATGTGGTATGTGTCAGTGCTGCAATCAATATGCGAAGGGAAACAATCCATATATTGGCATTTGATACGCTGAAAAAGAAGAAAAGTACTCTATTGTATTATAATATTAATAATCTATATAGAGGCGATTACACAGTATCTGCCGCCTGGAAAATTTAAATCTATGGAGTACCAATCTAATCAGACTTCTTCAAAGTTTCACCAGTTTCAGATACAGGTTATATTTCTGAGGTAGATTTACAGTATTCTGAAGAAATTCCTGAGGCACATCATGGTACACTTATGTGTGTAGAGCATCGTATACCCTCAGGTTCGAAACAGAAGAAACTTCTCACTGCATGGAATGAAAAGAAAATGTTTCTAATTCATTACCGATCACTTAAGTAAGCATTGGCTAATGGTTTCGATTAAAAAAGATCATATAATTTTGAGTTTTGCACAGAAACCTTGCCTCAAACTACATATAAAATTTAAGACAGATAAGAAAAAGCAAACAAAGGATGAGTTTGAAGAACTCTTTTACAAACTTTTAATTATCGCGGTTGATCGAGCGAGAACGATCTCGCATAGATGTTCGATTAGTGAAGAAGTTCAGAGTCGGTATGTAGCAGAAGCATCTGCAGCAGCTTTACTAAATTCTCATACTTTGTATCCTTGATTCAGCAAAGACATTAGTTTAGGATTTTTATTTTTCGAATGTATTAACTACAAATGTGAGAAAAGTGTAATATTCTATATACTGGCATCGACAGTTTGATATATAAAGTGAAAGACATTGATATGTAGAAAATTATGGAAGCTGGTATGCGTACGTTTGATACATTGGAATACGCTGAGAATAATCAGTATAAGAGGTACACCAAGATTAAATTCCAGATTCCCAGGTTAATAAAAAATGAATATAATGCAAAAAATAAGTTCGAATTTATTGATTTACGGAACAAAATGTACGGTATCTTAATAACTGGAGAGAGATGGTTTAAAAAGCTAAACTAATTAAATCAATTTTATAAAGAAATCCATTACATAGAAAGGTTATAGAAAAGTCTTAAAGATCTTGATATTATATATCGACAGCAGTATAAAATTCGCTTTAAATTTCAAATAGTATATACTGAAAGATGACAACAAAATAAGGAAGAGAGGAAGGTGGGTGTAAAATATATAATTTGAGAACAATGAACGAGCAATTTGAATGGGGGTAAATGGTAGTAAAAGAAAAGTAATAATTGAAATCATCAATGAATCTTGAGTGATTTGTATACAGGGGCATGGAGAGAGGAAGATAGCAAACCAATCAAAATAGAGCGATATGAGAGCCGACGCTTGATGTAAATCCAGTTGAATAAAGAACCGTTGAATATGATGTGTCAAAATGATATAATGGATGATTGGAATCCTGAAGAAATCTTGGAAATGCTGAAGGAAACAAGCTCTATAGAAAAGCAGGTAATTAAAGTAGGGAATGAGTTATGTGATCAGAAAAATCATGAAGACCATAAAAAAGCTGCTTACCAAATCAAACGAAACTATCTACGTTTTAAAAAGGCACCAAGATTAACTAATTATCAAAGGAAGATAAAACTTAATTAATCTAACATATAATTAAGAATTATATATATATATATATATATATGTATATATATATCATATTATACTAATTGATAAAGGCAAAGCATGTTTTTTTTTACACAATAACCAAAACAACTACTGAACCGATTCATCTGAAATTTGACATATAAATTATATATTGTTATGGGAAGGACATAGACTATGTGTTTTATTGACAATCATTTTACTTTCATCAATAAACGAGTAAACGGTTTTAACAATCAGTTTCACCAGCGGCCACTAGGTGGCGTTTTGAATCACGAACATCAACTCAAAGTAGTCCACTTAAACTATTAATACCAGGCCAGCACAGACGAATGATCATATCCAACTTAAGAATTCCTATCGTAAAGAAGGTGTGACGTTAGTCGGTATTACCCTTATTGTTCTTCAGGTTAATCTGACATTACTCTCACACCTTATGGATATCTTATTTTTGTAAATTTTATTTTCTCTTACATGGGGAAATCTGTCTCTGTCTGTCTCTCTCTCTCTTTCTCTCTCTCTTCCTCTGTCTTTCTTTCCCCTTCTCTTATAAAATGGTTCTGTATGCCAAATCATACTGAATATAGTTTGTGACGACAATTTATTGTATATTTTTGTTCTTATACGTTATACTAACTTAAGAATTGACAATAGACTATGCTTTTTTTTGGTTTGAACAAAAGAAAATAGGGTTCTTTATCAATACCTCCAAACTATGTGTGTGTATATATATGTATACGAACATCTCTCGTCTCGGCTTCGCTCGAGATAATAATTTAACCGATTTCTTAAACAATTCAATAATAATAATCAATAATAAAATAATCTATGTAAATAATCTATGTAAACAATTCAATAATAAAATAATCTATGTAAAAATTACTCTATATAGAAAAATCTATATTACTATAAATAATTGACTGTACTTTACCTATCGTCGCTTCTGTATATACAGTATGTATATACAGAATGTACAACCGTATTTAATACACATACTAGTATCCCCCGTCTCGGCTTCGCCCGAGATAATTTATTAATTGATTTCATAAATAATTCAATAATATCTAAGTAAAAAGTACTCTATATATACAAATCTGTATCTCAATAAACAATTGACCGTAATTTACCTATCGTCACTTCTGTATAAAAAGCTGCTTCAATGTAGAGTCCACTTCAAAAAGTTGATATTTTACCGAACATTTTATACAATATCTATAAATATATATATATATATATTTATAGATATTGTATTGTAATATAATATTAGTATATATATAATACTAATATAATATAATAGTATTGTAATATAATAATATATTGTAACGGTGCGCGTGTCCGCCTCGAACACGAGGACGGCGGGCACGGCCGTTGCAAAAGGTGTGCCCGGCTGGGCTTAGCCCCGAAAGAATTCGGCAAAGGAGAGGGGCGGTTCGCGAAGGGCGAAGGCTCGCATGCAGGATTTGCACGGAATAAGAAGACAAAAGGTAAAATTAAATGGGCTTTAATGTCTCGCGGGTTTACACGACGGGTGCGCTAAGGCGCGTCGAGCGCAGACGGAGGGTCGCCGAGGCGACGGCGCGCGCGGAGCTAGGGAAGAGAGAGAGAGAGAGAGAAAGGGGGCTGCCACTTACAGCGAGTCGGAGCTCGTTGATCCCGCAGCGCGTCCTCGTCCGGCAGCAGCGCCTTTCTTCACCGGGAGCGGCGGTGACGTCGCCGTCCAGAAACCCCGGGATGGGGCGGTTATTCCGCGGAGACGGGGTCGGACGACAGTTCGTCCGCTCGGACTCGTCCTAGGCGCGTGTGCACTGCACACATCCACAATACCGTGGCAGAACACGCGCGTCCGATCGGGTACACTCCCCGAAGAAGAGGTACGTGGTGAGGGGAAACATGTGGACCACGAGGCGTGTTCCCGTACACGATCAAACACGACACAGTAAAAGCAAAAAAAAACGTGCGTGGAGCGAAGGCCGGTTAAGACGCGTGTCAAAAGCTCGCTGATTTCTCTCTGTCCAATTCTTCGCGCGCGCGGCCGTCTCTCCCCACTCCCCGCTCTCTCTCTCTCTCTCTCTCACTTACCGCTCCGCCGGTGTAGTTGTGCGTCGGCCTGTAACAGATAAACATCTATACATGGAAATATACAAATACATATTTACAGGCTACGGCTAGAGAGAGAGCAACGGGACGTGGGAAAGCAAGCGCACGTACTGCTTGCGTTCCCCGTCACTATATATATATATATATATATATATATATATATATATATATATATATATATATATATTGCATAATAAATATGGCTTCGATGGAGAAAACTGTACTTTCAAGTTCGAGCGGTAGAAAAAGAAGTCCAAGTGTCTCCAGACGACGTTTACGGAGAGTATCGTGTTCGGACTATACGAAATGTCTCGGGACGACTGCTATAGAGAGTTTTGTGTTGGGGATGTAGAATACAATGTCCAGGTATCCCGGGACGACTCTTGGGGAGTATTCGAATAATAGAATAAGAATCTCTTCATAGAAGTCGTACTGATATACCTAGATTTTGTTTCCCAATCAACTATACACGAAATTCCCCGTAGAAGTCGTTAAAAAACATCTGAAAATCGCATTCTATCATCCGAACACGATATTCCCCGTAAAAATCGTCTCGTCATACCTGGAGATCATCTTCTATCGTCCAAATATGAAACTCCCCATAGAAGTTGTCCCGACATACCTAAACATCGTTTCCTACCAACTAAACACGATAGTCCCCATAGAAATCGTCCCGTCATACCTGGAAATCATCCTCTACCGTCTAAATATGAAACTCCCTGCAGAAGTCGTTCCATAACACCTGGAAATCGCATTCTATCATGTGAATGCGAAAGTCCCCGTAGAAGTTGTCCCGACATACCTAAACATTATTTCCTACCAACTAAACACGATAGTCCCCGTAGAAATTGCCCAGAGACACCTGGACATGTATTCTATCATACAAACACACAACTGCCTATAGAAATCGTCTTGAGGCAACGGGATATCGTAATCCACCGCCCGTACACGCCAATACAATATTTATCAGTATCATATGTACATTATAATATACATACTATATATATATATATATATATATATTTTATATTTCCATTTTTTCAATTAAAAACTGTGAATATTTTTGTAGTGATGCCAACTGAAATTCAAGAAAAATGTTGGTATGCGCATAGCATATTTTTTAAGCAGACGATGGATTTGCCTTTTTATTCAGAAGTGACGATATATTTTATTTATATATACACAGTTTCGTGGTTGTTAGTAAAGAACCCTATTTTTTCATCATTTCTATTGTTCCAGCTAAAAAAAATATAGTTAATCGAATGTATAAAAATAAAAATATAATTTGCCGTCACAAACTATATTCAGTATGATTTGATATATATATATATATATATATATATATATATATATATATATATAGTTTCGAGATATTGGTTAAGAATCTATATATTGCTATCATTTCTTTTGTTCAAATTAAAAAAAAGATAATCTATTGTCAATTCTTAAGTTAGCATAACGTATAATAACAAAAATATACAATAAATTGTCGTCACAAACTATATTCAGTATGATTTGGCATACAGAACCATTTTATAAGAGAAGGGGAAAGAAAGACAGAGGAAGAGAGAGAGAAAGAGAGAGAGAGACAGACAGAGACAGATTTCCCCATGTAAGAGAAAATAAAATTTACAAAAATAAGATATCCATAAGGTGTGAGAGTAATGTCAGATTAACCTGAAGAACAATAAGGGTAATACCGACTAACGTCACACCTTCTTTAGGATACGAATCCTAATGTGGGATATGATCATTCGTCTGAGATGGCCTGATATTAATACTTTAAGCGGACTACTTTGTGTGGATGTTCGTGATTCAACACGACATCTAGTGGCCGCTGGTGAAACTGACTGTTAAAACCTTTAACTTAATTTATTAATGAAAGTAAAATTATTTTAAATAAAAACTATAGTCTATCTCCTCCCCAAGATAATATAGAATCTATATGTGAAATTTTAGAACAATCGGTTCAGTAGTTTTTTGGGTTATCGCGTACAAACAAAAACACGCTTTGTCTTTATAAATTAGTATGGTATGGTATGGTATGGTATAGTATGGTATGGTATGGTAGGGTAAGGTAGAGTACGGTAGGGTACAGTACGGTACGGTACGGCACGGTACGGTGCGATGCGATGCGATGCGATATGATAACACGCTTTGTCTTTATAAATTAGTATGATATATTAGGTTGTCAAAGATCTCCCTTCCGCCGTTGTGTCTTAGGAGTTTCGTGGCTATATACAAAGGGCTACAGAGCTCGTATCTGTATATATATATATATATATATATATATATATATATATATATATATATATATATTTTGTAACGGTCCGCGTGTCCGCTTCGAACACGAGGACGGCGGGCACAACCGTTGCAAAAAATGTGCCCGGCTGGGCCTTGGCCCCGAATCGTTCCGGCGAGGGAGAGGGGCGGTTCGCGAGGGGCGAAGTATCTCATGCAGGATTGCGCGTGAGGTAGGGAGACCAAATGAATAAAGCAGACGAATAGAACTGCACGTATTTTTAATCGAGCTATGTTCGACGCAACAAATACGCGGAAACGCCAGGCGCGTAGGCCGAGGATCGCCAAGGCGACAGCGCGTGTGGCGTCAGGGAAGAGAGAGAGAAAGAAAGAGAGACAGAGAGTAACGGGCTGCCACTTACAGTCGGATCGGTGTTGTGGTGTCGTCCGCTGGCGGCAGGAGGCGGCGACAAACGCTGGACCGGTGGCAGCACGTCCTCGTGCAACGACGCCTCGCTCGCCGGGGGAGGCGGTGTCCCCGCTCGTCGATGGCCCCGGGATGGTGCGGTTACTCCACAGAGACGGGAGCCGGGTGTCAGTACGCACGAAAGCGACGAAACTCGCAAAGCGGGCACAGGGCACCTCGCGAAAACCAAACAAAAGTACACACGAAAACGAGCGTTTGATATTTAGTTGATAGAAAACGACGTCTAAGTTCGAGGAAATCAACTTCTATGGGAAGATTCGTGTTGGGACGTTAGAATACGGTACCAGGTGTTTCCGAACAACTTCTACGGGGAGTATGGTGTTTAATAGTTAGAAAGCGATGTTTATCTTTCTCGGGACGACTTCTATTGTGATCATCGTGTTTAGTTGCTAGGAAACGTTTTTCAGGTATATCGGGACAAATTTTACCGGGAATTTCGTGTTCAGACGATAGAAGATAATATCCAGGTATGACGGGATATGGCTTGACTTCTATGGCGTCCTTTATGTTGGGACGTTCGAATACGATGCCCAGATGTTTTGTAACGATTTCGACGGGGAGTATCTAAGAAACTTCTGTGAAGATTCGTATTCCAGCATTCGAATACGCACTTTCAGTAAAAGTCGTCCCGGGATTCCTGGACATCTTATTTTACCTTCCCAACACAAAATTCTCTATAGCAGTTATTCCGAGACATCCCCTATAGTTTGAACATCGAAAGTACAATTTCTCCCATAAAAGCTGTATTTAATATATATATATATATATATATCGGCGATGGCGGGCGTGAACATTTCTTTAATATTATAATACAAACACTACTTACCCAGAGCTGACGCAGATGTTGTCGATGGCTTCATCTCGACACTCTCTCTCTCTCTCTCTCTCTCTCTCTCGCTCTCGCTGCTGGATCGCGTGGTTTGCCCGGCGACCTCTCGCTCTCTCGCTGCTGGATCACGCGGCTTGCGCGGCATCCTCTCGCTCTCTCTCTCTCACACTGTTAGCTCGCACGGCTTGCGCGGCGTCTTCCTGGTGGCGCGTGCTGCACACGCAGTGGCCCTCTCGGGGTGTACGGCGATGGATGTAACCGGAAGAGAGTTCTGTATACTCAGACCGTGAGTATAGCTGCCGGACGGCCTCACTCGTATCGGGGCTAAAGGCTAAGGAGAATAGCTGCGAATACTGTTTAGCAAAACTCGACTGCTCTGTCCGACAGCTGAAGCGCTAATAAGGCATCTCTCACTGCCTTTCTCGATCTCTTCACTGGCTACGCTCTGCGCGCACTCTTTCGGCACATACAGTATCTTATTTGCACATAGACGCGCACACGCTCGGTTTTTCAAATAATATTACGGAACCGACAGTTTTTATGGTTACAAACTCCCGCTCCCAAAATCAACGGGGCGCGTTAGAGTCGCGTGCTGAAGCCTAGCGTGAAGGGGTAAGTGATGGAGGGAAAAGGTTTAGCGACGCGTGCGGTAAATCAAAAGAACATAAATATAGAAACATTCTCGTCCGCTCGTGGTAAGTGATTTCTTAATCAGTTAGGTCTCGTATAACACAAAAGGAAAATTTTTCTTATTTTAAGCAAACACCTGCTAGTGTTCACACAAGACGTACTTCGCTTGTGACTCGATAAAATTCAAAAACTTATACCTAATCTATCCTAACTACCTATATTTTAGTTTCTTTTCTAATCCATACTTATCGCTATTTATATGTTATTCGTATTTTTTTTTGTGTATCCTAATCTATTCTATTCTATTCTATTCTATTCTATGAGTCTTAACTATTCTATTTTTCGCTTTGTCTATATTTTTTTTCTAATCCTATTTTATTTTATGAGTCTTAACTCTTAAATCTATTGTGATTTTAAATTTACTCTTCTTGAGTTCATCTTCTTTTATTATTCGTTTTGTCAAAGTCTGCGTGGTCTTCTGTAATGTTGTTTTTCTTTCTGTCGCGTGTGTGATGCGACTCTGGCGTCGTCTTCTTCGGGTTGTCATTCTGGATGTTGCTGGAATGGTGTTGACCATTAGTGGTTGATTAATAAATCGTATTTAACTTATGGTGCAGCGTTGCTGGGCTAGGCAAGTAGGTTTATGGGTGAGCCATTGTCTGCTCGTTTCAATGGTTTAAACCAACTCGTTCTCGCCCGCCAACGCTGCACCATTTGTAGTGCTCTCACGTTCGTGATGATAGAGTTTGTAAGTGAATGTGTATGGACATGTGTGTGTGTGAACATTATTTATCACTGTGATTCCGTGTAATAATTTCGGTACGTCGCTATATCTATTCTGACTACATTTCGTGGAGTTTTTATTACTCTCACGTGTACTTTGCCAGGGGACTTCGATAGGGAACTTAGCGCGGTAGGGATGATTCTAATTAAACCGGACATGGTATGGCGATGGAAGTATCGTTTATTTGTTAATATAATCTGTCGCTCTCGGCATTACTATCATCACCTTTTGCTATCCCTGAGCTAGAACGCCTGAAACCTCTTTTATGGTCTGCGCTACTACGGTCTCCTTCGGGATTTTCTTCGAAGGGCGGCGCAGTTCTTTATATGGGGGAAAATTCATGTTTATTGCAGGGTCTGGTTAGGAGGTCGCTTCCTCCTCTCTTGTTTCTGTTTCGGTAGTTTCATGTCGTTCCGGTCGGTCGCAAATGGGGAGCTTCTTGAACTAACTTCTCTATCACTTCTTCGGGTGTTGTTATCGTCGGTGTTGTGGTAGTTTTACGTGGTTTTGGACGCTCGCAGATGATGTTATCCTCTGCATTCTCGATAGTTTTACGTCGTACTGGACGTTCGCAGATTATGTTGTTTTCTGCATTGAGTGGAGGCACGCTTGTTTCCAGCAGGGACATGATAAACGATACGTTAATTTCCGGAATAATAGTCATCGGTTTCTCCTTCTCTATTGTAGTCTCCTGTGTTGCGTCTGGGCTGTACGTAATCACGTCTGTGGTTCCGCTGTTTATAGCCCCTCTAGGGCATCTATTAAGGCTCGCAGCTCGAGGGACGTGTTTAGGTTGGGATTGTCTGGACGCGTTTGCATCGCAGTTGCGATCGCGTTTAATGGAACTTTTCCCTTCGCCTCTATATTTTGTTGGGGCTTAGGCCTATGGGGGTAATTGCTTCCCCGGGTCTGCGCAATTCTTCGGTCGCTATCGACCTGCGTAATCCTCTGCCTCTGCATATGTCTCTCTGCAATTTTTGCCTTGTTGGATGTAGCACTTGTGAAAGAAACAGGCGTGATGTTAGGAGGGTGATATCTTTTGATATCAGAAACGTGGGCTCTCGTTTCTTTCCCGCTGTTTATGTCTCTCAGCTCAAATACGATTGGGGAAATCTTATCTTATCTCGGACACGTGGAGATTCCAGTCCTTGTGGTCGTGTTTGATGAAGATCGAAATCATCGACTTTATTGTCCGATTTACCCGTTCGACAGGATTCGCCTGCGCGTGATATGGTGCTACGAACTGGTGAATGATGCCTATTTGATACAATTTGTTTTTAAGCAAATGGTTGGCAAGTTCTGCGCCATTATCCGTGATTAGGTTTTGGGCATCCCCATTTGAAAATTACCAGTTCTTCTAGCGCTTTGGCGATTGTCTGACCTGTGGCTTTTCTTAGTGGTCTGATTTCGATGGATTTAGTGAATAAATCTTCGATAATCAGCAGGTACCGATGTTGGTCCTTACTGGCCGGGAAGAGTCCCATGATGTCAGCTGCCACACATGTCCAAGGGCCTTCGATATCACTTTATGTATTTGGCATTCTGGGTAGTGCTTTATGTATTTATACACATCCCTTCTCATTCTGGGCCAGTAGTACAGTTGGCTTGTCTTGTGTACTGTTTTGTCTACGTCGAAGTGTCCAGACGTTGGGGTGTTGTGGCACTCGCATAACACCCTTTCTCTATCTTTAACTGGTATAACCAGTTTTGCGGTCGTCAGGGCTTTCGCCTATAGCGTTGGAGAATATATTTGGTCGGTGTTTATACATTCGGTTGCCTCTGACTGTCCAGTCTGGGTAGTTTTCTGGATGATCTTGTATTTCGCACATTTTTCGCTCGTACCAAGAATCTTTCTCTATAGTCGTGAGGGTGGCGGTAAGGGATTCCTCTGTTTGAGGGGGTCGTGAAAGTGCGTCCGGTACGTGATGGAGCGCTCCTTTTTGGTGTATTATTTCCATGTTGTGCGCTTGTAGTGCTGCTGCCCATCTTGCTAGGCGGCCCGCTGGATTTTGGAGTGCATACAGCAACTTGAGACTGCTATGGTCTGTAATGACTGTGAGTTTCTCACCTAGCAGGTACCCTCTAAATTTTTCATCTGCCCACAAGACTGCTAGGCACTCCTTTTCTGTGACAGTATAGTTTGTTTCAGCCTTAGTCAGTATCCTACTTGCGTAAGCAGTAGGATGCTCTTCTTATTTTTATTTTTATTATTATTTTTATTTTTTATTTTTATTTTTATTTTGTTTTTATTTTTATTTTATTTTATTTTTGGATGGAATTGATTGGACTGTAAGACCAATAAAAAAATATTTATTAATTAGGATGCTCTTCTTCGTGATTTATCTGACTAAGTACTGCTCCGAGTGCGTAGTTGTTTGCGTCAGTTTACAAAATATATAGGCTATTCTGCGTGGGTCGAGCTAGCTCAGGCGCTTGCATAAACTGGATTTTTATTTGTCAAAGGCATCTTGCTGGGCCTACCTCCAATGCTATTTGATGATCTTTTTAAGTAGTCGTGTTACTGGTAATTTTATGTCCGCTAGTGACTGTATAAAGCGGGCATACCAGCCTACCATTCCTAAAAAGACCCTCAGCTGTATTAAACTTGTTGGCCTCGGGTAATTACTTACCGGGCGGATCTTCTCTGGATCCGTGCGCAGACCGTTTTCATCTATAATGTAACCTAGATATTTAACTTCGGACAGCAATAACTCAGATTTATTCCTATTAATTTGAAGCCCGACCTCGTTAAGGTAAGCGAGCACCGATGTAAGTTCTTGGGTATACTGCTAGAAGGTTCGTGTGGCGATTATGATATCGTCCATGTAGACGAATACGGTCAGCTACCATTGTGGCCCGAATATGTGGTCCATTCCTCGTTGGAAAGTAGCTGCGGCGTTGGTCAGCCCATATGGTAGGCGAGTGTATTAGTATAGAACTTTTTGGGGTACTGCAAACGCGGTAATCTCTTTGCTGCATTCGTCTAAAAGAATCTGATGGTATGCTTGACTAAGGTCTATTTTAGACAAGTACCTTGCATCCCTTAGATTGTCCAATAGGACATCCATGTGTGGCAACAGGTACGCGTCTTTGAGTGTAATCTGATTAACCGCTCTGTAATATATATAACATCTAATTTTCCCCTCTTTCTTTGGGATAATTACCGGGCAATTGCTCCATGGTCTTTCTGAATGTTCTATAATGCCCCCTGACAGCAGCCTTCCGATTTCGTCGTGTGTTTGTTTAAGCAGTCGGTCGGGTATACGGCGTAACCTTTGTTTAATTGGGCGATCCCCCTGTACATCTATGTGATGTGGTTGCATTTGCGCAATTGGGAGTGTACTGCTCGGGGTTGATATTAAGTGGTTTAGCACCTGCTCGAGTTTCTTCACCTCCTCTTGTGTTAGTGTCGTTACACCTTCAACGGCTGCTATGGCGTTGATGGTTTTTTGTCTATTCTTTTTTAGTGTTACGAAATGGCGAGTTATTTATCGTGGTGTATACCAGGTGGCGTTGTGAAATCTATCGTCATTTGTATTTTTACGATAATGTCCATGTCGAGGATCATTTCGTATGTCAGTGCCTTGGAGGCTTTAAAGTTTGCTTTCAGCAATTGGTCATCGATTTTTAGTGATATGACCACGTCTCCGTCATTCGCGCAGAGCCTTCCCTCTGGCAGATACATAAAGGAGACGGATGGTGTTATTACTGATCTTAGCAGTCTCTCTGGAGCCAGACCCACAAATGATCTTCTTGCTCCGGGGTCGATGAGAGCTGGGAATATTTTCCCCATTAATTCAATATTTAGGAAGAAACATTTTGCTTCGTCCCGTATTGTGTTGTTCGGGCAGGTATCGGTTACGTCCTTAGCTTTGGGATATTTATTTTCGCGGAAATTTGTCCTTGTTAGTGGAGTCCTCTCGTAAGGGGTGTTAAGGTTGACTCCATTTTCTTGTCCCCTTACGCATTTCCCTGGCGGTTGTAGAAGCCGCGGCGCGGGCAGTCTTGTGTCGTGACGTCTTTTTCTCTACAATTGTAGCAGTAGAGATGTCTTCTATCAGGGCATCGAACTGCACAGTGGCCTACCTGCTTGCAGGTCCAGCAGGATCTATCGTCATCGCGCCGTTGTTCATTTCTTGCTGTTGGTTTCTGTGTGTCATTGTGTTCATTGTTTTTATGCCACGTACGATCGTCATATCGCTCGTTTCCATTTGGCGATGCTCGTCTATTATATGTCGGTCTGTATCGATCCGGGGTTGGCGATCGTAAGTACCGGTCTCGATCGTCGTAGCGTTTGGATAATGTTCCGTTTCGAGAGGGGCTCCGATAGGTGATATTGGGAGAAGGGTTTCTTGATTGCCTTTGCGTCGAATATCGACTATTAAGGGTTGGGTAATGGGAAATGGTCTCTGGTAGGTGGTGTTGGTTAAGGGCTTCGGTGCCGACTCGCGTTTCGTTCGCTCCTCCGGGGCGAAGCGTCTCATGAGTATGGTGGTGTCGGACTGTAGTTGCGACGTGGTTCTTTCCGTCTGTCACGGCTGTCTGTTTCTTCGCTCGTTTTTTTACCGTTGTAAACGGTTCTATTATTGACACTTGTTTTTTTTTTTTTTTTTTTAATTTTTAAATTTTATACTGATCTGTATCGAGAGCTCCTAGTCTAGAGCGTCTGCTGGCTCTTTCAGATGGCGAATGCGCAACTGTGCTGACCATACAAGTCTCGACGGGTGGAGATTCTTTGTATCGACTTTTCAACTCCTTTTTTAATTCGAATTGTTGACCAATTAATTAGAGTTCATCAATCGATTTGAAGTCGCTGCGATTGATTTTATCGATGTATTCGGGATGGAGATTCCTATAAATCCTATCGAGTTGTGACTGAGTAGGAAGTGCTGGTGACATTTTGTCGATCAGCACTCTCATACCTCGAAGGTAGGAGCCAATGGGTTCTTTCGACCCTTGTGTCCTATCCCTCAACTCTTCTTCAACTCGCAGCGCATAGTCTATTGGCCGAAATTGTACGCGGAGGGCTGTTTTGAAATCTTGCAGATTTCTCCATTTTTTATGGATGAGGCTGGCCTATATCCTTGCCGATCCACATAGTATTCCTGATACTAATTTTAGTATCTCTGTCTCTGGGATATCTAGGCTATCGACTGTCTCCTCAAATCTGTCAATAAACTCCTCTACGTCTTCACGTGGAGCTCCTGAGAACTAAACCTTCCACTGTCTAAGCAGCTGACCTGCTCTTGTTTCTTTTAGGTAGGTGCTGTCTGTTGATCGGGTGTATGATCGATCATTTAGGGTGGTTCTGTGATGATGTAGATTATCATCAGCCACTTGTGTCGTACTTATCCCTCCTGGATGCGGCGTAGCGATATAGTCCTCAAAAAACGTCAGATGCAGGTATGGCCACGCGCCTTTGTACTTTTCAGTAGCAGCACCGAAAAGGGATGCTAATAATTTAATTGTACTTTTGTGGACTGCTTATATACAAATTAATAAATATTTTTTCATTGATCTGACAGTCCAATTAAATCAATCGAAAACATTGTTTTCAATGTACATTCTAATACTAATGTACATTCTCCTCAAACACATACACTGTATGGCACACATAACACATCAACACTTGTCATATGTTATACTTTTATATATTATTATATATATATATATATATATATGACATATTTACAATTAATCACTATTATTTATTAAAAAGGTACGCTGCCTCGTTTAATCGAATACGATTTCGACACGAATACGACACTACGTACGACTTTATTATACAACATAGAATTTTTTAGTTTAAAAAGATTTTCGTTATACGCGCGTTTTTTCGGTAGGGGGAAGCTAATTCACTTTTGACGGTAAATTCGGGGAATGGAGAGAAAATGCTATTTTAGCTCTTGCATAATATCACGATGTCGCGAGTTCCATGTTGTTGGGCGCCATTTAGAACCTATACAATTTCAAACTTTCTTATCTGGTTACGTGTGATCGGATACGCATCCGTATCTGATCCGGTCGCTGTTTCTTGCAGCAGCTATAATTATGCTAAGGGAAAGGGGGCATGGAAATGAGAACATGAGACTTATAGAAGAACACTAAATGATATTTATTTATACGACGGGTACATACAATTCATTACGCGGGTACACGCACGGTGACTTACCGCGAGCGGGTTCCGCGACATCGTTATCCGCGAGATACAGATTTACAACTGCGCACGCGGGGGACGGGGAAAAGGAACGCCAGGAAGTTACGCGGCGGCTCCGGTCATAAGCGCGCTAGGCTACAACACCGGCGATGGTGGGCGTGAATATTCTTTAACATTAAAATACAAATACTACTTGCTCTGAGCTGACGCAGATGCTGTCAATGGCTTCGTCTCGCTGCTCTCTCTCTCTCGCTCTCGCTGCTGGATCGCGTGGTTTGCGCGGCGTCCTCTCGCTCTCTCTCTCTCTCTCTCTCTCTCTCTCTCGCACTGTTAGATCGCACGGCGTCTTCCTGGTGGCGCGTGCTGCACACGCGGTGGCCCTCTCGGGGTGTACGGCGATGGATGTAACCGGGAGAGAGTTCTATATACTCAGACCGTGAGTATAGCTGCCAGACGGCCTCATTCGGATCGGGGCTAAAGGCTAAGGAGAATAGCTGCGAATACTATTTAGCAAAACTCGACTGCTCTGTCGGACGGCTGAAGCGCGAAGAAGGCATCTCTCACTACTTTTCTTGATCTCATCACTCGCTAGGCTCTGCGCATACTCTTTCGGCACATACAGTATCTTATTTGCACATAGATGCGCATACGTTCGGTTTTTCAACTAATATTACGGAACCGACAATTTATATTACGGACCGGTTACAATATATATACACATACTATCTTTCATGCAGCTTCTCACCTCCAACATTTCTTACTCTTCTTATATGTTATCGAATTTGCTCCGATTTTGATCTAATAATGATAGAAGATTAATGTTACCATTGCCTCTATGTTTAAATTTGAATGTTGTATTCATCATTGAGTTATATAAAGAAAGAAAATCATCATGGAGATCATAATCTTTATCGGAAACTGAGAGAATATTATTATCTAACATAAAACTTAATTTATTTTGGGATTTCGTTCGCTTTTAAATGCTGTTATCGTGCAAAATGATTTTCTGCTTTAATAGAGCATATTTTCTTTTAAGATCTTCAGGAGATTGAGAGATTTCGCAAGGATATTCTTTTTTTCTCATAATTTTACATGCTGTCGTGTTGCTATTTAAAATTGAACTATATAATTACGATTTGTTTGAGTTCTTTTTATTGCAAAACAACCAAATGCTTTTCTATATTTACCATCATACGTTGCTCTGCCTTTAATAATTACAATGAATCCATAATTATCATTTTTCCAGTATCTAGAACAAAGACTTCGAAACTATTTAAAAGTCAAATCAGTATTGACGTGGTCATCATAGATATGTTTTAGATTCACATCGTCTTGCCCATGAATTAAAATATACTAATAATATCTTTAATAATATTTTTCGTTGCATATAAGTATATGACTGGTTTAGGTAGCCGCATGCTATACTTTTATATTTTACCATGAAAAAAAATGCACTGACTTTATCTTGTTTCTCACAAGCTACATCATCAAAAATCATAATTGAATTTGAAAATGCTTCATCTTGTAATATTACAGATTCATTTTCACTAAACGGCAGATTTACAGTCTTATTGGTATTAAAACTTTTAGAAGAAATTAATACTTCAGCTGACTTACTGATTATGAATAAACTTATGCATTTTTTAATTAAAGACCACCGGAAAACGCTTTTAATATACTATCTGGTAGTAATTCTCTATGTCGCTTCTTCCGACTTTTGATTCCGACATTAGTATTTGTGATTCGAAGTTCGATAGTCTGCTCAGTAAAACCTATTTTCCCGTAACAAAGTCAAATATGATACCGAAACATGAAAATATATGCAAATGCATATTTTATAGTGTTTAACCATCACTATAAAATAGTATTCGAATATTATTGTTCATAAATCTGGAAAACATTTGAAATGTGGTGGTCAATTACTAGATAAAATAATCAAAAATTCTTTCTGGATATAAATAGTTCGGTCGGAACTAAATTCAAAAATCGAATGAAAAGGTGATCCAGGAATAAAACCGTTCGATCATGCATGTCAGGACCATGACATACAATATCCATTTAAAAACAATACTCGTAAAATTGCTAATATAAACCTTGCTGATAAGGCTTGACTGCATATTAGAACAAATGTTTTGCTCCTGGTGACAAAGCCGATGCTCTTGTTGCTGCTCGTGCTATGAAGTTAAAGACAAACTAAAATGGGGTTCAAATTCAGGAAGAAAATCGTTAAAAATAAACAGAAATCCACGCAAGATTATTCTGTCTGCATTAAAAAGTACTCGTTAAGCTGTTCATAACAATGGTAAGAAAAGAAATTTATATATCCATGTGTAATATCGCTTCCTTCTAGAATAGACGGAGGTCTTTGTTCTCTTATACCACTATAGACATGAATAAGTTCAATTGGTACTCTAGCAGGAGGTGTCACTGAAATAGCGAAAGCAAACAATGAGGTTAAATCCGTCCAAAAATATAATGAAGAAAATGAGCAACTCAATAAATCAATATCTATTACTTCATCTTATATCGTATGCGCATGGCATAGAATTATTTCTGAAACCGAATTTAGATCACGATTATGTTAAAGTAGAATTAAAAATTGTATTTATGTCCACTGTTCTAAATTAAATTAATAAATATTTTTATCGGTCTTGCAGACTATATAATATAATACATTAGCTAAAATAATGACAGTCAGACTGTCCTGGTTTATGTTCATCCTCGTGGAATCTGAAATAAAACTCATTACTACAATAAATTATATTATAAATTAAAAATAAAAATAAAATAAAATTAATGATAAAATATAAATAAAAATAAAAATTAAATTAAATTAATGATAAAATACAAATAAAAATAAAAATAAAATAATAAATAAAATAAAATATAAATAATGAAAGCAATATTCTAGGTTCATAAGGGGCAACCTGACTGCCCCGACCACCTTAAATTTAGAATCACCTTGGTGTCCGACGTTTCGAACCGCTCTGGTTCATCGTCAGGAACTAAACTGAAAAGAAATATTTAAAAATAAATTTAGAAATCAGATATAAAAATTATGAAATTTATTAATTATCAAAAGAATTCTTTCAAGTTCAAAACAGACATTTAATAAAATAAAGTACGAAAAAATAAATAAACTGAAACGTAAATTTGAACATTTAAAAGTTTAACAAATATTGTAATTCCAAAAGAAGTTGTAAATATCCTTTCAAAAGATGCAGAATTTCGAATATCTTATCCAAATAACAAATTCCTTGTTGAAGAAATCATCGCTGACGTAGAAAACAGTGTAGTTAGTTGCAATAATGATATGAAAAAACTAATACTTCTGTTAAAGATAGTTGGAGTTTTTATGAAGCAGTTAAAGATATTAATATTCCGAATAATTGTAAGATTATTTCATTGGATGTAGTATCTTTGTTTATAAATGCACCATTAGATTTATTTAAAGAAATTATAGAAGAAAAATGGTCAGAAATTAACATACACACAAAATTAACAAAAGATGAATTTATAAAGGAAATAAATTTAGTTTTCAATAACACAATTTTTTCTTTTCAAAATAATTTTTATGAACAAAAATATAGCTGTCCAATGAGATCACCTTATTTTAAAAATTATAAAAGATTGCATTAAATAAGTTGAATTTTGAACCAATTATCTATAAAAGATATGTTGACAACATCTTTACAATTGTACCAGAAAGGTATGTAGACGAAATGGTGAATGTTCTAAATGCTATCAATGATAGAATTAAACATACAAAGGAATTAGAATTACAAAATAAATTTTCTTAATAATGTTTTTTGGACATCAATGTTATTAAGTTAGTAATAACAAAGTAAAATTAAATTGGTACAGAAAACACCATCTATTCCGAAACAAGGTAAGTACTGTAAAGGGAGTTATCGACAGAGAAATCAAATTATCACACAAAGATTTTTGAAAAGATAATTTAAAATTAGTTCAAGAGATATTCATCAACAATGATTATCCAATAGCCTTTGTGGATA
Source organism: Sycobia sp. Sy_11 (assembly GCA_018907035.1). Classification (NCBI taxonomy): domain Eukaryota; kingdom Metazoa; phylum Arthropoda; class Insecta; order Hymenoptera; family Epichrysomallidae; genus Sycobia; species Sycobia sp. Sy_11. Next base: position 1,689,882 of record JACCIC010000074.1, read on the forward strand.
AGATGATTGCAGAGAGTGGATCAATATTATAATAGCACTAGAGAACGTAATATGGAAAAGAGGGATAATAATAATAAAATCTTGGTATTACCATATGTAAGAGGATTATCCGCAAGAATTAGAAGTGCATTTAAAAAGCATAATATTCAAATTTTCTTTACAAACAATAATAATATTAGAAAGCTATTTAATCATTGTAAAGATAAGAATGATAAATATTTGAAAACAGGAGTGGTACACAAAATAAATTGTAAACATTGTGAGAAATATTATATTGGACAATCGGGAAGATGTCTAAAGTAAAGAATATATGAACATCAATATAGCTTACGAAGCATGAATGGTACATTCGGGCTAAAAGAACATAGTTTAAACTTGTTACATTTTTTCGATTTTGAAAATGTAAATATTTTGGAACATGGCATTAATAATAGATATAAAAAAGAAACTCTTGAAAATATTCATATTTTGAAAAATCCCAATAATGTAAATTTAATGTTAGAGTCGAGTAAATTGGACAACACTTAACATTCCTTATTAATATAAAATTTGTATTTCGCATTTAAGCTAAGAAAGGGGTTTACTATAAATGTTATACTAATAAATTGAGAGTGAGGATGGGGTATAATATAAAGTAGCATGCTGGATTTTTCAATTAAGTTTAGTTCCTGAGAATGAACCGTAGCGGTTCGAAACGTCGGACACCCAAGGTGATTCTAAATTTAAGGTGGTAAAGGCAATCAGGTTATTCTTTACTAACATAGAATATTGCTTTTATTATTTTTATTTTCTTTTCGATTTATAATATAATTCTTTAATTGTGCTTTTGTCGACTGCTTATATACAAATTAATAAACATTTTCATTGCTCCTACAGTCCAATTAAATCAATCGAAAATAATACGTAATAATATCAATATATATTTCTATTAACATTAATACATCAATATACACAAATAATAAAAATAAAAATAAAAATAAAATAAAAATTATAATGCCAGTCAGACTGTCCTTGTATACAGTCACTCTGAAATAAAATAAATTTTATTTGAGATTCTACGGGAGTGAACATAAACAAGGACAGTCTCACTGTCATTATTTTAGCTAATATATTATAATATAAAGACTGTAAGATCGATAAAAATATTTATTGATTACGTTAAAGAAAAATTCCATTTCACATTGACAAATCCTACACTATCGGATTATGATCTTATAATACATGCGCTTAAATTCGAAATTCTATATTTTCAGAGTGTTTTTATGAGACATAGTCTGCCTTGAAATGGTCCGTGGTACATTGAATCTGCTATAGTTAATCGCTATAATTTACAAAAGAAAGGTACTCACTGGGCATGTTATCGAAAAAGCGGTTCTCCTTATATTTTGTTCTATATGTCTATTTATATTGTGTTATATATATATATATATATATATATATATATATATATATATATATATATATATATTGATAGTTGTGTTAGTCTAAAAACCTCCATAGATATCATGAAATATTTCTATGTGAATGAAGTAAAAGACAACTATAAAAATATCACAATGTTAACTCATTTCTTTGTGGTCGATAAAAAAGAAGTTATAAAATGGCAATATCAGTTCTAATACTACGGATAAAGACTGGCTCTTATACCATAGTTTTCTACCCGCAATCCAGTTGGGACATTGCGAACTACAACTAAAGCCTCCGAGCTGGTGCATTATCGTGATTACCAAGAGTTGTTTTTCCATAGATCTGGCTTTTGAAGACGAATAGCTTCACGCAAACGACGCATAATACTCAAATAATATTCTTTGTTCACCGTTGGGCTGTTTGGAAGGAATTTATTATGCACCACACTAAGATAATCGAAGAAAACAATGAGCATAACCTTGATATTTGAGCGACTTTGGCGTCATCTTTTCGATCTCGCTCTCCTTTAGCACAATATTATCTCAATTGATAGGTTGTTTCTGGATCCTAAGCGTAGACCCAAGTCTCATCTCCAGTTATTATGCGTTCCATCTTGTCCTGATACTCCAAAAGCAACGTTTCACAGACCTCAATGCGACGCTTTTTTCCAACAAATTGAGTGTTTTTGGCCCAATTTGAGATTTCATTCTTTTCAGACACAACATGTTTTTCAAAATGGTGTTCAAGGAACCATTTGAAATTCCAACAATATCAGTAAGTGCTCTAGTAGTCAATCGGCGATTTTGCAGAACAAGTTTTTTGATTTTGTCGACGTGTAGACCATCAACAGATGTTCTTGGTCGTTTTTGATGTGATTTGTCTTCAACGCGTTCTTAACCTTCTTTGAAGAATTGGTGCGAATCAAAAACACTTGCTCGTGACATTGACTTCTCACCCAAGGCCTCCTGCAACATTCTGAACGTATCTCCGGTGGATATTTCATTTTGCGCAGAATATTTAATGCTACTTCTTCTTGAATAATTTCAGACAGTATAAAAACACAAGCGTAGCTACATGACAAGGAAAGATAATGACGTGAAATTTGGCACAGATAACTCTGACAGTACTACGAACAAATAAAAATATTTTTCCGAATCCATAAATCCGAGAAGTTAATTCTCTACCCATTTTAACACTCTTGTGCGCCTTCCAGCAAGTTTTAAGGAAACTGCAGAACATTTCAGTAAACTCTTGTCTTGGAAAGTATAAATATTTTCACCTCTCTAAAACTGCTTGTTAAATATTGAGACATGATATTTATTCAAATTAATAAATATTTTTTCATTGGTCTTACAGTCAAATCAAATCAATCGAAAACAATACGTAACAACATCAATACACATCTACATTAACATTAATACTTCATTATACAAAAATAATAAATTAAAAATTAAATTAAAAATTATAATGACAGTCAGACTGTCCTTGTGTAAAATCACCCCCATAGACTAATATGAAAATAAAATATTAGCTGAAAAATTTTTTTTGTTAGTAAAGTACAGTCTGACTGTCCCCAACACCCTTACCTAATTGAAGATCCAGTCCAACGTTTCTAGCTCGCTACGGCTCCTCCTTTTTCAGCTAATATTTTATTTTCAGATTAGTCTACGGGTGTGATTGTAAATAAGGGAAGTCTGACTTTCATTATAATTTTTAATTTAATTTTTAATTTTTATTTTTGTTTTTATTATTTTTGTGTATTGATGTATTAATGTTAATGTATATGTGTACTGATGTTGTTACGTATTGTTTTCAATTGATTTGATGGGACTTGAAGACCAATGAAAAAATATTTATTAATTTGTATATAAGCAGTCGGCAAAAGTACAATTAAATTATGATATTTATTCAATTAATTGAAAATAAATTTCCGTCGGTGATACGACTAAAGTGGACACGCTTGAAAAGAGATAGAGATAATGAATTTTCAAAATTTATAGACTTTGAAAAATTCTTGGAGGCTAGGATTCAAAGTCGAAATATCCTCAAAGATTTACATGAGTTTGACAAATCTGAAGGTAGCTACAGTAAGGGAAGTCGCATTGAAAAAAATACCAGAGCAGATAAGAAATCTAGTTCATTTAATAATAATACGTTGACGTATGGCACCATTTTTAAATTTTAAAAGAAATAATGCTAAACCTTGCTCCCTTAGTGAAGGACCGCATTTTGTGAACTATTGTGAGCAATTTACCAGTCTTGTACCAGTCAAGAGGAAATAACATGTATCACAATCCAAGCTCTGCTTAATTGTCTAAGCTCTAAGCACAGAGTTGAAAATTTTCTCTCCAAAGTTAGCTGTTACGTTCGCGATGACAAGCATTATACGAAGATTCATTCTGAGGAATTAGACAGTAAGACATCCGTAAGTCTACAAGAAACGAAAGCCGATCCCTTAACTTTGATTCACTTTACGGCTTCAGATAAAAGAATTTCTCAACCGTTATTAGCTACTGCAGTAGTTGTCCTTCAATTCTCAGAAGGAGCCAGTACTACGGCTCGATTCTTATTAGATTGGTGCACTGAAAAATCTTTCATATCTGAAGATATCGCTAAAATACTGTCTCTAAACGTTAAGCCGGTAAACATTGCTGTATCGAGTATGAACGACACGACTAATACAGTCGCTCAAACTGAAATACAAGTTACTTTGAAATCTCTAATAAATCGAGAATTTTCTCTTAATTTTACAGCCTAAGTAGTGAAGCGTGTCTCCAATTTTCTGTCAAGAGACAAAATCGTTTCTGGATATTGGAACCACATCCACGGGTAGCATTTAAATAGCCCGCACTTTGAACAGCCAAAAACGGTGGATTACATTCTAAGCTCGTCTGTTTATGGCGCCGTGCTTTTGCTAGAAATACGTCGAGCTCATTCTCGGCATACTGGTCCGGCGGCACGGTCGTCTGTGTTTGGCTGGGTTTTAATGGGGAACCCAGACACAGATAATAAAACGGAAACAGCGGCATATCATTTAGCAGTAGATCATCAGCGTTATGAGGCAATTAATCGCTTCCGGGAGTCAGCAGAGAGTCCTCAGGAACAGCATATGTCCCCTTCAGAATAGAAACATAATCAAACTGCCTTTTTCAATCAGCCTAAGTTCAAAAGTTCAGCAAAAATGCCAAAGCTTGTATGAATCAACTAAAACGTGGTTTTCGTAAAAAATCTGAACTTTACACCGCTTATCATGATTTTATTCAAGAATATGCAGACCTTGGGCATTTGCAACTTTTTCCATCAGATAATTACAAGGTTGATGACGGAATCGTTTTGCCTCATTATCCACTGTTCAAACAGGACGTCAGCAAAAAAATAAGGATTGTCTTTCATGATTGAGAAAATTAGAAAGCAGGTAATTCGTTAATCGAACTTTTATATCCTGGCCAAAGCTACAGGAAGACATAGTTGCTATTATTATAAGGTAGCTTTTTTCTAAATATATATTTGTCTGTGATATAGTTAAAAATTTTCGTTAAATGCTCGTCGATCTTACTGATACTAAGTGGAAACGTATCTACTGGTGTTTTGATCCCCTTTTACCTCTTCGAGATTGGTGTTTGGTAACTGTTACATATAAGCAAGTCTGAATCCTGGCATTTACATGGGTTTTGTGATACTTCTGAACGTGCCTTCCTAGCGACAATTATATATAGTCGCTCATTGCTAAATCAAAGGTAACTACTGAAAGTTGTAAGTTTACCAAATTTGGAACTCTGTGGGGCAGCATTATTAGCCAAACTTATGGCTAGAATTTTTAACTTCCGTCAACCAATCTGTTACGCAAATTAATGCCATTTATTGGTACTGATCATTTTCTTCATGCAGCCGATAGATTGCACCACTATCGCTTATCTGAATCAGAGAAGAACCCAATGATTCTATCAAAAACACATCATGTTACCGCTTTTCTTATTAGACAATCGCATCTTTGTACTTTACATGACAGAGATACAATTGTACAAAGTTATGTATCTAGAAGTTATTGGATAATGTAGTTTGTCCATATATTAGGTTGTCAAATATGTCCCTTCCGCCTTTTTGTCTTATGAATTTCGCGGCTATATACAAAGCGCTACAGAGATCGTATCTGACAATACTATACATCATTTGAAAGGTATTAACATAACGTAAAAAACGACGCTATGCATGATCTGTTTGGATATTACGTTCAAAAGTTATAAACGTGTAAACATGGAGATTACTAACGCCGAAATTTGCACTATTTTAAAGTTTTCCTTCGTCAAAGGCAAATCCGCTAGAGAAATGTTACGTGAGATTAATGATGTTTTGGGAGATCCACGCTATCACTTCGAACTGCAGAGAAATGGTTATAATGATTCAGAGTCGGTGAAAACGACACCATGGATAAACCCGCCGGCGGAAGACCTGTGACGACGAATATCGATCAAATCATGGAATTTATCGAGTTAGACCGGCATGTGACATCTCGTGACATCGCCCAAGAGATGAGAGTTAATCACCAAACCATTTGAAACGATCTGCAGAAGGCTGGATACAAAAAAGCTTAATGTTTGGGTGCTGCATGATTTGACGCAAAAAAAACCTTCTGCATCGAATCAACGCCTGCGATGTGCTGCTGAAACGAACGAACTCGACCCATTTTTGAAGCTAATGGTGACTGGCGAGGAAAAATGGACCGCATACGACAGTATCAAGCGAAAACGGTCGTGGTCTAAGGCCGGTGGACCGTCCCTAACAGTAGCCAAGCCGAGATTGACGGCCAGGAAGGTTTTGCTGTGTGTTTGGTGGGATTGGAAAGGAATCATCCTCTATGAGCTGCTCCCATATGGCCAAACGCTTAATTCTACATCTACTGTGAACAACTAGACCGCTTGAAGCAGGCTATCGACCAGAAGCGTCCACAATTGGTCAACAGGAAGGGTGTAGTGTTCCACCAGGACAACGCCAGACGACACGCTTAGTTGATGACTCGTCAAAAGCTACGGGAGTTCGGATGGGAGGTTTTATCGCATCCACCATATGGTCCGAATATAGCGCCAAGTGATTACCACCTGTTCCTATCCATGCCGAACGCCCTTGGTGGTGTAAATTTGGACTCAAAAGAGGGTTGTGAAAAGTGGCTGTCCGAGTTCTTCACAAATAAGGAGAGTGGTTTCTACGATTAAGATACAGTGCTCACACTCAGGAGCAGTTGATGCGAGCACTTCCTGCAATTAGAGCAAGACCTGCTCGACCTTTTCAATATGCTGGACTCGAATTTTGCAGGCCCTTTTTCGATTAAGGATTCTTCTGGAAGGTAATAAAAATTCTTTAAAGGGCATGTGGCATGTAGTTTTTATATGTTTGGTCGTTAAAGCAACTCATTTGGAATTAGTATCCGATCATACCGCACAAGCATTTTTACTGCATTTCGCAGGTTTATTGCTCGTTGAGGTGTCTGTAAAAGAATTTACAGTGATAATAGCAAAGCCCTTCTCGGTAGTGAAGCTAGCATTTAGCGTTTCTTTACGACATTTTCAGCTTCAGAACCAATACTTGCATCTGCTCTGGTCCAAGATTAGGTGGAATAGCATTCCATTCCTCCCAGACCCCCTAATTTTGGTGAAATTTTGCAAACCAATAACAATTTTAGGCTTAGTTGCAGCTTTACCTTTTAACTCAATTCCTAATATTGATAAGACAAATAAAAATAATAGAAGTAATCCACATGAATTGAATTTTCCTTGAACGCCAACAATAACAGATTTAGAAATGAAAGTGCAAGCTTCATTAGATCTTGTACCCCAATCATCAATAGGTCGTGTTCTCGGCTTTATTTCTCGGACTCTCAAGGACAATACAGAGCATAGGTCTCATTTACCAGTAAAATTATTTAAAATTAACGGGCTTAGGAGCAAGTGTAATATTACACCGGGAGCTTTCATGAATAACGAAATAGTTCTTACCATTCATGAATTTTTGTCCAGTGTTGCTCCAGGATATAAGATCATAAAAATTCCATATCATTTAATATATATATAAACGAGTGTTAAGTCTATAGTTTATCTTCGAATTTGCATAGTCTATTCAGATGGAAATTTGGTTCATTCTTCAGGACAGAATATTACTATTGTAATTCATATTAAATCGATCTAATGGGAATCGTTTATAATTCCAGCTAACATATAGATACTCTACCATGCCAATCCGAGCTCAGTCAACTAATGAAATGGAAACCGTAACACGGAGAATATTTAGTTGCTTATAAGTGTACGTCTAAACTAAATACAAAATGCTTCACTTGTAAATTTTGTCTTTCACTTGTAATCGATGATATAATTTTCATACTGCCCATTTTCTTATATAAAAGTTCATCATTTTCCAAATAGTCATTTCATTAACCTATAAAATATAAGATATTATGTTAATTTTAGTAATATCACAACAAGATATTTGTTAAAAATAATTATAACACACCTATCGGCAATATATATGTCTGTAGATATTTTAGTTTTGTCCGAAGTTTTTTTTTAAATTGGAGATGTCAAATCATATTATTATTTTTTTAAAGAAGCGAGACAAATATGGTGAGAATGATACATTAAATACTTGAATTCTCTAACCAAGACGAGTCTGAAAGATGTAAAATATAATTTACTGAAACTATATTAAAATTAATAAGCAAATCTAATTTAAATGGTATCTAAAAAAACAATCATTTGTTAAATTCAAGCAAAAATCTTTTTACCTTCCTTGTTAGAACTAATATATGTTAATACTAAAGAGTTTGAGAAGAAATAGAGGTAATTTTCAAATATATCATAATTTCATCACAATAAACAAATTTTTAGTTCGGTGCTTTTTTCAGTCTTCTAGCATCTCTCTGTTTATACTTTCAATTATTCATTCTGTTTACTTTTAATATCAAAAATGCATTTGAAAAAATTTTAAGATCAAAATTGATGTTTTCCTGAACTCAAATAGAAAACTGCAGAAAAGACGACAAAGGCGGACAAGACGAAGATGTGACTCATCTCTGGCAAGCTGTAATCCCTGGTCCTATGCGAGGAATCTATTGGACCTAGTATTCAATAGGATTACAGCGATAATCGCCACTGGTTACTAGTTATTATTCGAGGAAGTTTTATAAATTTTTTATTTACTTGTTTGTGGAAACTACGTATGAACTTGCAACACACGTGCCCGCAAAGTTTGTGGTTTTTCCCCTAAGTAATTAAATTTTGCATGAAAGATTTTGAAGGTGTATACCAAAACATAAATAAATGAGGCTTTATTAGTAAATGAATCTCAGTAAAGAATTTTATATAACTAAATACCTAAATACCTTTTAAAATAGCTAAAAATTTAAAGAAATATGGTTTGTAGTTGATTATGAGAGAATGATAAATAAGAATTATATAATAAGATTTACTTATTTATGTGAACAGACTATATAATCCTTTTTTTAAAGAATAAAAATATGAGTTAAATTTTCGCCTTCAAAAGAATCGAAAAAAAAACTTGTTTTGTAAAAAGAGTTCGAAAAATTCAGTTGACAGGAATCGAACTCTGATCACCGAGAAATTTCAATTACAAGTAAAATCTGGTGCTTAACGATAGTAAACAAACTGTTGTCCTTATTATCAGAGACTAAGCTACTCGGTTCAATAGATTTTGTGTGAGGATGTACACCGACTTCAAAACTGACAGTTTTCAGGAAACGGCTTAAAAGTTTTGCAAACTAAAAAATTCACAATAAAACTTTATAATTCTTTCAGATTCATATAGAATCGTCAATACCAGGTCCATATTGCATAATACTTTCATCTACATGGTCTAAAACATCTTTTTTTATTTGTCTAATATCGTGTGACGCTTGTTCCGCTGCTCTATTTATTCGCAACTCGTCAACTTATCGCGCCCATTCGTGGAAATATGACCCTGTATTGATTTACAACTTTCTCAGAATGGCTAATAGAGCAACAGAACCTTCATTGAAAGTACATGCAGCTACATTAGCTGTAGTTTCGATAATTGTAGAGGTGCCACTCACTGACTTTGAAGAGATTTTCCAGATTAGCTGATTGAGACTGTAAAAACTTCTGTAGGAATATAAGGCCATTCAGTATGATTCATAAATCAAAACAATCGCTCTCCAAGTAAGCGTGCCACACAATTGTCAAGCAGAATTACGAATATGTAAAAATCCTACTTAGAGCAACAAATGTTGAAATACTAATAACTTTGTCAATTTTGCTCCGATTAACTTGAAATTTCGACACAATATTCTTGAGACGATTATATTGAAGGGTACACCAATTATTAACATCGCAAGCCTTTGATAAAAGCAATTTTATGTCGTTCTTCGGTCTGCGTCCTTAGAATTCGGAGAAATTATTTATAAAATTTTGAAAACTGGAAGTGGCAGCGGCGCGGTGGCTTAAAAGTAGTTATAAATAGAACCGCACGGGGACAAATTGTTCGTTCTGAGACATATGGCTGAAGGAGACAGATATAAGTCATGCGGCTCGAACAGAAATATGTACGATGCCCTGTGAGATATACGGGAGACACTTACAAGGGGACCTAAAAAGACAAGAGATTCGCCATAACTTCTTTATTGATTAATATCGTTGTACCATTTTTTTTATTACCTTCAAAATATTCATCCTTGACCACAACCCACATCTGCAAATGATGGTTCCATTATTCAAAACATTGTTTAAAATCATGTATCGGGACGTTCTTCAACCCATCCTGCGATTTTTGATTCACCTCTTCCATAGTAATAAAACGCTTTCCTCTCATATCCTTTTTAAATCTGGTGAACAAAACAACTGGCAGCATGCCGAATTGCTCAATGATTCTTAAACAGTCTTTCACGTACGAGAGCATTAATTTTGTCAACTGTAACTTAATTACCACCTATTCAGATCGATGCAGCACGACCTCGTTGATACGCACTTGCGACATGTTCAAGAAGTGCAATAAATAATGGATGATTGGATCGCCTCGAAACCGCCATCGTTCTTTCGCCACGGTATCGCCATATCGTCAGAAAGATGGGAAGAAGTAGTAGAAAATGACGAAAAATATTTTGATTAAGCTAACATGTATCCATTTTCGATCATAAATGCCCTAATATAATATACTTATGGATACTATATAATACTTATGAAAAATTTAATGTAGAAAAAACATTTATTCCACACATCTATTGTATTGTAGGTGCGATGAACGCATCGATTTTTGCACGTATATAGTATTTTTATGTACATGAAGTATATACTGGGTGTACAAATGAGTTTCCACCGTTTTTTTATAAAGAAATAAGAAATTCTTATAAAAAAAGTACAAATGTCATTCAAAATACTGCCAAAGAGGCCTCTTATGGTTCGATCGTTAGAGCGAAGGACTAGTAACTTGGAGATCCGAGTTCAAATCACGGTCTCGGCCGATTGACATAGGCACCGCTGTAATAATTTACATGTGCTTTGTTTCTAAACAAATCGTAGACCTCCGTCGCTGCTTAGCACCGGTATTTGGAAGCATAAATAAAGCGGCGTTAAATAACATAAAAAAAAATAAATATTGATCAACCCTTTCTACTACTTTTAACCATCTTTCGGGCAGCAAGTGGATACTCCGTCTAAAAATTGCTGGTCTTTTGAGGCGATCTACGAATCGACCCATTTCTCCAATTCCTGGTAAGAAATCAAGAGCTGCTCAGCCAGACTATGAATCATCGACCGGAATAGGTGATAGTCTGAAGGGGTAATGTCTGGTGAATACGGCGGGTGGGGTAGGACGTCCCAATTCAGTGCTTCTAACGTTTCCTTTACGATTTTTGCAACATGAGCCTAGCGTTGTTATGCTGAAAAATTACTTGATCCTGCGTTTTGGCATATTGTCGACCTTTAATCTTTGATGTTCGGCTCCTTTGCATCAGCTGTTGGTGGTAACGTTCCCCGGTGATGGTTTGATTGTGTTAGAGTAGTTCGTAATAGATTACTCCAAACTGATCCCACCAAATGCACAGCATTAGTTTCTTGCCATGAATGTTTAGCTTGGTCATCGAAGTAGAGGCATACCCGGGCTTACCCCATGACTTCCTACGCTTTGGGTTGTCGTAATGAATCAACTTTTCGTCTCTCATCACGATTCGATGTAGAAATCCTTCTCAATTTTGTCTTTTGAGCAATTGTGTGTTTCAATTCTGTATTACCATACACTTTGGGTCTTTGTCTTCCACGTCAAAATTACCACTTTTAAATTTTTGGAACCACTCCTGACAACTTCTCTCACTCAAATTGACATCACCATATGCTTCTATGAGTAGCTGATGTGCTTCAACTGCAGATTGCTTAAAATGAACGAAGTAAATTAACAATTCCGGCAAATGACGCTTACTTGGCTCAAAACTTGACATCTTAACACGATAAAAATTAAGTGATGCTTGCAAAAAGTCAGAGGTATGAAAAGGTTATACTGTTTCCAGATGTCAACAAATATTATATTACTTTTTACACCCTCAATTTCGATGTTATCTTATCGGTGGTGCAATCTTTTCAAAATGGCGGAAATTCATCTGTACACCTAATATTATGCGCATATTATTAGATGTTTTATGTGACATATAAAATATCATATATATAGCAAAAATGTAATACAAAAATATATATATTTATTTTGTATATTTATGTTGCAGATATAAAGATACTCTTAGGATACTTCTGACCATTAAATCTTGTATAGTTAATACTTTAATCAGTTCAAATATTATAGTCTTCTTAATTGAAATTCATTTATGTTACGTATTCATATATTGATGAAACAAATATTTTGATTATATTCCAAGATAGATCTAACATTTGGATAATTTTCACCATTGCTACTTATTTTGGAAGTCACTACATCTTTCTTTCGATAACCCACGACATGTATTCCTGGAAGAATGTAGAAATTATTTCAGTGCTCATAATTCTAACAGCATCTGTTCCATTAATTCGTTCTTTTGTGCATTTAAACTATTTTGTAAGTGTATATAAATGTTGTTCTTAACTTTCATTATATCTGTGCCAGCGATTTCGTTTCGTACGAGGTGAATTTTAATGTAAATTTTTTTAGGCATAGAGCAAATTTCGTTTCAGAAACAAGTAAAATATTTTAAAAAGTATTATTGGGTGTGCAAATAAGTTTCTAGTGTGCTTTACAAAATGCTAGGTTTTATTGTGAAAATATGGTTACATATTCTTTATTCAAAGTATCGTCCCTAGGAAGCTATAATCTTTTTCCATCTTTCTGGCAATTTCTGAATGACCAAATAATTTCTCATCTTTCAAGCCCAAGAATATATCAAGCCAATTTTTGATTCCCTATACTGAACTGGAATTTCATCTCGTAAGAGCGTTCAGCATTAATCCAAACAAGTGGTAGTCGGGTGGTGCTAAGTCTGAACTGTGAATGGCGGGTGTGGCAAAATTTCCCACTCAGTATTCTCTGAATAGTTTTTAACCAAAGCCACAACATGTGGGCAAGCATTATTGTGATGAAAAATGACGGACTCGTGCCTGATCTCATATTCTGGCCATTGTTCCTGTAATGTTTGCACTAAATGAATAAACTGTGTTCGATACAATCGTTCACTGATGGTTTAACGGCTCGAAAGCAGTTCGTAGTATACGATACCCTTTGGATTCCAATATATGCCGAGCTTTTGCGTAGATTAGAGGCTCGTCGGTCTTGGTATACGATTTCCTACGTTTAGGATTATCACAATATATACATTTTTCATCACCAGTAACAATACGATGTAAAAATGATGTATTGTTATATCACTGCAGTAACATTTTGGACATGCAATATCACCGTTCGACATCTCTCGGTTTCAATTCATATAGCACTTAGTTTCTAATTTTTTGAATGACTTTCAATGCTTTCAGGCGCTGGAAAGCGGCTTGCTGTATGAGGTCCAATGGTGCAGCAAGTTTTTCTTGAATTTAACACAGACCCTCATACAGCAAAGCGTCTAATTTCTCGTCGCCAAAACTTTTCAGCTTTCCGCAGTGGTCCTTGTCTTCAACTTCAAAATCACCACTTTTGCACCATTTGAACCACGCGGGCCATGCCAATTAATCAATATACGAGGAATGACTATTAAATAACGGGACTGACATTGTAAAAAATTTTATTTTCATTTTATACATAATTACTTATTTTCACCTTCAATATACACAATATTGGAAATAATACTGAAAGTCATCTTCTGTCAACTCTTTCAGGACTCTTGACACTTTTTCTTGAACAGCTTCTACGGATTCAAATCACGTACCTTTCAATGCCGATTTCACCTTAGAGAAAAGATAAAAGTCACATGGTGTTAGGTATGGCGAGTAAGGTGGATGTTCTAACACTGGGATGCTGTACTTGACAACCCTTGTATGATCACTTCTTCGCCACCTGTTTAGTGTTTTGTAACAACACACTAGTAGTGCAGGTCACGAAAATGGAAGAAGAAAATTTAGAGTAACAATTCGCGATAAAATTTTGTGTGAAACTCGAGAAAATCGCGACAGAAACTTATGAAAAAGCGCTCAAATTGTATGGTAGTGATACCCTAAGTCGTAGTCAGGGTCATCATGATTTTTTAAAATCATGCCGATTTTAAAAATGGCCGTGAAAGCATCAAAGACGAGATTCGGAGCGGAAGGAGAGAATGAACAAGTCTCAAAGTGAAAACCATGTCCATTTGCTTCTTCGACAGCAAAGGGGTTGTTCACAAAGAATTTGTACCTGGACAGACCGTAAATTAAGTATTCTACCGTAATGTGCTCGAAAAATTACGAAAAAGGGTGATCAGAGTGCGTCCAGAGATCGCGAAGACTTGGGTTCTGCATCACGACAATGCTCCCTGTCACAGTGCGTGTGCTCAGTGTTTCTCAGTTTTTAGCGTTTAAAGGCATCGCAACGTTACCACAACCACCCTATTCACTGGACATGTCACCCTGCGACTTTTTTATATTCCCCCGTTTGGAAAAATTCTTCAAAGGGCGACATTTTGACTGCGTTTAAGACATCCAAGAATCTGTGACGAGGGTACTTGGAGAGGTCCTACAAGAAGTTTCTAGAATTATTACGAAAATTAGAAAACTCGCTGAAATAAGTGTATAGATGCGGGAGGGAATTACTTTGAAGGGGATCGCAATATGTATCTTAATTTTTAAAAGTACTCGATTTTCGAATTTTGTCGCATTACTTAATTATCTGACCTCGTATAATTTTGTATTGTAATAAAGATCTAGTTTGTTGAAATCAGATCCTATTTTTTGTAATGAAATCAACATTTTCCAGAATAACGGGAGATCTCGTTTTGATTAAATCAAATGCAAGTTCACATTTATATATCCCCATCACTATCTTACACACACACACACAGAGAGAGAGAGAGAGAGAGAGAGAGAGAGAGAGAGAGAGAGAGAGAGAGAGAGAGAGAGAGAGAGAGAGAGAGAGAGAGAGAGTTATCGATACATATCTGTCCAGGCTTTAATTTTATACGCACTTGTAATTATTTTTATACCTTTTGGTATCGGCCACTTAAAATTTTCGTATATTCCTAATTTTCAGTATATTATTACAATAAAAGAATAAAAAAATACTTTATTCAACATATTGTCCATCATTAGCTATGGCCTTTGTTTACAAGTTAACAAGCTCCAAAAAGGCATTCTGCATTAACTGAACTTAGTGGTAGTTAGTAGACAGGAGTTCTGAATTATGCGGTAGGTAGGGCAGAATTTTGCAACTGATGCCCAATTTTTTTTCCAAATAAATGACAGAAGCATGAACATGTTGTCGACCATTGTCATGTTAGAAAATCAATGTCTCGTGACTAATGGCTGGTGTCCTATTCTGGCCATTTTTTCATCAAAATGTTAGTTTCAGTGGAATCATCCATGGGCTATTTGATCCCTTTTTATAAATTCTTAGCGAACCATACCTTTCTGATGCCAATAAATACAAAGTATTACCTTCTTTGCATGCATTTCTCGTTTTTGCTACGATATGACTGGATCACTTCAGCGAGGATTATTTGTTCTTTATATTATCGTAGTAGATCCATTTCCATTAAATTCATTTCCTAAAAGAATCCCATACCATAAGAACCATCTTTTCTGGTACTAAAGAAGCAATTCGGAGGTCAACAAACGATTTTTGGCGTTGAGATTCCGGAATAAATGCATACATGTATTGACTTGAAAATGGTTTGATGTGTTTCGGTTAACGATACAGCAAGTGCTTCTTTCGTTTAAGACGGATCAGTATCATAACAAGCATCCAGTTCTTCGTCATCAAACTTTTTTGGCTAGCTCAAATTCTTCGATATTAAAAACACCACTTTTGGAATGCGCTAATCATTATTGGCATAGTATAAAATCAGAAAGATATTCGGGGTATATTATTAAGATAAAACAAAACCATTAATTAACCATTTAAATTAAATTAATAAAGTAAAACTTTCCAATATGGCCCAACTTTACATATGCTACTATGTGGGTATGTAATACACAATTTTCAATACAAGAAAAAAATTTGTATACACTTATTTTTTACCAGATGCGGAAGTCGAGTTTTTGTATGGAACTCTATCTTCCCGTAGAGAAATTCAACCCACCACTTTTGCATATCACTAAGATGACGTTACAATACTTCATTGTAAATAAAATGTTCCTCGCATCTAGATATTTCCATTGGACAGTAGTCGTTGCACACGCCGTATATAGCTGATGATTTTGTAGCCACGAGCCCGTTATTGATACGGGTGTAGAAATAGACTAGTGACGTGTCATTGGATAATCCCAGCCATAATGTGAAAGTACTCATGAATATTTTGCTTATTGTAACTAGATCCTCGACATTATGGGAAAGAGAGTTCTATTGTTGTTAGGGTTCCCTTAAGGTACCGTCGTAATGATCGGAGCGATCTCAAAATAGAAAAATTGTAAAGCGAAAGTAATTGGAGTATCGGAGCTGCGTCGTAGACCATGTTTCAGAAGGAAGGCCATGGCGGTCAATGGAATGTTGTAAAGTTTTTGATAGCGTAACTGAATGTTTTTTAATCCGATGTTATTTAAGAAGACTAGAGAGATTCGTTTAGATCACTTTTGATTAGATGATCATTCTTTTGTAAATATAATCCTTGAAGTCAAAAAGATGATATGGTCTGAAGAGCGAAATTCCAAATATTGCCTTTACTGCAAAAGGTAAATTATCCAGAATCCGAACGCAACATCAACTATAAACTGCCACCTTAATGCGTGCTACCCATGTAATCAAGCGACCTCCAAGCGCGCACGATAGGATCGGATGACATCATTCAGAATGGGAGCATCTAGATTTTCTGGACTAGTATATTTGCGCGGGAGTGAACTGGCACTGCGAAATAGCACAATCAAGCCCCAGAAATAAGAAGATACTAACCTCCATTTCCAGCTGTCTGTGGAAATCATTTCTAAGAAGTTTTTTTGAAATATAGATGAACTGATAGCTACAACCTTCGCGATTTAATGGTGCGTCATTCTCCAACATTTTCGTAATATTTTCATTTCATTAAATTATAATAGTTTAATATAGTAAATAGGGTATAAATATATTTATTATTATTCCAGTTATACGTGTTTATAGTTACAGAAATGTAGTATAAAATATTTAGTTTAACGTTCCTATCCCCCTCGGGATAGCCTACACGGTATTTTCCAGGGTAGTTTGAGAGGGGAGGAAGTATTTTCAGGTATAGACGGCGCACAATGAGAAATAAACCGCATTTTGTGTCAAAATTGTATATCTCTTGAACGACTACAGGTAAATGAATGAGCAAGGGATCAAATTAAAGGTAGAATCATAGAGAATAACGGAAAACTATTGAGATGTAATAAGAATTACTAAATATTTTAAAACATGTATTTAAACAAGAAATTTTGATTTTTTTTGACCTAAACAGTTTTCATTAAAGTTATATAACACATATACAGGTTTAGCATTATAGCACATACATCAATAAAAAGTCAAAAAAAATGCAAATTTTATTAAAAAATTTTAAAAATTAGATTTTAAAATCATATAACTCTTCAATGATACTTGATAAATTAATGAAAAGTAGCTTAAATTGAAGAATAGGTTAGGTTGAATAATAAATCCATGAAAAAAATTGAAGTTATGCGATTCATGTGAGAAAAAAAATTACATCTTAAATTTCTTTGAAAATCGTGAAAAATCGCTGTTTCAAAATCAAATATCTTCCGAAAAAGAATAGATAAATTATCTAAAGTAACATTAAATTAAAGCTTAACATCATTAGAATAAGATAAAAATATGTAAAAGTTATAAAAATTTATTTATCGAATACTGAAAATCAACTAAGTTTGAAATTTCAATTTTGCAACTTAAAATTTTAGTATCAAAATCAAGTAACTTTTGAAAGATAAGAGATATGTTAAGAGAAATACGTAAAGCATATGAAAAGAAAAAGAATAATATGCAAAATCAGAAAAAAATAGTAACAATTTATTAAAATACATTTATTACATTGAAAACGTAAATTAAAGATTAATTTAATTGCATCTATCTAAAAGTAAATCAAATCTCGTTCTTTATATACATATATATATATATATATATATATATATATATATTTACATATATATATTTAAATTAATAAATATTTTCATTGGTCTTACTCGAAACGTTAAGCAGTGCTTCTAAATCAACAATTTATAGGCGAGTGAAGGAATTATCTGATTCTGCAAAATACTATTTGAATGTATTGGAGATTGATTCTAAAAACTTTCATATTATAGTCGATACGGATAATGTGTATAATAATGAATCCGAAAATAGAAAGTCCGAGCAAATTCAGAAAGAACATTCCAAAGAGTTTGCATTAGCATTTTACTTAGAATATAATTACAATAAAAGAAATTATCACAAGCTAGAACAGGTTTCGTGTTCACGAGGGTTTCCGATATATTCGCCATATATAAACATGAAAAGTGCAATAACTGAGTGCGAACCGAAGCAGCATTTCATTGCTGAACAGGAAATTCAAGTACCATTGCAGGACTAAACAAGACTTCAGAGTCGCTAATAGTGTAGCATTACTCGTGAATATACCATCATTTAATTGTGAAGCAAATGTTTTGATGAAGTTAAATTTGATTGTAACTTTACGTTTAGATAGTTCGGCAGGGCACACAAACTCACATCAAAGATATTTAGAACCACACGTTCAATGCGAGCAGTCTACGCCAAATCTGATTGTAAGTAATATAGCTATTTTAATGTTGCGAAGATTAACTGTAATAGATTTATCCTGGATGAATCCGACACTACAGAGCGTCAGATTTTGTCGCCCTTTAAGGATTGCTTTAGATCAAGAAAATGTCGAAACTATTAAGAAAGAATACGATCGACTAAATTCGGAAATATATGTAAACTCCGTATTCATTTCAATTGAAAAATGAAAAAAGGGATTCTTAAGTTATAAAGTTTCGCAAACTTTATTCGATGTTAAATGTGTCAATAGGATCGTCTGTAACAAGGTAAGTAGCAAATGCCTAATGTGCTTTAGAAGTGTCCATGAATTCTCCAATTTAGGTGATACTGTTGATGTGCAAGAAATGTCACTCGAGTTAGGCTTAGGATTGCTACATGCCGAGATAAAAGCAATGGAACATTTGATTCATATTTCACATCACATTAAAAGTGTGAGATGTGTGAAATATATCAGAGATAAAGTATCTGCAAATTACACAACTATTATTTTCTATTAAAAGGGAAATTCTTATTATAAAAGTTCATTTCATAGTATAATTTGCATGAATAATTTGATATTGTTATATATTTATTTTTCAAAAATATAAATAATTTTAAAGTTTAAAAAGAATAAAAATTAATTTTTAAATTAGAACAAGTGAAGCAAAAGAAAAAATTAATCGAAAGAAGAATTTACGAAAAAATTGGAGAGCGAATAGACCAAGTATTTCAAGGTCATGGTACAAAAAATACCGGAAACATTGCTAGGAAGTATTTTTAACAATGTCCCAGATTTTGCA
Organism: Sycobia sp. Sy_11; assembly: GCA_018907035.1. Lineage (NCBI taxonomy): Eukaryota > Metazoa > Arthropoda > Insecta > Hymenoptera > Epichrysomallidae > Sycobia > Sycobia sp. Sy_11. Next base: position 1,709,420 of record JACCIC010000074.1, read on the forward strand.
GATGCTCTAAAACTAGATGAAGAAATTATGCATAGATTAGCCAAAATCCTTTTGGCATTTAAAAACAAAAAACATTCTGTTCGGACACCTACTGTTTATATTATAAAACACTTTCATGGGCTCGGATGAGTCCCACATTAAATAAATTATTCAAAGCATGGTTATGCTATTGCACGTAAATTCTGCATTCCTATAGCGTATGGTTCAGAGGATGCCAATGAATCCTGGCACAAATATTATAGGCAGAAGATGGTATCCCTTGTACGCCAGCATAGATATGAACGTATCAAGTCTATTAGAAAAAAGAAATATCAATTGATATAAAAGAATTCGTCGATAACAAGTATTTAAACATTTTTTTATCTTTATCTATATTTAAGTATTAAATGAATATTTTAAAATTATTTATTGTTGCAGTGAATTATACGAAGAAAGATACTATTATAGCGATATATCTATATAGTACCAATGTGTATAGTGTGTGATATATATATATGGTGGTGGTAGTGGTAGTGGTAGTAGTAGTAGTAGTAGTAGTAATAATAGTAGTAATAATAATAGTATTAGTTCACGCTAATACGCCTTTAGAGGCAATCGAAGTATAGAGATGCTTGAAACTCCCCTCCTGCAGACCATACCTTAATGCTTGCATGAGCTCAGTGGAAAGAGAACGGGAGTGCGAGAGATGTATTGGAGAAGGATAGTAGGCGTAGGCCTAATACTCCCGCGTGCTTCTATCTTTCATTAAGCGGTTGAAAGGGATAGTTCATATTGCGCGCTCTCTTTCTTTCGGATGTACATGTGTATTAGTGTATTAATTCAACGTTAGTCGCGTCGTTTTCGGTTTGGCGCTATTATTATTCTTTTTCGGTCGATTTTTGTGCTATAATTTCCTGTTGTGGTTTTTCGCGTTGCGTTTCGTGTATATGTATTAATATAATATCTCGTGAAATGTTAAATAATTGTGTAATGTAATTATTTGCGGAGCCACATATATTCGGTCGCCGCATAGTAATAAGAATTAAAATATACGTTTACCTTTTTTAAATATGTGGCTAATACATTTATTTTAATTTATTAATATTTTATTTAAAAATGCCACATCCGATCACCGCTTCATTACTGGCTATAATGTACAAGAGCATTATAGTCAATGTACAAAAGCTCTCCATGCAGAGTTTTTCGAAAATTAATCTTCAAATTTGAGTACAATCTAAAAGTCGTGTACTCCCATCGAACACGTATGTTTTGTGGATAAATTGGTGAAACAAAGGTTTTGGATGAAAAAAAAACGGTGGATAATAATTTGTAAATTGTACATAGTTTGCAAATACTTTCATTTGTTACCAAACACAATTTCAAAATATATAATATTAAAAATGAATGATGTATATAAAATATTAGAGAATGAAGTTTACGTTTCGAAAAATTTACAAAATTTACATCATTCATTTTAATATGTATTTTAAGCTGATCTAGGTGGTTTTTATTTAGTAAAAGTACATATTTAATAATAAATTATTGTGTATCTGTCCTAAAATTAGTTGTCTACAAACAATCACCGAGATGTCTAATATGCGCTATTTTCTGTCGACTGAATTACTCGCATTTCAGCTGAAATATACTCTAGCATATGTTCTCTTGACTCCCAGCTCCCAGTATTACCTCTCCAATATATTCTTCAGGTTTTCCCCATCCTTGTTACCCTCTGCAGAACCATCGTAGCCTTTTGTGCTTTCTTCATTACTTGTTGATTCTTCTGTTCCATACTTTCTACACATTTGATTTTAATGCATTTTCGCCAACAGTTCCATTAAGTATTTTATGTTCGGAATTTTTGGGACTTTTATTTTGTTAAACCACTTTCTTGTACTTCAATACCTGAATATTTTTTCACATTTATTTTAATATTAATTTTAATTTCACCTACTATTTGTGTATAATAGAATAAAATAATTAGAGAAAAAATATTTGCAAGAAAAGTTGCAGCATTATTTACCGTATGTTCGTTTTTCTGTAAACGTCTTCCTTGAAGAACTCCTGTAAAAAACAAATTGTCTTACAAAATACAGTTAAAATAAATAAAAAATAATATGCTAATTGATTATTCAAAAAAATTATACTTATATTTTATATTTTAACCTATTGAATATTGTATGGTGATTGATCGTCGTAATAACTTAATTATAGAGATGACATTGAGTATTTTCAAGGTATTAGCATAGAAATCCTATGGTATTTTAAAATAAATTAATGCATTTGAAGATACTAATATATTAACGAACATAATTATTTTAATATCACAAACATGGATATTTGAATCAATGAAATTCTTCGATCATTTACAAATTTGAGACCTTCTTGTAATACTTTTACTGCAGACAAATAAGCATAGTACCATTTTCACATTTACGATGTCACGACCACGATACCAAATGTTGACCTTTTCAATATGTATGCCATAGTAATCGCAGCTAATGCTTATGCTAAATCTTATGCTAGCTATTCTATAGAGTAAATTATAGTGAATTTTGAACAATTTTTACACATTCTATTAACTAAATATAGTCTTTAACAAATACTGAGCAATGGAGTAAATTGAATAATTAGAACGAACATATACTAATGTACGTATGGATTCGTATGTTTAAACTGATGACAAATTAATTGCCTTTAAATAGAATATGCTCAATCAGCTAATGATCCAATAGTGTCGTATTTATATAGACAATATAGTGCTGTCACTGATTATCAAACTAACCAAAATTGTAGATCTTTATTGAGATTGAATTCCACATATAACTGTAAAATTTTACATTCAGGAATGCAATAATGATGGAGCAAACAGTATTGAGAAACTGCAATTTACACTATTAAAAAAGAAGCAAATAAGATATCTAAAAGGATAAATAGATTGCTTGAAGCGATTAATGAACCATAAAAATGGTCAATTACTATTAACGAAATAAAATATAATGTTTTACGTACAGATAAAACTTTTTGCTTCATATACACTTCAAACGCAGTTCATCTGGAATTATATCTCTTATACTTATGGACCGCCTAGTTATGAATCTGATATTTATCGATACCGAGAAAAACATACCGATACTTCCTTTGCAGTCTCAATATTTGAACAATACTAGGAAATATTAATCAATATTTGCAGAACCGATATATCCTCATATCGCTATAATTTTTAATATTTCTGTTTTCGATATATAGATATAACATAATTCTTTTTTTTAATAAAAACAAAATAAAATATAAAAATTGACTACTAAAACCCGAAAATTTTCAAGATTGCATTTTTAAATTATTTTCCAATAAAATATTAAATATTTGAATTTTTGTTTTAATTTATTGAAATTATTACAATTTTTAATTTCAAATTACACAGAATAATAAATTTTAAATTTTTACAAATGCAGAATACTTCTAACATGTTAGAGGAAAAGTATTAAAGTTATAAAGTTAGAGAAAAACAGTATTCAATTCCGAGACCCAAAGAGCATATAAGAAACTTCGATAAGTGTATTGTTCATATTATGATTCTGTATTATTGATATTAGTACAATATACAATAAAATTGTAATCGTCCTAGTAATGAAAATCATGAATTATTTCTCCATTGTATAAAAGATAAAATTATACAAAAAGAGCATACATATAGACAACGAATGTTACTTTTACACGTGAATAAAAGAAAACTGTCTACTGACTAAAAGCATAGCTTCATTAGAATATTAATTTCAGGTTAGGCGTGCCTTCTCAAACAAGTTGCCGTTAAACGTCCGTCTTCCTCAGTTTTACTATGCTCCTTGAAGCAATCCACTACTAATTTATTAATAAAATTAAAATTTGTTTAACATAAAACATAATCTATGTCACTACGGGTACAATAATGAAATCTAATAAAAAAAACAATGGATTTAATACTTTTGACATTTTTGGAAACTAACCAGCAGACTATCTCTTTACACAATAGTAAGGTAATATAGGGAAAAGTATACTAAATTACTTTATTAATTTAGCTCTACTAAATGCAAACGAAATGTAAAATCTTTTTCAAAATTACTATTAAAAAATATCAGGTATGTGAATAAGTCTTTCCCGTTTTTTTTCAAATTTTGAGCCTTTATTGTGAAAAAAATGGTTACAAATGAATTATTGAAAGTATTGGCCATCGCCAGCTACAACTTTTTCCCATCTTTCTGGCAACATACGAATCCCGTTGCGAAAAAATTCGACCGGTTTGGCCTCTATCCAGTCATCCACCCATTTTTTGGCTTCCTCGTAGGAATGGAAGTGCTGGTCAGCCAGGCCATGCGTCATCGATCTGAAGAGATGGTAATCAGACGGAGCAACGTCTAGACTATACGGCGGGTGGGGTAGGACTTCCCATTTGAGCGTTTCTAAGTATGTTTTCACCGGCGGTGCAACATGTGGGCGAGCATTGTCATGTTGCAAAATAACTTTGTCGTGCCTGTCGGAGTATTGTGGCCGTTTTTCTCGCAGTGCGCGGCTCAAACGCATCAATTGTCGTCGATAGACCTCGCCTGTGATCCTTTCATTCGGTTTCAGAAGCTCATAGTAAACCACACCTAGCTGGTCCCACCATATACAGAGCATGAGCTTGGCGCCATGAATATTTGGCTTGGCCGTCGATGATGATGCATGGCCGGGTAGTCCCCATGATTTTCTTCGCTTCGGATTATCGTAACGTATCCACTTTTCATCGCCAGTCACGATACGATGCAGAAAACCCTTTCTTTTATGTCGCTGAAGCAGCTGTTCGCAAGTGAAAAAACGCCGTTCGACGTCTCTCAGCTTCAGTTCGTATGGCACCCAATTTCCTTGCTTTTGGATCATTCCCATGGCTTTCAAACGCTTGGAAATGGTTGTTCGGTCAACTCCCAATGCTTCAGCAAGTGCTTCTTGCGTTTGACAAGAATCTTCATCAAGCAAAGTCGCCAATTCTCGATCTTCAAAGATTTGCGGCCGCCCGGAACGCTCCTTGTCTTCCACGTCGAAATCACCGCTTTTGAAGCGTCGAAACCATCCGCGAACACTTGAATCATCGACACAACCTTCTCCATAAGCCTCCTGAAGCAATCGATACGTCTCGGCAGCAGATTTCTTCAAATTGAACCAATAAAGTGAAACTTCCCGCAAATGACGTCGACTCGGCTCAAATTTCGACATTTTCACGATATCAAAAATTTATGATGCGAAAAAATTTTAACTAATGTGTTAGTATGGAATTGTTAACATATGAATAAGCTTTGATTATGACATATGTAACCATTGAATACTCGCACAGTATTGGTGGCGCCATCTCTTACAAAAAACGGGAAAGACTTATTCACACTCCTAATACCAGATTTCAATTCATCTCTTGCTTTATTTTGCGTATGTCTTAGAGTATTTTGAATAGCTGGAGAACAAAAATTATTAGATATTCAGTCAAATATAAACAATAATATAGACGTACACATTCGAAAAATTATTGCATGAGAGAAGCACGGCTGGAGCTGAAGTATATATACCGGTATTCCGTTGGCTGAACAAATACGATTCTAATTCATGCGAGCATAAGAAATATTAGTCTGTCGGGACAATGCATATGTCGCAAATCGTAGTGCAAAGACCGATAAATTAATCGACTACTCAAGTGACACAATTTTATCACTATGTCATATAGTCTACGAGGGTTGCTAGATATATTTTGAGCCTTGGTGTACCAAGTATTTGCAGATGCCATTGATATATCCAATGGAAAGTTTGACCTTTTTAACCATAAGCTTCTTCAGAACGCTTTATTATTTAACAATAACTTGTGTTATCTACAGCAATTTGAAAATTTTGTCTCAGCAAAAAAATGGAACTCACTCGTGAAAATTTTCGAGCGATGATTTTTTACGACTTTCAATGTAGTTTAAACAAACACCGATCAACTTATTTCGACTTTTGGTGATTTAGTCCCATCCTTGGCCACTATGAAACGCTAGTATAATGAATTTAATCGTGGCCAAAATCGAGTCCATAGCGAGTTTCGTGAAGGTCGTCCAAAATCGGTTGTTGTGCCAGAAAACATTAATGCTATGTGCTAACTGATAAAACAAGATCGTCATACGACATACCGTGTGATTGAGGCATCTTCGGGCATTAGTATGATGAGTATCAATAAGATATTACATGATCATTTAGGTGTTAAAAAGATTTCTACACTTTGGATCCCGCATAATTTGGCAAAAGCTGAAAAAGATCCTCGTGTAAATTGTTGCATAGAAATACTCAAGAAATACAATTGCAGTACATCAAAAGATCTGTATAATATCTACATATGTGAAAAATCTTGGAACAATGCGTATGAATCCAAAAGAAAACAGCAGTCCACAGTATGGGTCTTCCAAGACGAGCCCAATCCGACAAAAATTAATGTTAATGAATATTACACCATGCGCATCCCAAAATACTGATGTCTTTCCACGCTTTGGATCAGCTTGATCGCTTGAGTCCACTCGTTAGACTGTTAATTGGACTCTTGGAGTGTAACAATAAAGTCATTTTTCATTCATTGTAATATATCGACGGAAAAATTCGTTATTTTCGTCGTTAACATCGTAATTCGTATCAATAAAAAATCAAATAGATTTAATTATAGTAACGCCATCTATGTGTCAGTCTATGAACTTTTAAGCTCATCTGGTATGTGTATATGAAAATAGTTTTGAAAGTTATACTAAAATTGTTATTGGATATGTGTATTATAATTTCGTTTAAAAAAGCATGACGATATAAATTTGTTATTAAATTTTAATCATCCTGTGTATCTTTATACTAATATATAATCAATTTTTCTATATTAATTATATTTAAATTACAGAAGAACAGTCAATGGTAGAGTCAAAGCAGTCTTTTAAAAAAAGGTTTCTATTAACAGAGTGTGAAAATAAATGTTTTTTTAAACGTGATATAATAAAAAAATAGAAGAACCTATGATTAATTCTCTAATAATTAATGGTAATAACTTAGTGTATAAGAATACCTTTGGAGATATGCATATACCTACTTTATATTATATTAGTTTCTGAAGTGAAAGTCATAAAAGTTATTAAAAATTAACAATAAGTATACTCTAATTAAAGTATACTTTGGATATTCTTAACATAATTAAAAACGGAAAAATAAGTAGAAAAAGTGTGTTCAATAAGTAAAAAATAGCAATTACTATAATATAAAGTCAATTTTAAAATGACGTAAAACAAAGGACCCGTTACCTATCAAAAAAAATTGTATTCCTTTGCTTTTATATGACTACATATTGCCTACAATGGTTTATATATTTATTTATATTAATAAAAACAATTCAGAAAATATAAAAGAATTGAAACAATATTATAGGAATACAAAGCTCGCGAGATATCTGATGCGCATAGGCCCGGGACACTAAACAGGAGCGGAAAAACTCATTTTGAGCGAGTTATTTTCTTCGCAAACCGGTTACAGAATACGCAATCATTACGAAAAGAAAATGTTGACATTATCCGACTAGAAATCAGAATTGACTGATCTATATGCTATTCCATAAAGAATGTAGTGGTTATCCCATCTCAAATAAATAGCTATTTTGCGTATGCAAAAAAGCACAGTAAGATAATCTTTGATTTTTCTTGATCCATGATTTACTGAGTCCTCAAGAACAAATATTCTGACGAACGCAAACCTGATACAAAGAGAAAGGCTATGGACTTTGGAACCAAATGATTGGCAAATTTCTCACCAATTACCTAGACGGACCGTTTTACACGTACCCGAGCACAAGCAATGCATTGCCAGATACTGAACCGTGCTTGAATGTGATCACGTATTGCATTACCACGAATATAATATTAGGTGTACGAGTACCAGTGTTCGTCAAAAGATTGTACCATCAACTGATCCCGGGCAGAAATATCAGACCTTATGCGTTACATTTGAATATTCTATATTTGTCAATAACTTTGCAATATTATATTCGAGCATTTCTTTCAGTGTCGTTTATTTTATCGAGCAAAATCAACGCAAATTAACAGCTCAGTAAACGTCAATTTCGCAAAACACTGCTTCGATTCTATAATATGAAAAAAAGTGCAGCTCAGACTTATCGATTTCTTTCGAAAACTTATGGGGCCGAATGTATTAGTGAATCGACGTGCTACAAGTAGTTCAAATGGTTCAAAAGTGATGATTTTGAAGTTGAAGGCAATGATCATTGCGGAAATCGAAAAAGTTATTTATTATTCTATATTAAACTTTTTTTTAAACAAAGTACACTGGATGTTAGGCAAAATAATACTAACTGTAATTAATCTGTACAATAAAATTTTTTTTGAGGCCTACGATTGCTTGATCACTAGTGCGAAGGACTAGTAACTTGGTGGTCCGAGTTCAGATCTCGACCGATTGACGCACACAACGCTGTAATAATTTACATGTGCTTTGTTCACAAGCACATCGCAGACCCCCGTCGCTGATTAGCACCGATATTTAGACGCATAAATAAAGCGACTTTAAATCACAAAAAAAACCATAACTTTTTAGCCCGGAAGGGCGACTTTTATATACCCTTGTCCATATCCATATGTATTGTCCTCCATTGCAAGACGCGTTTATTATTCTCGTGATTCTAAACGATTCTCTCTCTCATCTACGATATTGTTTAACGAAAAATTCTTCGTTCTATATTAACTTATGAATAATACTTATGAATAATAAGTTCTAAATTATCCAAAACGCAGTAAAAATTGGATAATTAACGCACACTTAAAATTTACAAATTTTAAAATTTCACAATTACAAAATTTATGACTTAATTTTTAACATAAATTCTACTTAAGCTTTACTTTTACATATAATTTCAAAATTTACAACTTAATTAATTTTCGATTTAAATTCTGCCTTAACTTTGCAGGCACACATACATTTTTAAATATATACATTTTATACTATTATATTATACAATATTTACATATTACAACTAGTCATAAAATATTAGTTAATAATTAATTGTTACTTAATATATTTTTCAAACTCTTTATATAGATTTTCTCTAGTAATTTCCCATCTGCTCCTTGTAAAGTATACATCGTTGGGAAAATTTTCTCGATTACTTCAAATCTCCCGCTGAATTTTTCAGAAAGCTTTACGCTCATTGGCCTCATTAGAAAGAAAATTGTAAATCACCAACCCGGGTTGCTACTCTCTTCTAGGTAAATCGTAGTTCTTTCTCTGTCGCGAGAAAAACTGTATAGTTTTAATTTTTGCTAATTATACCGCTTCTTGCATATATTTAATACATACTTCAGTTTTCGATGTCGCTCCATGCTCCTGTTTCAGATGTTGGGTTCCTAGTGTATTTAATTCTCTGCCGAATTTTGAATATTCTGGCGTACATCAGTGTGTAATATATGAATGTATTATAGTCAAAGGAAATTGTACTTATCCCATGTTTTTAAAGATTTTTTGTATGTACTGTCACATCATCATTTTTATAATAAGATGTACCCGTTCAACTGGACTATATTGTGGTGAATACGGTGGCATTGAACGATGAATAATTTTCACTTTATTTAACACTTGGTGAAATTCATTCGAAATAAATTGCCGACCATTATCACTCACTATCATCACTCATTATCACTCATATATATATATATATATATATATATATATATATATATATATATATATATATGAGTGTGTATATATGCAATGGGTTCCAGTAAGATCATTCCATGGGCGATTTGTGATCACAAACAGTGAAATAGGAGGGTGGATTGATAAGTTTCCGGTCTGATCAAGAAAAACAACGCTTTTAAGAATTTTTTTTATCTTATCATTATCTCCTCCAAGGCTGATACATTTCTTATAGCGGTGTTCTAGTCTAGTGATGCCATCTCTCTAGACTGATTCGTCAAGCTCCTCAAAATACCCATTTATAGCTTCGATTACTTCTTCATTGTCCGCAAATCTCTTACCACCGAGCCATTTTTTTGAGGTTAGAAAACAGATAATAGTCACTCGGAGCTAGCTCTGGAGAGTAGAGAGGGTGCGGCATCATTTCAAACTTCAGATCGTTTATTTTATCCATCGCAAAGATTGACGTGTTCGCCGGTGCGTTATCGTGAGGAAACAAGATTTTTTTCTTCGCCAGATGAGGTCGTTTAATTTTCACTTCGTGGCTCAAACATTGCAATAAGTCTGCGTAGTATGGAACAGTGATAGTTTTACACTTTTCAAGGTAATCAATGTATATAATACCTCTTGCATCCCAAAGCCATAACCTTGTTCGCCCAAAAAATTATTTTTGTCTTCCTTGGAATTCGTTCCCCTGGTCCAATCCACTATTTAGACTATGGTTTCAGGAGTGTAGTGGTGGACCCAAGTTTCGTCAACGGTTATGAATCGATGCAAAAATTCGCTTGGATTACACTTACACAACGCCAAATTGGCGGTAGAAGTGTTCTTTCGAATCAATTTTTGGTCGACTCTTAGCAAACGCGGCACCCATCTTGCACAGAGCTTTTCCATATACAAATGTTGGTGCAAAATATTTTGTACACGTTCAATGACATCTTACAGGTCTCAGCTATCTCACGCACTTTTAATCTGCGGTCTTTCAACACTATTTGATTGATTTTTTCGATCATATCTGGAGTTGTGACCTCAATGGGGCGTCCTGAGCGAGGCTCATAATCTATAGTTGGAACGAAATATCTTAGAATATTTCCTACTTTAGAAATTACCTTAAGCGATTAAAATGGTTTGAAATCCATCGCTAAACTGCAATCTCTGCAATAGTGAGGAATCACTCCGCGTGAGAAAGTGATCAACGATCACCGTGTATAACTATAGATACATCACCGAAATACTTATTTAGCTGCTAGCTAATCATTGAACAAAATATTATTTGAATAGTCAATATAAATAGAAAGAGATATAGAGAACTTGTTGAAACGTTGAACAAATAAGTTAATAAGTAAATTAAATATGGTTCCAATCGGTGTCATTTCTTATATGTGATCATTCTTCCGTCATGATCTTGTATAAAACTTCAAAAAACCTAGTGAAATAACTAATGCTGTTATTTGAAGAGAATCGAGATTAAAACGCTTCAAATAAATTAATTAGTAACTTAAAGTTTATGTGTATGCTCCCACATATCACAATGAATTAAACCGTAAGTCATAAAAAGATACAAGGTCTGATAAACATGAATGTTCACTGCCAAGCTACCAATAGATTATATTAAAAATGTAATAACACCAGCAACGTCCACGATAACCTCGCATTATATACCATGTGATCAAATTTGACCCGGACTGTCCAAAAAACAAAACAGTGAGCCAATACAAGCATGCCAACGCTCGATCCAATTTTTCATACACCAGTTGTAAGCCTCACCTGGGATTGCCTGCAGTTCCTTTAGCGAATTACTTTTTATGGCTCCAATGGACTTATGGTGCGTTCTCCGAAGCGGATTTTTGAGTTTCGGAAAGAGGAAAATGTCTCATGGAGCCAAATCTAGCGAATACGGTGGCTGAGCAATGACTTTCATTTCGCGTTTAATCAAAAAATCAGAGACAATGAGGCTGGAATGTCCCGGCGGATTATCGTAGCGAAAAAACCATGAATTTTCTGTAAATATATCCGGTAGTTTACGACGAATTACTTCAAATAGATGCTTCAAAACGACCAAGTAGTACTCCTTATTAACCGTTCCACCTCCTGGAACGAATTCATGGTGAACCACCCCATGGTAATCGAAAAAAACGATGAGCATCACCTTGCTTTTCGACCTACTTTGATCTGGTTATTTCTGTTTCTGCTAATTTTTAGAACGCCATTCGCTAGATTGTGGGGCAGCTTCGCTGTCATATTATAAACCCATGTTTCGTCACCAGTGATGATGCATTTGATGAATGTAGGGTCATCAGCTACATTTTGAAGCATCTCTTTTGCGACCTCTACTCGACGTTATTTTTGCAAAAGATGCAGAACGTCTGTTATTTGTCTGATGCCCACAAAACGATTCTGAAGCACCATTTCCACAACTCTTTCGATGTTATTGTAGTTAACAGAGGTGGATGGGCGACTTGCATAAGGCCAATTTTTGACGTCTTCACGACCTTCACTGAATGCATTGTGCCACTCAAATACTTGCGTCGGCGATAAAGTAGACTGCCCAAAATATTTCTTCAATGATTCCGTAGTCGTAATTGCATTGGAAACATAAAATTTCAAGCAAACTTGTTGATCAACATTTTTTCCATAGTGAATATCGCCAGATAATCTTTTTACGTCGTAAACAAGCAGCTGACAAATACACACTAATGGAGATATGGTGCCCAAAATTCACACAAACATCAAGAAAGGTTGTACCAATATAGAAAAAAAAAATTTACCTGATCAGTGTACACACGGAGTTTAAATGCACCAGTGCGGGTCAAATTTGGTCATATGGTATGCATAGACCTACATAACTATATGTACATAACTATAACTGATATGCAATACGATATTCATTTATGGAATACTCGTCTTGTATCGTATGGTAACGTAGAAATGGCGCTTTAATGTAGTAGTTAGCCGTGCGATGACGAGGCACTGTTATACACGATACAGCAACGTTTGAATACATTTCGTAAATTGCTGACATTGTCTCCCAATTATATCTAACATCAACAATAGATCAGAGACACTATATGTTTATAAAATACTTATTTTGTCAAAATACTTTTATTTTTGCGAAAAGTAGTATTTCGATCTAAAAAGGGTTAAGTTAAGTTAACTTAGTGTAAGTGCCCGAATTATTCTCCATTCAGTTTTTGACAACAAGCTAATTAATGGTAAAAAATGTTACTGGTATTTTGGAACATTTCAATCACAATGAGAGCTGAATCGTTTATGGTCATTTGCCGTAAATAATCTCAATTTCAGGGTTTCGTTTTGTGTACCCCATCCTTTCAGAATTTCGATAGAAACAATCCTAAAGGTGCCGAATCGGGTGACCTAGACCCTTGATCAGATGGTATATATATATATATATATATATATATATATATATATATATTTATTAGGTTGTCAAATATCTCCCTTTCGCTTTTTTGCTCTTTATTCAATGTTTATAAAAAGTGTTACAGTGGTCGGATTTACTTCAAGTATGCGTCGTTCGATAATCTATTTCCCTTTAGATGGCAACTTCATAATACTCCTCTCATAGAAACCCCTCTACTTATTTGCGAAGAACTCGGACAGCCACTTTTCACAAGCCTCTTTTGAGTTCAACTTTACACCACCAAGGGCCAGGAACAGTTGGTAATCACTTGGCACTATGTCCGGACTATATGCTGGATGCGATAAAACCTCGCATCCGAACTCCCGTAGCTTCTGAGAGTTATCAACGAAGTGTGTGGTCTGGCATTGTTCTAGTGGAATACTACACCCTTCCTGACGAATCATAAACTAAAAGTGTGTATCACCGGCCTTGGACCACGACCGTTTTCGCTTGATATTATCGTATGTGATCGATTTTTCGGCGTCAGTCACCATCAACTTCAAAAATGGGTCGAGTTCGATCCGTTTCAACAGTACATCGCAGGCGTTGGTTCGGTCCAGTAGGTTTTTTTGCGTCAAATCATGAGGCGCCCAAACATCAAGCTTCTTTCTGTACCCAACCTTCTGCGAATGGTTTAAAATGGTTTGGTGACTAACTCTTATTTCCTCGGCGATATCACGAGATACTACATGTCGGTCTAACTCGATAAATTCCATGATTTGATCGGTATTCGTCGTCACAGGTCTTCCTGCGGCTGGCTTATCCATGGTGTCGTTTTCACCAGCTCTGTATCGTCGAAACCATTCCTCTGCAGTTCAAAGTGATAGCGAGCCTTCCCCAAATCACCATTAATCTCACGGAACGTTTCTTTAGTGGATTTCCCTTTGACGAAGGAAAACTTAAAAATAGCGCTAATTTCGGCGTGAATGATCTCCATGTTTACACGTCTATAACTTTTGAACGCAATATCCAAACAGATCATGCATAGCGCCGTTTTGTACGTTATGTCAAGACCTTTCAAATGATGTATAGTATTGTCAGATACGATCTCTGTAGCGCTTTGTACATAGCCGCGAAATTCATAAGACAAAAAGGCGTAAGGGACATATTTGACAACCTAATAATTATAATACGATTATTATTATATTTTTGCAAAATTATTATTATTGTTTTTCAGCGGCTTGATACGAAATTAGTCGAACGGTGGCGAAAACATCCACTCAACTAATTTTTCGTGTATAAAAGAGCGAGTTTTCCGTCCCAAAAGTAGTTCGCTCGGCGAGACGACCGAAAAAAGCTGCCTAGAACTATCCCCACTCCAGATCTCCAGTGCCCGTAATCGTGCCCGTCTGAAAATCTTGAATAGTAGAGTCGCGATCCTGGTTGCGTGGCGCTCCATGAAAAACCAGCAGGCTCTACTATCTCTACTACTCCATTAATGTCCAGTGGCTTCACTAAAACTCCTCTCTTTTTTCCTGGTCAGACTTGATGATTGATGAGGTCAAACTGTGACGTGTTTTAGTGCTTGCGAAAAGAACTTAGTGGCGGGTTGAGCGACCAGGGGCCGAGGCGGGTTGAGCCAGAGGCACGAAGTAGCAAGCACCTAGCAACGATCAGATAACTCATTATAGACCAGCAGGCTTCGTTTATTCCCTATACCCCAACTTCAGCCACAGTAAAAGTATATATATATATATATATATATATATATATATATATATATATATATATATATAGTGCGTATAAGTATACGTTGTAAATACTGTTTAAAGTAAGAGGCATGCGGAATATAGTATAATAAGGTATAGTATAAGATTTAACATAAGAAATCTGTCTTCTTTTACAGATCGGAGGGCTCCACATCATTTGTTTTATTATTGTATAGACTTTAATACAATATATTTTTATTTTTTTTATATAAATATACTATATATATACCCTTTCCTTTCAAACTGATCCTATTAACCATTATCTATTTAACTAATCCTGATACTATGAACATATTTAACAATGCTTTTGTTCTATGCATATTCATTGACAGAGTCTCAATGGTTATGATAGTATTACTATATAATTCAACATTGGAGAAGGACTTAAATGTACCTAGGTACCTATTCCGTATTATCGAAGATTATTTGAAGGACAGATCCATTCTGTACGACACGACAGAGGGCTGTAAGCGAAAGGAGATATCGTGTGGCGAAGCCCAAGGCTCGATCCTAAGACTCGATCTATGGAATATTTCCCATGATGAGATTCTTCGATTGCACATGCCGGAAGACTGCTCGCTGATCGGATATGCGGATGACGTTGTAGCTGTCATTATTGCGCACAACATGACGTTGGTACAAACTCGCCTCGATCAGATCATGCGCAGAATTTGCTGTTGAATGAGCGAGAATGGGCTGTAACGCACTCCTCACGAAGTGCGTCTCCAGAGTGCTGCAGCCGCTAACTATTGGAGAGATGTTGGTCCCGACCAAGGCATTCATCAAGTACCTGGGGGTGATGCCAGATACGAAGCTCATCTGCTGGGGACATATTCTAAACTCCGCGGATAAAGCGGCGATGGTGACGGTCTCGCTTTGAAGAGTCATGGTCAACGTAAGAGGACCACGTTCCTGCATCAGGCGACTGCTACTGCGAGCTGCCGAGACTGTTATGCTTTACGGCAATGAAGTTTGGGCCGACGCGCTGCAGTACGAAAAATACTGCAGGCGTATGGTGGCAGTACAGAGAAGATGCGCTCTTCGTGTAGAGTATTCGTATCAGACGCTCTCAGAGACGGCTTCCCTAGTGGTTGCCGGGGTCATCACGATAGACCTCCTGACTCAGGAGCGAAAGTTCGTTCACCAGATGAAGGGAACAGTTCGCTAGGCCGAAGCTAAGAAGCAAGCTAGGGAACATGTATTGGCTTGCTGGCAGAAGAGGCGGGAGTAGGATACGCGTGGAAGGTAGACCGCCAGACTTATAAGTCAGGTGGCCTTGTGGATCGGTCGGCAGCACGGAGAGGTAAATTACTATCCCATCCAGATAATGAAGGGCCACGAATACTTCTGCGCGTACTTGCATAAGATGGATAAATTCGTAGATCCTCGTTGTAAACTGTGGATCCACAAAGGGCGATGTCCATCATACATTTTTCGTGGTCGGGCAGTGGGAACAGTAGAGGGAGATTTTGGGGGGAAACATTGGAAGAGTCACCACCTGATACTCTCTAGCGAGGAGACATAGGGAAGGGCTCCGGACAACCGCAGACGGAAGATGGCGGACTTTCCCTAGATTCATCAAGTTATGGTGGCGCCCCGAAGGCGAATGTCCTGGTCCCCTTTCTGAAGTAATGCCTAACGGTGGTTGAGGCGGGGGGTAGAACCAGGGAGAGAAGGTCTCTTTGGAGCACACCTGCCGACTTCGGCCTGCAGATCTTTTCAGAGCTATGGGAAGCAATCGAGGGGAATGCACTAAAGAAGTAGTTTTTAGTGAGTATGCCTTCGTGCATATGACGCTCACATAACGACCGGTCCCGGGAATTCTTAATGAATTTTTATCCTCCTCTATAAAAAAAACTTATTATTGTTATTATTGATGTCATCATCATCATCATCATCATCATCATCATCATCATCATCATCATCATCATAAATCATCATCATCATCATCATCATCATCATTATTGGCTGCCATAGCCCTGACCCCACAGATGGTCGGTAATGGGTAAAGCTTCAATCTCCGCGTCCACGCCTCGTATTGACCGGACAACGTCCTCTGTCGCGCCAATGCTCTCCGCACCAACGCTATAACAGAGGGCAGCTGAGGATTCTCTGAATGTAGAACTTCTCGTATAAGTTACGCCAACAACAGTACCTTTTTCACCTGGTCGTTCCTCATTGACTTCTGTTTGGCGGGGTTAAAGGGGGCGATATCACTCTTTCCTTCTTTTCCTGGCAGAAAGTAGATTACAGTTCTACGTGCACGGAGCGCAAGTGGGATACAGGCGCTTACCGGAGACGGAACCGTGGGGTCTATAGACGGCCTTGAAACAGATATATAGTCATACGGAGGCTATCCATCGAGGGACTCTATAAACGGGTATCACCGAGAAAGAGATTTCTACTTTGACGTGGAGCTCAGAACTGGAAACCTGCAGATGGTCAGGAAGGAGGAAGGAACTGAAACCGCGACAAAGGCAGTCCACCGATCTTGCCGTTCGGTGCGTGCATGTGCCTTCCCAAAAGGAGATCAGATCCTGGGTGGGGAGGCGAGTTTTCAATTACGCACTTAGGGAACGTAAGTCATCTTTGGCTTTCGCTGATGAGAAGACAGGCGGCTGGCGCCAGTAAATCGACACAAGGCAAGTGCGTTCTGCCGTGTGATCCCTGCCGGAAACCCCAGACAGCGGAACGTCTTTGATGGGATGGGAAGCACGAAAAAGCAGAGATAGGATAGCGCGGCAGGTTCGTGTTATATCCCTGGACGAGGGCCCGAACTGTGACGGCTCTTACAGTGCATATGTTGGGGAGCCGTTCGTGGAGGTCGGCCACGTACAGGGACGAAGCCGGGATGCGTACCGCGAAGGTTCAGTAAAACGTATGTGAGAGAGAAGATGTTGAGTTCATAAATGCACTAACTGTGCCTAGCAATACGGCAGCAGAAAAGGCTGATTTAACAACTGAGTAGGACATCTTTAAAATTGGCCCAATTAGTGAAGGGAATGATGAAAGCACTCAATAGTCAGCCGAACATCAAAAAGGATATTAAGGAGGGCCTACTTCAAGTGAAGGAGTTGATTGATCAGCTCCAGTACATGAAAGTCAGATCAACGATGAAGAAAAGCACCACAAAAACAGCGGCTGTAACACCACAATATGTGACCAATGAGAGAATCTTTTCTATCTCTCGGTTACATCGGTCAAGGTACCAGTTGACCGTATGATCCTACGTGATATTTAACAAGCTTACCTCTTTATCCCTAGATTCCTTTTTTTAATAAAAATATTCTAAATAAAGAAAATTTTAAAATGAGGAAACCGGCAGTTGATTATAAAGAGAAAGAAGAAACAAAAAAATAAACATTTTTAACAAAAAAAGGACATTTATGATGGAAAATGGATACACGATAGCTTAATCAAAATATTTTCCGTCATGATCTACTACTTCTTCCCATGTTTCGAGGCAATCCAATCACATCCACAAATTCCCGTACTTCTTGAACATGTCGGAAGTGCGGATCAACGAGGTCGTGCTGCATTGATCTGAATAGGTGATAGTCGGAAGGCGCTATGTCAGGCGAGTAAGCTGGGTGCGGCAACACTTCCTATTTGAGCTTCAACACGGTGCTTTTCATGGACCGCTTGAAGTAGGCTATCGACCAGAAGCGTTCACAATTGGCCAAAAGGAAGGGTGTAGTATTCCACCAGGACAACGCCAGACCACACACTTCGTTGATGACTCGTCAGAAGCTACGGGAGTTCGGATGGGAGGTTTTATCGCATCTACCATATAGCCCGGACATAGCTCCAAGTGATTGTCACCTGTTCCTGTCCATACCGAACGCCCTTGGTGGTATAAAGTGGGACTAAAAAGAGGCTTGTGAAAAGTGGTTGTCTTCGCAAATAAGGTGAGGGGTTTCTACGAGAGGGGTATTATGAAATTGCCGTCTAGATGAAAACAGATTATCGAACAAAATGGCGCATATTTGAAGTAAATCCGACCACTGTAACACTTTTTAAAAACATTGAATGAAGAGCAAAAAAGCGGAAGAGAGATATTTGACGACCTAATATACGAGGGTAGTCCCAGAAGTACCTGGCTCAACAAATAAAACTCAAAAATTCGGCTTTATTTTTGTGAAACATTGCGAAACATTCAACTGAAACATCTTCACGACGCTGTTTTTGTTCCATTGTGAGCAAACGCCGTACCCATCTTGCGCACAGCTTTGTCATCTCCAAATTTTCAGTTAATATGCGATATACCGCACTTTTTGAAAAGCCTACCATGTCCGCTACCTCGCGCACTTTCAGTCAACTGTCATTCAGTACCGCTTTGTCGATTTTCTTCAA
Source organism: Sycobia sp. Sy_11 (assembly GCA_018907035.1). Taxonomy (NCBI): domain Eukaryota; kingdom Metazoa; phylum Arthropoda; class Insecta; order Hymenoptera; family Epichrysomallidae; genus Sycobia; species Sycobia sp. Sy_11. Next base: position 1,728,584 of record JACCIC010000074.1, read on the forward strand.
CATTTTTGGAGTCGTCACCTCGTTTGGCCGACCACTGCGATACTCGTCTTGGCAGCTCATACGATCTCGTTTAATCTCTGCTATCCAATATTTTACTGTCGCAAACAGGAGCAGTCTCGAAACTTTCACTATTGATGGTTGTCAAACAAATACATCATGGCGTCTTCAAACTTGAAACATATGCTTTATAGATTATATACTTTCTAATACAGTGGTATGTTTTGAGCAACTATCGCCACTCTAAGTTGGGCCAGGTACTTCTCGGACCACCCTCGTAGGATAATATTTCAAGCTGCCAAGTTTCTAATCAATATAAGTCAGACAATATATAGTTTTCTAGTTTATAAGAATTAAATTTTACCTATTGTAAAAATATTATATTCTTATTTAGAATTCAATGCTGAAACTTCAGATTTTATTTTAAATGAAGCTCTCTGATTATGTAATTAGATTCAAGTAGAATAATTTGTGAGTTAGAATACACAATATCTTCAATAGATTATTTTGAATAATCAAAATGACCCATTTTGGAGCTGGACCAAATGTGGCACTTATGTTAATTATAATATTATTCAACTAAAGTGTTAATTTAAAAATACATTCTATTATTATAAGTTACAAAGAAAAAAGTATACAATAATATAAGACATGTAGTTTCGAATTAAAAATTCCAATTAAAATTAAAAATAGTTTTGATATGAAGTAAGGAACTGAAATATACTACTTTATTCTGCTAAATGTAAGAATGTTGATGAAAAATTATAAAAGACTTTTATTATATCAAATGTTATTTAGAATAAGATCCTACTTTAAGAATTTTTTATTATATATTTATTATTTATATTATTATTTATATAAAATATTGGGACCCAGACAAAAAAGCAAACAAATCACTATTTTATTATTTTTTATGAAGTAATATGTAAAAAAAATGTTTTAAATCACGTTTTTTTCAACTTTGAAATTAAAAAAATGGTTATGTATTAAATGAATGAAAAATCGGGCTCCTATTTTAACCTTTAGACTGCCGGCATTTTTGCCTTATAAATTGATATTTTTGATGTGCAAAATTTATACATAAAAACACCTCATATCTCTAGAGTAGCTGTCAAGGTCACAGGTGGCTCATATATGAGCCAGTCCGGCTGCCAACGGTGGGGTGAATGTTAAAAATTTAAAAAAATTTTAAATTACTATATATTCATTTTTAACAGAATTTTCTTGATATTACAATGTAATAGGACCCCAAAAATACTCCTTTTTATCGATAAAACCGTAAGCATCCCAACTACCCCTAGCGAGGGGGTGAAAATTTCGAAAATTCGTTAGTAGGCTGATTTGGATTTTTTCTACGATGTTTTCTCGTAAGCACACTGTAACTGTGTAAAGCATACTCTGAAGTTTGTCCCAACCGATGGAGGTGCCAAAACTACCCCTAGCGAGGGGGTGATTTTTTTAGCGAACGTTCTCGAAGACAAATATTCGACAAATTTGTTTACAATGTGTAAGAAATTTATTAGCTGTATCCATATTTTACATATCTAAAACACTTTCCTTCTGCTAGACCCAAAGCTAACGACGTGAACGTAGAAAGTGATGTTGCTTCATTTTTTTATTTTAAAATTCTTTTTATATTTTTTTTATTTTTTTTTATTTTTTATTTTTATTTTTAGTTTTATATAATTTTAGTCAATAATATTTCTTTCGTATGAAATTCTTCAAAACAAGATTCAAGACAAGCAACAAGATCACAAGTTGAACATATAAAAAAACTCTGAGATCTGTTTTGTTTCAGAGAACATAAATGACATCTTCTTTTATCGATTTTTTTGGGAAAATGCCGACCATTTTCCAAAAAAAATTCCAAAACCGGAGTTGCAACATTTCGGGCTTCTTCATGTACATCAAGATTCAGTAATTCTCTTATAACTAGTATACGAAAAGTTGGAAATGATATTTTACCATTTTTTATTTTATAGAGCATGAGAGTTGCATAAAGCTAAATCGATTAAATGTAAAAATAATTTTTTATACCATTTCATACATTTCCTCACTGTTTCAGTCAAAGCTAATTGCTTATCGATAAGATCTGTGCCACCCATATGTTTATTGTAGTCAATGACACAAATTGGTTTGATTTTTTCATCCTCTGCAAGATAATGTCTTTTACCTGTTGAAGCCAATTCAAGCTCATGGGTACTTGTGATTATTTGAACATCCTTTTTATCTTTCCACTTTATCGCAGCCCAGGTCTCAGTATGAGCAACTTGTACTTAACTTTTTTCGAACTTTTCGTTTAGAACAGGCATTCCTTTTTTATTTGATTTTACTGTACCGCATACTCCTGAATCACGATCGTGCAAAAATTCAGCTAACTGAGGAGATGAATACCAATTATCCATCCGCATAACGTGACCTTTGAAAAAGAAGGGTTGCAAAAAATGAGTAACAATATCTCCTGTTATGCCCAAGCCAAACTCATCATAATCCGTATCTGCTCCAGTATAAATAACAAAATCTATGATATATCCAGATTGATAGTCAACTATTTCAAACAGTTTTATACCGAAACGGTGCCTTTTCATCGATAAATATTGTCTGAATTTGAGTCTACCTTTCCACAGCACCAACTCTCATCAATGCACAAATTTTTTCCAGGATTCAAACTTTTTCTAAACGTATCTTTCAGATAATCTGCAAGAGGTTTGATTTTTTTAGACAGTGATTTACTACTACTGAATTATCTTGAAAATGTAAAAATCGTAATAACTGCTGATATCTATTACGAGACATTGTTTGATTGAAAATTGGAGTATAAAGCAGAGTATGAGTGCTCCAATAATCATTTAGTTGACTTTTTTGAACATGTCCCATTAGAATTGAAAGTCCCAAAAAAATTTTAAACTCTTCAACCGTCAGATCTATCCAGGCTTTCATTTTAGACCGATTTGGATTTTCTATCAGGTATGTGAATAAGTCTTTCCCGTTTTTATTCAAATTTTGAGCCTTTATTGTGAAAAATGGTTACAAATGAATTATTGAAAGTATTGGCCATCGCTAGCTACAACTTTTTCCCATCTTTCTGGCAACATACGAATCCCGTTGCGAAAAAATTCGACCGGTTTGGCCTCTATCCAGTCATCCACCCATTGTTTGGCTTCCTCGTAGGAATGGAAGCGCTGGTCAGCCAGGCCATGCGTCATCGATCTGAAGAGATGGTAATCAGACGGAGCAACGTCTGGATTATACGGCGGGTGGGGTAGGACTTCCCATTTGAGCGTTTCTAAGTATGTTTTCACCGGCGGTGCAACATGTGGGCGAGCATTGTCATGTTGCAAAATAACTTTGTCGTGCCTGTCGGAGTATTGTGGCCGTTTTTCTCGCAGTGCGCGGCTCAAGCGCATCAATTGTCGTCGATAGACCTCGCCTGTGATCCTTTCATTCGGTTTCAGAAGCTCATAGTAAACCACACCTAGCTGGTCCCACCATATACAGAGCATGAGTTTGGCGCCATGAATATTTGGCTTGGCCGTCGATGATGATGCATGGCCGGGTAGTCCCCATGATTTTCTTCGCTTCGGATTATCGTAACGTATCCACTTTTCATCGCCAGTCACGATACGATGCAGAAAACCCTTTCTTTTATGTCGCTGAAGCAGCTGTTCGCAAGTGAAAAAACGCCGTTCGACGTCTCTCAGCTTCAGTTCGTACGGCACCCAATTTCCTTGCTTTTGGATCATTCCCATGGCTTTCAAACGCTTGGAAATGGTTGTTCGGTCAACTCCCAATGCTTCAGCAAGTTCTTCTTGCGTTTGACAAGAATCTTCATCAAGCAAAGTCGCCAATTCTCGATCTTCAAAGATTTGCGGCCGCCCGGAACGCTCCTTGTCTTCCACGTCGAAATCACCGCTTTTGAAGCGTCGAAACCATCCGCGAACACTTGAATCATCGACACAACCTTCTCCATAAGCCTTCTGAAGCAATCGATGCGTCTCGGCAGCAGATTTCTTCAAATTGAACCAATAAAGTGAAACTTCCCGCAAATGACGTCGACTCGGCTCAAATTTCGACTTTGAGTTGAATTCATAATTTGATTATGACATATGTAACCATTGAATACTCGCACAGTATTGGTGGCGCCATCTCTTACAAAAAACGGGAAAGACTTATTCACACTCCTAATAGATTTTGAGATTGAAAAAGATTTGTTTCCTGCACAATCGTTTCGAGGATATTCAAATCGATGAAATTTTTAAAATAACTTATTGGTTCATTACATTCCAAATCAACATTTTCATTTATGCCTGCTACACCAGTAAAATCTTTTATTGATGGATAAAAATCAATATCATAAATAATTTCCCGTAATGATGTAAAGTCAGGATCCTCCAAATCTACATCCGAAATATCAAAATTATCTACGTAGCTTCATTTGGTTCAGATTCATCACTACTCCGTGGATCAGGATCAGTCATTTCAGTATTTTCTTCTGCCTACCTCAAAAGATTTTATGATAAAAGTATCATTTAGTAAAACGATGACTTTCTCTTATATCTTTTGAAACGCAAATTGCTTGCGGGTAGAGTTTTAGCGGGATCCCTCTAGCGAATGAAGCGTGAAGTGCGAGCACAATAAAAAGTATACTTTACCTAATTTCAGGGTACATTTTACAGATTTTACAGCGTATTTCCGAAAAAAAATCATGTAAAGAGTCAATAACCACCTAATAACGAATTTCTGAAAATTTCACCCTCTTGCTAGCAGTAGAGAGATAGTTTCGGCATTTCAATCAATTACGGAAAAATTTAGGGCATATTTTATGCATCTTTCAGCGTGTTTATGGGAAAAAACGTGTAAAAAGTGAATACTCAAATAATAACGAAATATTGGAAAATTCTACCCCTCACTAGGAGTAGTTTTGGCATCTCAAGTGATCCCGGAAAAATTTAGGACATATTTCACAAATTTGACAGGTTATTTACTAACAAAATTTCAGTAAAAAGTTCAATAACGATGACAAATTCAATAACGAGTTTTTAAATATTTTATCCCCGCGCTAAGGGTTGTTTGAATACGTCGAACTGAAAATAGTTTCAGCTGTATAATTTACAGATCAGAGAGCCTACTTATTAAGAAAAATGCATCAAAATATCTATATCCATTATTAAAGCTATTATTTTATTACTGTCCCATATATGAGCCATGCCGGCAGTCTAAAGATTAAAGTTGTACGCGGCGGTCAGGTGTGCTATAACAGTAATTATAGAATATGACATTAAAATATACGTGTAATTAAAGTATCTGACATATTTAATGATAGAGAATTCTAAATAAATTTAATGTATCATTTTAGAGCGTTAATTGTAGCAAATGATCTAAATTTACTTCTGATCTTTTAGAATTATAATAAATTATTTTTTAAGTATAAAGCTATACAAATATTTTTATTTATAATTTACCTTGAATTATAAAAACATATTTCTTCATCAATTGTATAATGAAACTTCAATTAATTATATCATTTTTACTAATTTAAAACCTTAGTTAGTTATTAAATATAAGATTCGAAGTGACAAACCCTTTTCACGGAAATAAAATTCAAAACAATGAGAGTATCATCTTAACTCTGGGTTTTCTATATTGTTAAAACTAATTAACTGCTATTTTAACATCTAAATAGATCATTTCTAATGTAACTAATTATATTACATAATTTTTGATGATATTTAAATACGCGATTTTTATAAAACTATATGCTATCTCAATGACATATAAAATAGCATAAATCAATTTTGATACTTCTTCAAATAATTTTGGCTCGCTTTATATCAATATAAATCTATTTAATCCTTAGTGTACCGATATGACGCATATATGCGTCAGAAAATAAACCATTGTAAAACACCTATGTTGTACCGAATAATGATTAATAATTAATGATTAAGAATGATGGATAGACGTTAATAATAATTAGCAATAAATAATAATAATTATTATTATAAATAATTAATTATTATTATACATAAATACATAGTTATATTATCGAAATTGAAAATAAACTAAATAAGAATTTCTCATATTTTGTTCATCAAAAAATCCGAATTTTTCAATTTTGACCTCAGAAGCGTAATCAGCGACGTAAAAAACTTATAAATATACTTTTCCATGCGTATAGAATAGTTTTTTTCAATGATGAAAGATTTAACATAGGTATTACCGTCCCGGACGGGCATGACCCATCTATGCGTCATGCTCTGTTTCGCAAACATTTAGTCTCGTTTGGATTAAAATTGGGGACCTAGGATCACTTTTTCATAAAAACAAAACGCATTGAAAATATCTAAAATCCTGGTACTCTAAGGGTTAATACATGAAACAATCTCTGAATAATAAGAATTCTGATACAAATTAATGCGAATGCTGTAGTTCTAATTTTATATTTATGTAGTAATTTTCTATGTGTACTTAAATATATAGTAACAGTAATTGCAAACTAAGTTTAACATATTGATACAACAATTATTATTTATAGATTGGTTTATTAATTAATTGCAATGGTATTGCTGTAATTTAAGCAGAAATTCGTAAATGATATATACAGATGTATTAATATAGCAGTTGCATGATATTAAAAATGTATGCAACTCTATAGGGATCGTTAAAATTGCATATTGGAAGAAATTTTGAGCATCACTTTAAAGAAAATCTCATATATATCAGATGCACACTGGGAAAAGGGAGAGATAGAAAGTAAGCTGACAAGAGAAATTTGTTTTTTTAATATTTCTTATTTAGTATATATAAACACTAATCTGGGCCTAGAGAAGGTAATAGATATCTCTGTCTCATTTCACCATATCAGTCATATATAGGCTTTTTATTTATTCGTGCCATAAATGTATTATCGATATAGTACACTAACTTTATAGGCTTTTAAAAAAGAGGCATTTCTATTACATTATTTTTTTAAAATACTTAATTGGTACCACTTTATTCCTATATTATGAATAAGTTAGAGTAAGCTTTGACTTTTCAAATATCAATTTGTTAATATTCGCCACTTTTGAGAAACACCTCTTTAGCTTCAAAATAGAATATCTCAAATGTGATTAACAGATTCTCTGGAAATTAATTCTCAAAATTTCCTCCCTTACGCAATTTTGTGAACTTTATAGAACCACGTACATTATAATAGCAAGCAGATATATTACTACACTTGTATATCTTATTTATTCTATTTGATATATTGCAGAAAATATTGAAAATATATTTAATAACTTATTTATTTATTTCACTTATTTAATTTCTTATTATCAATCATATATTGTGCTTCAACTATCGGTTATTTATTAAAATTAACTATTTTACTATATAACCTTCCTATTACAGTATATATTTAAAGCCTAACTAATCTAAATTATTAGGGCACGAACTTAGTTTCCGACCTTTTTAACCTTAACAGGACATTTATGATAGAAACTGGATAAACATTAGCTTAATCAAAATATTTTCTGCCATTTTCTACTAATTTTTTCCATCTTTCTGTCAATACGGCGATCCTGTGGCGAAAGAACGGTGGCGGCGTCGAGGCGATACAATCATCCACAAATTCCCGCACTTCGTGAACATCTCGGAAGTGCGATTCAACGAGGCCGTGCTGCATCGATCTGAATAGGTGGTAATCAGACGGTGCTATGTCTGGCGAGTACGTTGAGTGCGGCAACACTTCCCATTCCAGTTCTAAGAGGGTGTTCTTGACGGCTTTCGCAACATGTCGCCGAGCGTTACGATGCAAGCGATTGCGCCTATTGCTCGCGATTACTGACTTATTTTCAATCAATTTCTGATGCAAATCATTCAATTGGCGTTTGTATGCCTCGGCAGTGACGGTTTCGTTCGGTTTTATCAGCTCGTAGTACAGCATACCCTGTTGGTCCCATCAAATACACAGTAATACATTTTAGCCGTGGACGTTCCGCTTTGGTGTCCATGTGGACGGTTAGCCTGCGTCCACCCATCCACTTTTCATCACCAGTCACAATACGCAACAGAAAACTCTTCTTCTTTTGCCAGGCAAGCATAGACAGTGCGATGTTGTATCGATTCATAATGGCGCTTTCGGTCTAATCGTGTGGCATCCATCTTCCTTCTTTATGAAAGTTTCCCATTGCATGTAAAAGTTTTCCAACTGCTCTGTCACTGACACCTAACTTATAAGCGAGTTGTTTCTGCGTTTGAGCTGAGTTTTCGTCCAATAGTGCTTGCAATTCTTTATCTTCAAACTTTTTCGGTTTTCCAGAACGTTTTGTGTTATTAACATCAGTATCTCCACTTCTAAACCGCTGAAACCACTCTTTACATGTTGTGAGCGATGGAGCTTGTTCGCCATAACATTCTTGAAGTAATTGATAAGTTTCTGCAAAACCTTTTTTCAAATCAAAATAGTGCAAAAGAGCATGTCGAAAAAACGATTTATCACGATTCATTTTTCACTGATCTAAAAATTATAATATTTAGAAAAACGATAAGGCCTGCTAACTGAATTTTATTGATAAATGCCATAAATAAAACATAAGTACTAGATCCAACACATCCGGCTTTTCGTACTAATAACAGAAAATTGATTAAACTAAACTGAAGTTCGTTCATTTAATTATATTTTATCAACTATATCTAAAAGTTTAGAATTAAGGATGGTCATAGAAACTAATTAAATATTTAATCTATATTTCTTACTAAAAAATTCAATGAATTCCTTCCACGTACTTTTGATGTCATGTTTCTGATTTTTCCAAGTCAAAAGTTATTTATGATCGACAGTGATAAATTTCAGTCCCGTTCGTAAGCAATAGTCATATATGCGACCGCGCCATTAGCAGATTCGCTTTTTATTAGGCCTATATAACCACAAAACAGTTTTTTCATATCCGCGGCTATTCTTTTACATATATGCTATATATATATATATATAACGTTTGAGGTTGTAGATACAGTGGCAAACACAGAGAGGGGTAATTATTACGCTTGGCCTCTTTGTCTGCTGGCGACCCTTCATATTCGGAATGTCAATTTCTTCAACTCTGTTAGATAGGTTAATCTCTTAAGAGCCATGAACCTAGATTTCCGGGTGCTGTCCTATTGTATAATGGGCAACTATCTGAGAAACCACTACTTGATTTACGAGACACCCGATCTGAATAAAATAAAATACAATAAAATAAACTCGCTTCGCTCGATGGCAAACATGCCCCCATCGGAAAACGCCTTTGCTCCCGTGTGTCACATACTCTTTTCCCATACGAGGGCGTTTTTTCTTTCTCAAAGAAATGCACAAAAAATTGAACGGAAAACTCACAGAATTAAAGAATGTCACCCCCCCTCTATGTGTTAGCCATGCTTTGATAGAGCGAGCAGGTATAAAATCTAAAGGTCCAAATGATACACGCTCTGAAATAAGTTGCCCTAACATAAAATGTGATTCGTTGGGTTTGAAAAAAAAATATTATCGGTTTTCTCTTAAAGTTATACCTGCAATTTACTTGAATTCAATAAAATCCAATTAAATAATTTCCTCTTATTTGTAAATTGATAAAGTATGTTAAGAAGAGATGTAGGAGTAGGTGGTGGGGGTGCAGGGGGTGAAACCCCCGCCGGGGGTTGGGGGCAGAGCCCCCCTTTTCTATAAATAAGACTAATCAATTGAAGATTATAAGATTGTTAATAATCTACGCTCAAATTAAAATTTTAAAATATTTAATAGCATAATAAATAGAATTTAAAATTAAAACTAATTAAAACAAAAAACAGGCTAAATTAGATGAAAATACTCGCCTGGAACAAGTTGAAGGCATATTATATGGCCCAGACATCGCTGATTGAGCGTAAGATAATTTAATCTACGATTTTTCACTTACAAAAACTTTAAACGCGTTTTTCTCAAAACAGCATTTTCAAATACCGTGGTCATGAAAACTAAAAAACTATTGAACCGATCCTTATGAAATTTTGAACACATATTCTATATGCTTGTATCAACCGTTCTAACTACAAACAACTTAAAATTTTAATTCCAACTATATTTTTAATCCAAAAAAAGACGGAAAAAAAGCATTTTTTTCTTTCGTATTTTAGCCTCCATTTTGTTGGTATTGCACGTACATAAAATATTCTAGTTAGATCAGTTTCTGGAGTCGTACTGAACATATAACTATTTGATTTTTTGTTTCAGACCATCCCTCGGCAAGATTTTACGACCACGACAACGTTACCTACTGTTTGAGGTGTTGGCTTTGACCATACTTTACATGTATAAAAAATGTATAAAATAAATAAAAAAAATTTTTTTATGTAAGAGTGTATTTATTAAGCATTTTAAATCCTACATCTATATCTTCAATAGCATTCTCAGAAAAATTTCATAAAAATAGCGTTTTTTCGAGGGCCTAAAGTAGAATGCTGCCTTAAGAAGATATTGGGTGGTGGGATGCAGGGGGTGAAACCCCCGCCGGGGGTTGGGAGCGGAGCCCCCTTTTCTATAAATAAATAAGACTAATTAATTGAAGATTATAAATTTGTTAATAATCTACGCTCAAATTAAAATTTTAAAATATTTAATAACATAATAAATAGAATTTTAAATTAAAACTAATTTAAAAAAAGATATGGATAATTTTTAATACTTAAAAAACAAAAATTTTTATAATAAATTTTAAATAGAATAAAAATCTTATTTCATTTTAAAATCTTGAATACCTAACTCAAAATGCAAAAAAAAAGGTCGAGCCAGCGTTCGACTGGCGCATATACTCGTAAGTCTAAACATCGTAAATGCCAGATGTTACGCAGGCATGGAAAACTGAGAATCTTACCGGACTACACAATTCCATTCATTCACTTTTCCTTCCAAGGGAGGAAAAGTAAAATTCTGCTTTCTGATTGGTCGGGAAGCGGCCATAAACAGTCCCTAGGGAGGAAAAAGAGTATTTTGCTCCCTCTAGACAGCTGCAAAAAATCGTATTTTGCGCCCCAAGTGCGGGAAAAATATTTTCTACTACGTTATTCCATATATATAGATATAAGGTGTCCCATTTTAATATACCACATCTGATATATCTAAATATGCAATTTAGCAAAAAATGGTTCAGACAATAGTTGTAGGACTCGAAGGCGGCTATCTTTTCAAGGTCAAATCAAGGCCAAGTTTAGTTTTTTTAATGAAAACATATATTTTGATAAGATTGAGAATTTCTTAAAAAAATTCTCCCAGAGCAAAAAAATGGCTGACTACACGCCAGTAGAGATTGTCAATATGATCCAAGATTCTTGGATAATGTAACGACAATTACAGGGCTGCGGCGAGGTTGTACACTGAAAGGTGTCCACATACTCATCATCCTACCAGGAGGACTATTAGACTTCTTACGGTAAGAGCTGAAGAAGGCAACCTCAGAAGGCACAGGCGACGGAGGGTTTAAGAGAGCATATTTTGCTTGGGGTTCGCGCTATTATTGCCGAGGATACTCCTATTTCAATATTCCAATTCAACGAACGTATGGAGTACTCAGATGAACATTTTCCCGCACATTGCGTCATTTTAGATTACATCCATATCACTTGCGCCTGACACATGCCATTGAGACAGGTGATCCTGCCAGGCGATTTGTATTCTGTCAGAGGGCAGAAACACAAATGCCTAGTGACCCTTTTTTCTTTGACTGACGGTACAAAATATGATGGATAGCATTCTTGCAACATTACAGACAATCACCCCACAAACATTAATAGACGTCCAAAGAAGTTTCTCGCAGAGAATGCTGATCTGTATTCAAAACAGAATGGGCATTTGATAAAGCACTTGAGGCGCTGAAATTATCGCGACTGGCAGGACGTTACTGTCTTGCCTTAAGTGGCTAAATATTGAGGTATGTCTTATCTTGATTGCATCTTGACTTGATTCCGACTTCACCTAGGATCAACTGCGGCTCGACCTAGGTCAGACATGATTCAACCTTCACATTGCTTTGACCTTGGCACGCACTTGACCTTGTACTTGATCTATCATTAGACCTCATCTTGGCCTTGACCAGACCAGAACCTCGATTTGATGTTGATCTGATTGTCACATGACCGTCGTCTTATCGTCACTTGACCGTGACTTTTACACGTTTTTTATCTGATTGAGACTTAAAATTGACCTGACCTGAATCAACTGATCAAACTTGGCCTGATTATGACTAAATAAAGGTCAAAGCTGAAAAGTGTTTTCTAATGAGAAATCAAAGCATTTACAAAAAAATATTTCATACATAAGATATGTATTTTTTTATCGCAGAATTCGAATATGACATAAAAAATATTTCCATTAAAAAAACTAAACTTGACCTTGATTTGACATTGAAAATGCATTTCAAGGTCAACGACGTTCCTAGAATTATTGTCTGAATCATTTTTCGCTAAATTGCATATCTGAAGAGATATCAAGGGTGTTTTACATTAACCTTGTGTATGTATGTGTGTATACGAGGGTGGTTTGATAAGTCCATGACTTCTCGAAAGGTGGCGCGGTTATCGTAAATATTTTACTACTCTAAGAAACTATCATTTTATATAAGTAGGTATACAAAGTTTCAAGTCATTATGTTGGTTAGGAAATGTTTGATAGTCTTTTGAATTTAATGTTTCATTGTTTTTACAAAAGCATGGAAAAAACGATTTTCGAGTGATTACTAAACATTACTTTCTGCGTGGAAAAACAATTAAGGAAACTGAAGAAAAGCTTAAAAAGTATTATAAGGACTCTGCTCCATCACATGGAATGGTTCACAAATGGTTTACTGAATTTCGTTGTGATAGAATGAATACAAGTGATGCTAAGCGTTCTGGCTGCCCAAAAGAGATGACTAATCAAGATATGGCCAATAAAATCCATGATATGGTACTCGAAGATCGTCGATTAAAGAGACGCGAGATTACTAACACTATAGGAATTTCGACTGAACGCGTATTTCATATTTTGCATGAAATTTTGAGTATGAGAAAATTATCTGCAAAATGGGTGCCACGTTTGCTTACAATCGACAATAAACGATCACGTATTGTTGCATCTAAACAATGTTTGGACATGTTTCAGCGTAATCCAACCGAATTTTTGCGCCGTTATGTTACTGTTGAAGAAACATGGATTCATCACTATACGCCAGAAAAGAAACGGCAGTCAAAAATGTGGGCTGAACATGGAAAACCTGCTCCAAAAAAAGCAAAAACTGTTCCATCAGCCGGTAAGGTTATGGCCACAGTTTTTTAGGACCCACAAGGTATAATACTAATCGATTACCTACAGAAGGGAAAAACAATTACAGGACAGTATTATGCTTCAGTATTGGATAGATTTGAAGCCATACTGAAGGAAAAGCGGCCCCATCTGGTGAAGAAAAGTGCTCTTCCACCACGCCAACGCACCAGCTCACACGAGTGCTATAGCAACAGTCAAATTAACAGAATTACGTTAAAAATTACTTCTTCACCCACTTTATTCTCCAGATTTAGCACCGTCCGATTATTTTCTATTTCCAAACATGAAAATTTGGCTTGGTGGTAAAAGATTTTCATCGAATGAAGAGATTATGACTACCACAAATGATTATTTTGTGGATTTCGACAAAAGTTACTTTTTGGAAGGCTTAAAAAAGATTGAATACCGCTAGAATAAATGTATCGACTTGAGAGGGGACTATATTGAAAAATAAAAAAAATTGTTTAAAGAAATTTTTTTTCATTTAAAAGTCGCGGACGTATCAAACCACTCTCGTATATATAATAATAGATAATACATAAATTCAATAAATAAAGACACTTCTTAGCTCACAACTTACTTTTACTTCTTAGTTTTACTCTTACTTCTTAGATGTCACAAATAAACTTATAATAAAGTCGATGATTTTTTGAGATAATTTAGTGAATATTTCAAAAGCGGTTTTATTTATATTTTCAGTCTGTCAATTAAGAGCGTGGTCGTATTAATTTATAAAAAAATTTATTTGACGAAACTTTCATATTTTTATGTACATGTACACATTAGAAAGGATGATGCAATTCGATCAATAATGTGTTTAGTCACCACCGACGTCGATAATTGCTTGGCATCTCCGAGGCATGCTTTCTACTAATTTGACGGAGTATTCTAGTGGCAACTATTTCCAAATGCGACGAATTTGATAAGACAACTGCTTCAAAGTGTGTGTGCATCCTACACGAAGTTGAACATACTTATTGGTAGAAGTTGACCAGGCTCGCGTGAGGACAAAACGTGCCCTTATGGAGCATTCATCAGTGAAAATGATATTTTCAAAATCTCTATCAATATTTTCATGTGCGCAAGCGAGTCGCTTTGTCACATACTTTTCAGTCAACAGAAGCTTCTTAATTGTGTTGCACCATTTCAGGCCATGAGTACGAAGATAGGTCCGGATAGTTTCGTAGGATACGTCTAAACTTTTTGCCATTAATTTTGCTTGTCCTTGCCGAAGTGTTAAAGGAGAGTTCCGCGAAAATAGATTCACTATTCTTTCTTCATCTTTTTTGTTAACTTTTCCTCTCGAGCCAATTTCTAGTAAATCATCGACAATGTTAATCACTTTATATCGATGTATGAAATTCTATAGAAATGCCTTCGACTTTCTCATATATTTAGCCGCCGTTGATTTTGGGACCTTTCATGTGGATGCAAAGGAATACAGCCTCGTAGCGAGACGCGTACTTAGCACTCATGGCGTTTCACGTGATTCTTTTTCAAAAGATGAACGACAAATGAATCTTCGTTGAAAATACATTAAGAACAAAGCTTCCCTCTATCATAAAATATTAATTTCTTTTATTTAATGATATGTTTTAAGAAATACTTCGTATATAATTGTCCAATGTATATAGTCTCTACAACCAGTTTATGAGTTTATATGAGTAAAACAAACGTATTTTTTTGTATATTATAAAACTATTAGGAGTGTGAATAAGTCTTTCCCGTTTTTTGTAAGAGATGGCGCCATCAATACTGTGCGAGTATTCAATGGTTACATATGTCATAATCAAAGCTTATTCATATGTCAACAATTCCATACTAACACATTAGTTAAAATTTTTTCGCATCATAAATTTTTGATATCGTGAAAATGTCGAAATTTGAGCCGAATCGACGTCATTTGCGGGAAGTTTCACTTTATTGGTTCAATTTGAAGAAATCTGCTGCCGAGACGCATCGATTGCTTCAGGAGGCTTATGGAGAAGGTTGTGTCGATGATTCAAGTGTTCGCGGATGGTTTCGACGCTTCAAAAGCGGTGATTTCGACGTGGAAGACAAGGAGCGTTCCGGGCGGCCGCAAATCTTTGAAGATCGAGAATTGGCGACTTTGCTTGATGAAGATTCTTGTCAAACGCAAGAAGAACTTGCTGAAGCATTGGGAGTTGACCGAACAACTATTTCCAAGCGTTTGAAAGCCATGGGAATGATCCAAAAGCAAGGAAATTGGGTGCCGTACGAACTGAAGCTAAGAGACGTCGAACGGCGTTTTTTCACTTGCGAACAGCTGCTTCAGCGACATAAAAGAAAGGGTTTTCTGCATCGTATCGTGACTGGCGATGAAAAGTGGATACGTTACGATAATCCGAAGCGAAGAAAATCATGGGGACTACCCGGCCATGCATCATCATCGACGGCCAAGCCAAATATTCATGGCGCCAAACTCATGCTCTGTATATGGTGGGACCAGCTAGGTGTGGTTTACTATGAGCTTCTGAAACCGAATGAAAGGATCACAGGCGAGGTCTATCGACGACAATTGATGCGCTTGAGCCGCGCACTGCGAGAAAAACGGCCACAATACTCCGACAGGCACGACAAAGTTATTTTGCAACATGACAATGCTCGCCCACACGTTGCACCGCCGGTGAAAACATACTTAGAAACGCTCAAATGGGAAGTCCTACCCCACCCGCCGTATAATCCAGACGTTGCTCCGTCTGATTACCATCTCTTCAGATCGATGACGCATGGCCTGGCTGACCAGCGCTTCCATTCCTACGAGGAAGCCAAACAATGGGTGGATGACTGGATAGAGGCCAAACCGGTCGAATTTTTTCGCAACGGGATTCGTATGTTGCCAGAAAGATGGGAAAAAGTTGTAGCTAGCGATGGCCAATACTTTCAATAATTCATTTGTAACCATTTTTCACAATAAAGGCTCAAAATTTGAATAAAAACGGGAAAGACTTATTCACATACCTGATAGAAAATCCAAATCGGTCTAAAATGAAAGCCTGGATAGATCTGACGGTTGAAGAGTTTAAAATTTTTTTGGGACTTTCAATTCTAATGGGACATGTTCAAAAAAGTCAACTAAATGATTATTGGAGCACTCATACTCTGCTTTATACTCCAATTTTCAATCAAACAATGTCTCGTAATAGATATCAGCAGTTATTACGATTTTTACATTTTCAAGATAATTCAGTAGTAGTAAATCACTGTCTAAAAAAATCAAACCTCTTGCAGATTATCTGAAAGATACGTTTAGAAAAAGTTTGAATCCTGGAAAAAATTTGTGCATTGATGAGAGTTGGTGCTGTGGAAAGGTAGACTCAAATTCAGACAATATTTATCGATGAAAAGGCACCGTTTCGGTATAAAACTGTTTGAAATAGTTGACTATCAATCTGGATATATCATAGATTTTGTTATTTATACTGGAGCAGATACGGATTATGATGAGTTTTTTGCCAGAAAGATGGGAAAAAGTTGTAGCTAGCGATGGCCAATACTTTCAATAATTCATTTGTAACCATTTTTTCACAATAAAGGCTCAAAATTTGAAAAAAAACGGGAAAGACTTATTCACATACCTGATATATAAAGTAGAACTTAGAAAATATGTGCGGATCTATATAAAGGATTTTTGTTTTAAGAAATTTTTTTAATAATTTTCACTCATTACCAGCAGATACTCATTTGCAGGTCAAAATAACGGCAAAAGCGCTACCTTTAACGCGCCTATATATTTAAGAATCTCACCATTATGTTTGCTCGCATTTTTATTAAAACATTTATATTCTATATCTATTTAATATCGGCATATAGCATTAAATGTCTATGTATATTATTTATTTTTCTTTCGTTCTGTTTTCTTTGAATGTATTTTTATGCTGTGGGTGTTATTTTATGTAGGCTAATTCAATGCATGCATAAGAAATTTATATACCCATTTTCAAATTATAAAGGGTTCGTAGACGCGTTAACACACACACACACCAGTGTGGAGTTTTGTTGCTTTCTCCCATCTGGCGCCTCCCCAGGTTGCGGATAGGGGATGGCTCGCTACAATTTGTAGAGGGCACTGAGGAAATAAAATACTCAGGGCGGACAGAAAAAGCTAATAGGGAGGGCCTCCCGAACTTAAGGCCAATTATGACTAATGTTTGGTATAAACAAGGATATACCCCAGGGAGTAACTCCGGCAAGACCGGTCAATCTCCTCACCGATTCCGATAGAGTGCAAGCCTCTATGGTCGGTGGTAGCCCCTCGGATTCTGGGGAGGGCAAGTCAAACATAATCATAGATAGTACACTGGGTACTAAAGGAGATGTCATGATGGATCAAGAAACGACGGATCGAGAAATCTCCATCACGCGCAGAAACAATCACCTGGAGCGACTTGGTGAGAAGATCAGCCAATTGTTGGACTTTGTCAAAGATAGGCATAACGTGCACAAGACCATTAAGGATCTTGCTCGTTCCATTAATGCCTCATATAAATGCATTAGTATGGCAGAGGATGATCTATTACAGTATCAACGTCCTGGTACACATGAAGTGGTGACTCAGACTACACCGAGTCTACGCTCTGACACCAAACGAAGCGCAGCAGAAGCGATGGTTTCCACTCCTAAAACCATAGGTGGCAAAAGGACGAAAGAACCACCATTGGCCTCAAGGAGACCACTAGAGTCGGCCGGAGTACCTACAGGCAAGTCTGAAGCCAAAGAAAATCAATGGCAGACCATCAAGCGTAAGAAGCCCAAAGGCAAAGATAAAGAATTATCTAGTACACGCAGGCTTAATGGACGAAATAGGCCTAACTCCATTTTGATTAAGGCCAATGAAGGAGTTACATACGCGGAGGTACTGCGACAAATAAAGAATGACCCGGAGTTATCTCATGTCAAGAATGAGGTTAACAGGATACGTAGAAATGCAAGCGGTGCCCTTGTACTTCAGTTGGAACAGACAGCCAAAGATGCACATGAGTTGGCACGCACTGTTGAATCTAAGGTTGGCCATAGCGCATCCACTTCGGTCCTAACTAATCTCATTACATTGGAGATTAAAGATATAGATGAGGTCACTTCAAAGGATGAAGTATTAGAGGCTCTGAGAACACACCTCGAGCTAAAGGAGACTAACCTACTAATTGCTCGTTCCTTGCGGCAAGCTTATGGGGGTACTCAGACGGCGGTGGTGTCTGTACCATATAGCCACGCAGCTGAGCTACTACGTGCAGGGCATATTCGAATCGGATGGGTCAGCTGCAGAGTTCGAAAAAAAACAGAAATAAAGCGCTGCTTCAGGTGTTGGCAGATTGGCCATTTAGCGTCCGTGTGCTCGGGCCCTGACAGAACTAAACTTTGCAGGCACTGCGGTGGAAAAGACCATCTATCCAAGCTGTGTGTAAACGGGCCCTGTTGTTTACTCTGTAAATGTGAAGGAAAAAAGGAGATTAACCATCCAGCATACAGCTATAAGTGCCCGATTACCGTGGAGTTTTTAAACAGACATAAAACATGAGAATACTCCAACTGAATACCAACCATTGCGTAGCAGCTCATGACCTGCTGAAACAGACAATAAAGGAGCTAAGAATAGACATTGCTGTAATCTCCGAACCATATTGTGACAGGGTCAGACCACAGCGCTGGATAAGTGAGACAAGCAATAGAGCTGCCCTCTGGATTGGTCAAAATAGGCAGGTACTAAAGCAGTCGAGTCATCGGAGCGAATTGATATCCTGGGCTAAAATACAAGAAATATACGTCTTTAGTGTATATGCTCCTCCAAGCTTGACGGACAAGCAGTTTGAAATCCTCGTAGCTAAATTAGTTGATGAAGCCATGGACAAGAAACCATTATTAATCGGTGGCGATTTTAACGCGTGGTCCACAGCCTGGGGAAGCGCTTCAACAAATAACAGAGGTAGTATGCTGCTTGATGGCCTTAATTCTCTTCAACTCCACGTGGTTAATAAGGAATCTGAATCCACTTTCATTAGGGGTGATAAACAATCAGTCATTGATGTAACATTCGCCAGTGATGACTTGATTCAGCGGATCCTTAATTGAAGAGTAAGCGACCTTTACACCCACAGTGATCACAGGGCGATCTTGTATGAGATTGCAGAGAAGAAAGTAAAGAACAAGTGCAATGAGTGGATGCCCACACGGAAATGGAACATCAGATCGCTAGACTGTGAAGTGTTCGCCACTATAATATCAGAAGAGCGTTTAGAATATAGTGCACCAGGCCATCTGGCAAATGCACTCATGAAGCATATCTCTGAAGCATGTGATGCATCGATGACTAGGACTAAGAGCGGATTTAAACATCGTCAATCTGTCTACTGGTGGACAAATGAAATTGCAGAATTGCGCAAACAATGTCATCGCGCACGTAGACTTGCCCAAAGAGCCCGCACCCATCGTGATACGTTTAATAGTTTATTTAAAGAAGTACAGAGAGCGCTTGTCAAGGCCATTAAGGCAAGCAAGCGTCGATGCTGGCTTGAACTGTGTGCAGAGGCCAACAATGACTTATGGGGACGACCATACAAAACAGTCATGGCACGATTGAGTAGGGCACCAATACAACCCACTAGCACGGTGTTGATTGATAAGATTGTTTCCGCTCTCTTTCCCAATGACATCCATGGGACTGTACTGCGCACGCAACACTCGGACGATATACCTCCTATAACAGAAATGGAGCTACATAATGCTTACGCTAAGACTAGATACAATGCTGCCCCTGGCCCTGATGGTATCCCTAATGCGGCAGTTAAGTTGGCGATACAGAAGAATCCAGCTATATTTCTAAAAGTATATAATGCTTGTCTTCTTGAGGGTATTTTTCCTGATTGTTGCAAAACTCAAAGGTTAGTCCTGTTACCTAAGGGCAATAAGCCACTTGATGATCCTTCATCATACAGGCCATTGTGTATGCTCGACACGGTAGGTAAAATATTTGAAAAAATAATATGTAGCCGACTGGAAGCATTCACTGAAGGATTGCACGGCTTATCCTCACGCCAATTTGGATTTCGGAAATCAAAATCAATAATCGATGCCATTAAACTGGTAGTGTGTACCGCAAGAAATGCAATCAGTGGTAAGAGATGGAAAGGTGGCACTAAACAGTATTGTGCCATTGTCGCTCTAGATGTCCAGAATGCCTTTAATTCAGCGCGCTGGTCTTCTATTATGAGTTCTCTTAAAGAGTTCGGAGTACCTGGTTATTTACAGAATGTCGTGGCCAGCTACTTTGAGAATAGGATAATATTATACCGAACAGATGAAGGCACTGTATCGCATAAGGTTACTGCGGGAGTCCCCCAGGGCTCAGTTATGGGACCTATATTGTGGAATATTATGTATGATGGCGTGTTGAGGATTCCACAACCGCCTGGTTCAATCACAGTAGGGTACGCCGACGATATCGCTCTAGTAGTGACGGCTAAGACCCTTGATGAACTTACTGAAAATGCCAATGAGGCAATCAGCAACATCAGTAGATGGATTAAGACGGCTGGTCTACAATTAGCGGAGCACAAGACAGAAGTAGTTCTTGTCAGCAGTCGTAAGAAGGTAGATAGTATTACTCTTAAAGTTGGTAGCTGCCGCATTAGTTCTGCGCCATCCTTACGATACTTGGGTGTCCAGCTTGATGCCAGGTTAAATTTCAAAGAACATCTAAAGATATCTGGCGAAAAAGCGCAACGAGTTTCAGCTGCCTTGTGTCGGCTCATGCCTAACATTGGTGGCCCACGTCCACCCCAGAGGAAACTATTAGCTTATGTTGTTAATTCTGTCAGCATGTATGCAGCACCAATCTGGCATCATGCATGCGGAATTAAATCGTATTGTGAGTTGGCCATTGCGACCCGTCGTCGCTCCTGTATACGTATTATTAGTGGTTACAGGACGGTATCCACCGACGCAGCTGAGGTACTTGCCGGAATTCTAACTTTCGATTTAGCTGCAGATGAACTGGCTAGGCTGCATAACATATGTAAGGCCGCAGTGGATTCCCTACAAGGTGCTAAAAATGTGGAACGTCATCGTTCTATAGAAATATGGCAAAAACGATGGACCGATTCTAGCAAAGGCCGATGGACTTATCGTATCCTCCCAGACATACACAGATGGATCAACAGGAAACACGGGGAATTAGATTTCCACCTAACTCAGTTGTTGACTGGACATGGTTGTTTTAGGTCCTATTTCCACCGCTTTCACCTGGATAATAATGATCTCTGCCCCATCTGTCCGACTTTGGTCGAGGATGCTGAGCATATATTAGTGAGCTGCCCTCGTTTTAGAACACAACGTGAGCACTTGATAAACATCATCAATCAGCCAATAAGACCAGAGAGCATCCTAACAATTATGCTGGAATCTTCTGAAAACTGAAAGGCAGTAGCCAGTTTCGCAAAAGAGGTGATGACCAAACTTAGATATGCCGATAGAACTAGGCGAATGGCCCAGGATGAACCAGGCCAACTGATCCTATTTTAAGATACAGAGGACGAAGTAATATTCCCGGATAGTTCCGGGATATTAAATAGTGCGCGCGCGCGCACACACACACACACACACACACACACACACATTAGCAAACCCCGTCTCGGCTTCGCCCGATTCATAAACAATTCAATAATATCTAAGTAAAAAGTACTCTATATATACAAGTCTATATCTCAATAAATAATTGACCATAATTTACCTATCATCACTTCTGTATAAAAAGCTGCTTCAATGTAGCGTCCACTTCAAAAAATTAATATTTTACCGACCATTTTATATATATATAAAAAATGTCCAAGTGTCTCCAAACGACGTTTACAGAGAGTATCGTGTTCGAACTACACGAAATGTCTCGGGATGACTGCTATAGAGAGTTTTGTGTTGGGGATGTAGAATACAATGTCCAGGTATCCCGGGACGACTCTTATAGGGAGTGTTCGAATGATATAATAAAAATCTCTTCATAGAAGTCGTACTGACATACCTGGATTTTGTTTCCCACCAACTATACACGAAATTCCTCGTAGAAGTCGTTATAAAACATCTGGAAATCGCATTCTATCATCCGAACACGAAACTCCCCGTAGAAGTTGACCCGACATATCTGAACATCGTTTTCTGCCAACTAAACACGATACTTCCCGTAGAAATCGTCTCGTCATACCTGGACATCATCTTCTACCGTCCGAATATGAAACTCCCTGTAGAAGTCGTTCCATAACACCTGGAAATCGCATTCTATGATCCGAACATGAAACTCCCGGTAGAAGTTGTCCCGACATACCTAAACATCGTTTCCTACCAACTAAACACGATAGTCCCCGTAGAAGTCGTCTCGAGAAAGCTAGCATCGCTTCCCAATGACTAAACACAATACTCCCCGTAGAAGTCGCTTGGAAAGACCTAGATATCGTATTTTACTGTTCCAACACGAATCTTTCCATAGAAGCTGATTTCCTCATACCTGGATCTCGTTTTCTATTAACTAAATACAATATTCCCCGTAGAAATCGCCCAGAGACACCTGGGTATTGCATTCTATCATCCGAACACACAACTGCCTATAGAAATCGTCTTAAGGCAACGAGATTTCGTAATCAACCGCCCGTACACGCCAATACAATATTTATCAGTAGAAAACGTATTTAAAATGTGTATATATAATATGCACAATATAATATACGTACAATATATATATATATATATATATATATATATATATATCATATCATATCATATCATATCATATCATATCATATCATATCATATCATATCATATCATACTAATTTATAAAGACAAAGCGAGTTTTTGTTTGTACGCGATAACCAAAAAAACTACTGAACCGATTGTTCTGAAATTTGACATAGATTCTATATTATCTTGGGAAGGACATAGGCTATGTTTTTTATTGAAAATGATTTTACTTTCATCAATCAATCAATTAAGTTTATATATATATATATATATATATATATATATATATATATATATATATATTCATTGTTTTTGTTATTATTATAAATAAAATAAAAGTTTTGATTATAATCTTATTATTTGTAAATATATAGTTTTAATTTAAAAATAGTATTTAAATTTATTTTATGATTAAAATGAAAAAGAAAAAATTTATTTTTGTCAACCTTGTAACTTTGAAGCTGTTGAAAAATATGTGACAAAGCGACTCGCTTGCGCACATGAAAATATTGATAGAGATTTTGAAAATATCATTTTCACTGATGAATGCTCCATAAGGGCACGTTTTGTCCTCACGCGAGCCTGGTCAACTTCTACCAATAAGTATGTTCAACGGACCATAAAACACGGAATAAAGGTGCATCGTTGAGGTTGCTTCTCAAAGCAGCGATACGGCAATTTGTACCTCTTTATTGACAACCTAAATGCCGAGAAAATGATAAAAATATATAAAAAAGGCTTTACTACCATCTGCTAAACGATGGTTCATCAGAACAAATGAAGATTGGATTCTGCAGGAGGACAATGGTCCTAAACACCACAGCAAGCTCTGTACTGAGTAGAAGACTCAATCTATCATCGTTTCAGACAATAATTGTAGGAACGTTGTTGACCTTGAAATGCATTTTCAAGGTCAAATCAAGATCAAGTTTAGTTTAGATAATTTAGTGATAGATAATTAAGAAATAAAACATCTTTTTTCTTTCTATTTCAAATAAGCTGATGAATTTTTTTAGAGTTTGGCGCAAGTTTTAAATTATCAATTAATACATTATCAATTTGTTTTATATCAATTTCCGTTATTAAGAACATATGCGTTTTAAAAGTAGCTAACGAGGAGACAATGTCGATCATATCTTGTACAGACGTAACGTCTTTATCGCAACTAACTGTTCGATCACACAAGCATTTATTGTACCTTCGATTCCATTAGCAACACTTTTTCGATGACTCATTGTAGTGAAATTCTACGAAGTGTGTAAACATTTTAATAAAAAACAATAATGTAAAAAAAAGAAAAAGTCTGTCTTATTTTTATATTGCGTACTCGGCTCGTCGCTTTGAAAGTAAATAAGTTTTATATCGGTTAAAACATTTTTAATCAAATTAAGTATTGGCTGAAAATGAGCCCATATAGACGATGCATCATGACGTAGACATTCGGAAACTGTACAGAATGACTGACATTCTATTTTTTCAGATTTTTTATTTTTATAGAAAAAAACACCTGCATGTAAAGAAATTTGTTTTTTTGATGTACCAAAATGAACGCTATGCATTTCTTTTACATATTTACAATAATAATTTTTTGAAAAATCTAAAATAATCATAACTTCAATCAAATAAATACTTTTCTTAATATCTGCAATGGATTTATATTAGTGTCCTGTATCGTAAGCGTGTTTCAAATAAATTGGAATAGATAAAGTAAACTCTTTCACCATGTCTGATACAGTACAATCAACCCTCACTTTCTTTGTAATTTTGACATGGTAGTTCTGATTCTTTTAATCTATTCTATCTACAGTAATAGTTTTCGATTGGTATTTTGCTTGAAATGTTAACCGATTATTATTTAAAATTAAAAATTGTACTTATGTCGACTGTTCTGAATGAAATTACTAAATATTTTTATCGGTCTTACAGTCTTTATAATATCATATATTTATATGATATTATAAATATATTTCAATATTAGAATATTTTTCGATTTACAAGTAGTAAATTCTCTATACATATACTCTTTTGATGCTATATTACAAGTAATAAATTCAATAAACTTTGTTCTGCTCAACAAAGATAAAATTTGGAGCCTTGATAATTTGCTCAAAATTAAGTTAAAATTTTCATGAATTTTGCAAAAACAAGTATCGCGTTGAGAAACATTTTTAGTAATAAATCAAAATGGTTTTACTTTGAAAAAAAATGAGCGTGAAATTTTATGCGATGACTTGAACGCAAATTTATTGTACAAATTACTAATGGTATCTTGCAAAAATCGTTTTTTTTTTGTAATATCAAACTTTTTTATCGTATCTTTTACTCCCGGAGTTAAAAACGTATTTTCATCATTTTCAAAAAAAATTTTGCGCACTTGTTTTCGAAATTGATCGTAAATTAAATCTTTTATTAATATTTGTATCACTTTTTAGTTTTGTCAGCGTAAGATTCTTTTTTGCATAATATTGATTCACCAATCCAAAAGTTACAGTAATATTTATACTTTTTAATAATTTTTCCCGATAACAACTGTGAATAAATTGACTTTGAATTTTTATTTGTTAACTTTTTCTTATTTTGATGTAATTGTTTTTTGAAAACTTCAAAATGTAACACTTGTTTTTTAATTGCAGCAGTACCTTGGTGTATAATTTGCGTGACATTTAGTTCTGGAGTAGATTCTTTAAGTTCCTTTATTTTGCAATTTACTCGAAAACATTTTACCTGTCACTTATTAATAATTTATTCTTTTTTACAATAACCTTTTCTAATTTTTTTTATTTTTCTTTGTAATCTAGCTTCCTTTTCTAGTGAATACTGTAGTTTCGTCTGTAATTTCATTAATTTCGATGATATAGAATCTGTTGTACAGGATATAATTTCTTCCAATTCTTGAGACTGCAATATCGTAGAAATTATAGTATTGGATAAAGCTTCAGTATTGTTTAATATACTCAATGAACATTCCTGATCTTTCGATGTTGAATAGAACGAATTAGATGGTGTTACTGTTGACGAATCGTTATTTACTTTTAAAAAAGTTTGTCGAGAATTTATAGTCCATCTTTTTTTTCGCCTTGTTGTTTCATCATGAGAAATTGGTTGCTTTTTTCTTATTCGCTGCAAACTATAATTCTTATCTTTTTTATCAAACTGTACAGCAAGATCTTTTTGTTCAAATGATTTAGCTTTACTTTCATGAAATTTACGTCCAGCATCATTATATTTATTCCGTCTTTCATTAGCTTGTTTTCTTTTCTCTGATTGCATCTTGCTTGTTTTGTTTCACATTGTCTTTTGATGTAGCTATTTTAGTCCTATTATTTAAATAATATTTAAATCTATGGATAATATCTTCTTTATAATATATATGATATAATTACCTTTCTCGACGAAAAATAGAACAATTGTGATTATTTTGATGCTTTAGTCACAAAATAATTATATCAAAGGCATTCATTTGAAATGGTAAAACAATGTAAGAAGCAACGGGCTCAGCTCGACAATAAAGAAAGGTGAAATGGCGATTTTCATTTGATCTCCATGCGACGATAGTCTGATTTATCTTTCGGTGTAGAATTATATGTTGGTATTGTACGATGACTCGTAAAATTATATAAGTTGTTATTTTAAGATTAGTTTGAATTTGTGTATAATTTCATTTTTAAGAACACTGATGTTTATTGTTGTAATGGTATTTAGTATGAACGTTTGGTTAAAAGGATGTTAGTATATAAGGACGTGCACTCGTCGTATATCTTATGTCTGTAGTTTTTAATGTGCATACATCTAAATGGTCTTTTTCTTGTCGTATGTACAAGCACAGCGTTAAGTGTCAAAAATAAAATTTATTACTGTTTTTCCGAATAGAACGAAGCGAAATTTATATCGATAACAACCATTGTAAAGAAACACTCAAAAACTGTAAGCGCCAATTCTATGCAACGACACATCTGCTGTACAGATGGATCAGCATCCGTGCCGTCCTCAAGTCGGCGCAGTTTTCCGCTAGTTGAAAACCCTTCGATCAAACTTATGTACAAAAAATAAAAAAACGAGTGACCCGAACTGGACGCTGAAGCCAGCTCAACAGTATTTTGACGGCTCTCATAGCATGCACTTCTCCTTTTGTAGTTTCAATAAAAAGATTCTAACAACCTTTAACTTTGTCATTTTTTTACGAAACTTAGTTTCTTCGGAATAACTTCCGTCGAAACGTACCAAATTAAGTACAAGTATGTTTATAAACAATGAGTCGCCCGGCAGATCTGTGGCGTGGCCGTCACAGCGAAAATACAATTTAAAGTTAAGCTTCTAGCATATTGATAAAAAACTCATTATAAACGCTAATAATTTTATCGCAACTAAAAATGGCGAAGAAAAAATTTATAATTGCAACTAGACCTCTATGTATGACATTGCTCGTGTCCTAAACAAAAGAAAACTATTATTTTTAGATGAATTACGTTTCCAAAATCAATCTTTAAAGTGCTCTCATTTTTAAAACATTCACACCACACGCTATATCTTGTGGCTAAAAATTCGTTTTAATATTGCCAATGAACCTTTGTTGTTAGTTTATTATTAACCGAGACACGGCTTTTTGTTCAATTGCTTACTTTATCAAAATTCAGAAATGAAGCATATGAACGTACACAGATTGAAAAGGTCACAACTTTTTCACCATAAGTCCATTGAAGCCATAAAAAGCAATTAGCTAAATTCGCCATAAAAAATTCCAATTTGATCAGATTTGATATATATATATATATATATATATATATATATATATATATATATATATATATATATATTTGTCAAGACTCACATATTACCATAAACTTAAAGTATTTCAAAAGTAATATTCTTGATAATATATTTCATTAATTATTTGACTACGACTTACTATAAATATTATTAATCAACAAATTCGATCATATTTGGTCAGAATTAATCCAAACCACTTTTTGCTTTTAAGTATCTTGGACAATGATATTAAATTGACTACTGTAATTATTATTCTCATTTATCCACGCCCTACTTAATAATATTATTTTTCTAAATTTCAAAGTTCTATCGTTATGGAGTTAAACAATCATTAGAATTACTACTAAACAGAGCTTACCACTTATCCATAGTGAAATGGCTTTGGTGGAAAATCAAATTAATAAGCAAGTTTTCTCATATATTTACTAACGTTTTTAACTAATGAAATAAAAAAATCAAATAAATTGTCCAGCAATGAAGCCACCTGAAACATTTTTTTCTTTCTGCATTCGACTAATAGGTTATATTTTCCTATTATTTTAATATATTCAATATAAAGTTATGAATTTACTAAAAAAACATGCATTACAACAGAGAAAATAAAACACAAAATTTCTACGTATTTATAGTCAAATATGGATTTGAATTTTATTCAATGACCATCTTCAGATTACACAAGAATGTTGTTATACAATGTATAGAAATTTTTCTGGATTTAGGTGGCGAGAGGAAATCATTTTTTCGAAAATCAGAGTTTACTAAAATTAAGTCCTTTCTCACATTTTTCAAACATTTAATCTTACGAGCTTATGTATTGATTCAAATAACCACATTATCCTTAATAGCTACACAAACGTGCTCACAAATATGTGTAGACTATTTCTTAGTCCTAATTTACATGGAAGTTATCGAAGGACATCAATTTACTGAATAAAACAAATGGAGCGATTTAACAGCATAGTATACTTTTTGAACATATATAATGTATAATTAATTAAACATCGCACATGATGAAAACAATTTATGATTATACAAAAGCCTGTAAACCAACGTACCTAAAGTAAGTAATATACCTTGTTAATCAACTAATATTAAAGTTACCTAAAATCAACGTGTTTAGACCAAATATAAAACCTGCTTTTTCATTTCATAAATTATTCATTCACGAAATCATTACTAAACGAAAGAAAAGATGAAAGAATTGCATTACAAGATATACTGTTGACAAAAAAGCTCATAAGCGAATTTAGCATAATTATACAGTATACATTGAAATCTTCATAGATAATTAATTACATCAAACCTAGTCCTAGAAGTCAGATTATTTAACATATTCCTACCAGGAAACAAATGGAATGGGACGAGTTGAGAATATAATGACCAATACATTCTATTCTCATTGAAATATTTTAAAGACATAAAAAATGGTATTTGAATACAGTCGATTGAAAAATGATAGTAGACCAGTTTCACAAAGCAAATTTCTTCGATAATGATGCTTAACAATGATTGAGATACATCATTTTCTGCTAACAAAAAACGATTTCAAACCAAATAAACATGATGTAGTGATTATAATTTTTCAGCAATAAATTTCCAGAGAAGAAGCAAAGTTGATTGTTGAAAAGGACGTTGAATAGATAAAATGATTGTACCATACAATCACCATCTCACAATTGGATTGAAATGTATTTAAAAGATTCATATCAGGATCAGTGAATAAGGCTGTGGAACATAAATTCAATAAAATGTAAAATATAAAAATATACTTGAATATATTTATTTAAGAAATATTATAAAGAAAGATTTACCTTAACTGGAAATAACATTACCACTTAATAAAGACGTACTTCAATTGTCCTGCCATCAATGCGAGAACGATTCATCATAGCTAATACATAACTCTTAAGGAAAATATTGTAAAAACAAAACTTTCGTTTCTATAAGGAATTTTACATTATTTAATAATATAATATTATAAAAAATGTATATTATATGTAATATACTAATTATAATATTATTATATTATAGTATTATATAATAAATTTTAATAGATTAGAATATAATAAAATAAAAATTGTGAAATTATTAGTAAATAATAAAATTTAGGAATATCTAAAATTTGAAATTAAAATTTAGTCTTGAAAGGATACATACTGCACGTTCTGCATCCCATTCTGATGCAAATCGTACCATACCTATATCAGATCCTCTCATTTCTGCAAATTTAACTTCTCCAATATCTTGACATTTATCTCGGAGCATTTGCCATGTAGTATTTGGAGGAAGCTGTGAGTAAAATATTTAAATAAGATTTTATTTTTCTTTTCTTAAAAGACTTGTCAGTATTCTTCAAAATTTAACTTCATAATAGAAAACTTAAGAATAGAATGTGCAGAAGGAATAACTCACATTTCCTATGAGAATAGTATCCGAGATTTGCCGAGATCCATTAGTACTTTGACGATTGCCGCCTACTTGACCTGCGTTGTTAGAAAATGCGGCACCCCCAACGGTCACACGTTCACCGTCACTTCGATTAAAGCCACTATCAAAGTCTCTGCCTCCACCAAAAGCAGAATTTCCAAAAGTATTAGTACCAAAAGCAATATCATTATCCAATTTGGATAAAGCTCTTGGGGCAAAACTATTGTTAGACTGTGCATTTGCAAGTGATGCTTGAAGATTTGCTAAACTAGCAGCTCCTTGACCAAAATTATTTAAATTGGATGCTAATTCATTCGTTAAAGAATTATTCAATAAAGATGTTGTTGCAAGGTTGGCACCTAAGCCACTAGCCAAACTAGCTTGAAGAGCTGCTGCATTGGTATTCGTAAGAGCTGTAGCTAAAAATAACAATTTATGTAGATTTTCGGTCATTTTCGACATACTTATAAATTTCTTATTTATTTAATATTTACAGTAAAAGTAGTAGATAGATTTGTTGAAAAAAAAATTTTTATGACACTATGAATAAAATTCGATTTTATGCGCTTGCTTAGATGGGACATCATCCTTCACTATAGTGATTCATTATTTTTACAAATTCAATAAGCAAAATAAAGTTGTCTCTGTCTATCTTAGGTGGAAAAATAGAACATTCTTTTACTACTGGGGAAATGTCAATGCAACCTATGTCTACTTACAATGAAACGAATCTCTACATCCTGACAAAAAAGAGTGAGATTTTCAATTAAATAATGATTTAATTTTTCTACATAAACTCACTTGGGCCGGCATTCCTTCAACATGATCTACTCCTTCAATAACGTATATTCCTCAAGAAATTATTAACTTTTGATAATACTAATTGTAAAGGCAATATTTAAACCTCAAACAGCTTTATTAAAGATTTTAATTTTTGAAGCATAAACTTCAAAATAGCGACAAATACCAGATTATTTTGTATTAAAAATTTTAAAAGATGGACAAAAAATTGGTATAGATTACTATTTTTGAATTTGATTTTATGATAATTAATATCCTTGACATACAATTTTCAAAAGTAGGAATAACAATGTGTGGCTGAATTTTGATAATGGCCAAGATTAGAAATTTCTTATCATAATGGTCTTTTAGAAATTTCGAGGTAATGTATTTAATAAAATATGTCGAATCCTGACGTAAAATCCCAACCTTGTTGATTTCGACTAGTAATTGACACAGAATCCCTAATATATGTGTTTCATTTTTACATATATTCATTTTCTCGAAAAAAGTACAATTTACATATGCAGAATATTGTATACATTAATATTTCTACTTTTATTTAATTCTACGAGTTAAATTGAATGGTCAGTGTCATTCACTTTATATTTATTTCTTCAATTTTTACAATTTACAATATTTTGGTAGCTTTTTAACATGCAATAGAGAAATTATACTTTATGTTTGTAAATCAATGACATTTAAATTTTTAGATCGATGCTTGTGTCGAATCGGTCGAATCCGGAACTTGAACTCGACTAACTGAATCACTACACACGCCTTTGCTCTCGGAATCAAACCATCGCAACCTCAGAATTATAAATGATTATTTAGATAGTTACTCAATTTTAAATAACCATTAATGAAATGTCACTTACTTATATACAATATCTATTAAGTATATCCGTTTATATTTTTGTGCAGAAAGTTTAATGACTTAGAATCATCTAGAATGTAATATAAATGGCAACGATGTGAATGTTGTTATTAAATATGTAACGCAATAGTAAATAAAAAATATCTCATAGTTTGATTTGAAGGAGTCTAATAGGTGGAGCTACTAGAGGCAGTAAATCACATAAAAGTTACCTTTGAATTATTAATTCTTGTAACTGTATTTATTTACTTCATTATGAACATGATTTTCAAGTACGCTTTATCGATAACGCCACAGACTCGACTATTGACAACTTAAATAAAATATGCAATATCAGCTGTGGAGAGAACTAAAAAAAAAGCAACCGCGGACGTTACTGAAGTACACAAAAACATTGCTCAGTTTAGTAACATTTCGGAAATTTTTAAAAAATTTCTTTAAAAAAAAAATACAAATTACCAAAATACATCAATGTGACGCATTAGAAGTGTTATATTTTACAAAGAAAATTGCTGTAAAGAACTTCACTTTTATAGATTAACTAGCATCCCCCGTCTCGGCTTCGCCCCAGATAATAATTTAACCAATTTCATAAACAATTCAATAATATCTGAGTAAAAAGTACTCTATATATAAAAATCTATATTTCTATAAATAATTGACTCTAATTTACCTATCGTCGCTTCTGTATAAAAAGCTGCTTCAATGTAGCGTCCACTACAAAAAGTTGATATTTTGCCGACCATTTTATACAATATATATATATATATATATATATGTATATATATATATATATATATATATATATATATATATATATATGCATATATGCATATTAAATACGGCTTCGATGGAGAAAATTGTACTTTCGAGTTCGAGCGGTAGAAAAAGATGTCCAAGTGTCGCGAGACGACGTTTACAGAAAGTATCATATTCGGACTATAGGAAATGTCTCAGGGCGACTGCTATAGAGTTTTGTGTTGGGAAGGTAAAATACAATGTCCAGGTATCCCGGGACGACTCTAACTGGGAGTGTGCGTGTTCGAATGGTAGAATACGAATCTCTTCATAGAAGTCATACTGATATACTTGGACATTGTTCCCCATCAACTATACACGATACTCCCCGTAGAAATCGTCCTGTCATACCCGGACATCGTCTTCTACCGTCCGAACACAAAATTCCCCGTAGAAATCGTTCCAAAACACCTGGAAATCGTATTGACCTAGATACCGTCCCGACACGAATCTTTCCATAGAAGTTGATTTTCTCATACCTGCACGACGTTTTCTATCAGCTAAATATAATATTCCCCGTAAAATCGCCTAGAGACACCTGGACAATGCATTCTATCATCCGAACACACAACTGTCTACAGAAATCGTCTTGAAGCAACGGAATATCGTAATCAACCGCCAATACAATATTTCTCAGTAGAAACCGTATTTAGAATGTATATATATGTCATATATTTCCATTTTTTTTTAATGAAATACCGTGAATATTTTCGTTGTGATGCCAACTGAAATTCAAGCAACATGTTGTGGTATGCGAATAGTATATTTTTTTAAGCAGACACAGAATATTGCCCTTTTATACAGAAGTGACGATATATTTTATGTATATTCTACATAGTTTCGAGGTTGTTGATAAAGAAACCCTATTTTGCCATCATTTCTTTTGTTCAAACTAAAAAAAATACAGCCTCTTGTTACAATTCTAAAGATATAAAAGTTATATATAACGGTATAAAAACAAAAATAGAATTTGTAGTCACAAACTATATTCAGTATGATTTGGCATACAGAACCATTTTAGAAAAGAAGGGACAGAGAGAGAGAGAGAGAGAGAGAGAGAGAGAGAGAGAGAGATTTTCCCATGAAGAGAAAATAAAATTTACAAAAATCAAACAATATCCATAAGGTGTGAGAGTAGTGTCAGATTAACCTGAAAAACAAAAAGGGTTATACCGACTAACGTCACACCTTTAGGATACGATTCCCAAAGTTGGATATAAACATTCGTTTGAGCTGGCCTGGTATTAATACTTTAGGCGGTCTACTATGAGTTGATGTTTGTGATTCAAGACGGCACCTAGTGGCCGCTGGTGAAACTGATTGTTAAAACCATTAATTTAATTTACTGATGAAAGTAAAATGATTTTCAATAAAAAAACATAGCCTATGTCCTTCCCAAGATAATAAAGAATCTATATGTAAAATTTCAGAACAATCGGTTCAGTAGTTTTTTCGGTTATCGTGGACAAACATAATCACGCTTTGTTTTTATAAATGAGTATATGATATATGATATGATATGATATTATATTAATACTAATTAAATTTTCGTTAAATGCCTGAACTCGAAGCTAATAAAATTTACTTTATGATTCTGAAATAGTCAACAATGATAAAGAACGGACCAAAATATAAAAACTTGAATGCATGATAAAAAAAACAGTCATTTATCGCTGTAATGATAACTACGTTTTTCTAAACTATAGAAATCTATAATAATTAAAAGAAATAAATTAGAATTAAAAATTGTACTTATGTCGACTGTTCTGAATTAATTAATAAATATTTTTATCGGTCTTACAGTCTTTATAATATAATATATTAGCTAAAATAATGAGCCAGACTGTCCTTGTTTATATTCACCCCCGTAAAATCTGAAATAAAACTTATTATTACAATAAATTATAATAAAAATTAAAAATAAAAATAAAATAAAAATAATAAAAACAATATTCTATGTTAGTAAAGGGCAACCTGACTGTCCCCGCCACCTTAAATTTAGAATCACCTTTGGTGTCCGATGTTTCGAACCGCTACGGCTCATCCTCAGGAACTAAAAAAAACATTATTAACTAATATATTTATTTTAGCTAACATTATTATTTTAGCTAATATATTATATTATAAAGACTGTAAAACCGATAAAAATCTTTATTATTTTAAGAAAAATAAATCTACAAAAATTTTTTTTTTAATTTCTTTTTTGTTACATTATATGTCCATTTCATTATTTAACAAATTATGTATTAATAATAATTACTCTGAAATCATTATATTAATAATAGTATTTAGTAATGAATAATAATATTTAGTATTTAGTGATTCTCAATATTTCCGAAAGTCTCTCTATTTTTTACAAATTGAAAAAATTTACGTTCCAATCGAATAAAATCATCTAGTTAAAACTACGAAATATCTTGTTTCCGAATCTTGTAAACAAGAATTCGTCCGTACTATGAGCTAAAATAAGGTAATGTACATAATACCCGGACTAAAAGGAAATTAAAAAGTATACTCAGACAAAAACAATTTTTAATACTAAGAATTGCCAACCTCAAGTCTTCCTCTTCAAAGTCTGCTGTATTCCATCAAATAAAAACTTTTAATCAATTTTAAAATCTAATTTTATGTTTGCGACATTAAGTATTAAAGTAAGTTATAGTTGTTTCGTAATTTGAGTGAATCATTCGAATTGCTTAATTCCATAAAAGAACCAAAATCAACTAATTTTTTATATCCTGGCAGTTCATCAACATCATTTGCTAAACAAATGGTTCTTTGTATCTCGTGAAATCAATAGGATATAATTTATTATCAGCTGGTCAAACCGAATGGGACAATCGCTGGTCATCGCTATCGACTTCAATTCATGTATTTGAGTCAAGCCCTAAATGAAAAATAGCTGTTTATACAAACAGATGCATAAAAATTGATTTTATGTACAACACTCATGCTGCAAAACCAATGAAAATGTATCTGGAAACACTTCCATGGAAAATTCTACTCCATCCGTTGTATTTGCTTGATGATTTTCAATTTCCACTTAGTGCATTCCATTACAGATGGCCTAATTGTTGTCAAGCATTTTAATTCTTACTAAGAAGCTAAAAAATGGCTAGATTCTTGGATAATTTTAAAAGATACGTAGTTTTCTTCAACACGTAATTATTATGTTTTTAAAAAAGTCGGAGAAGCGATCTCTAGTAATGGACAATACTTTAAATGAAATGTAATAGAACTGTAAGTCTAAGAAAAATATTGGCTAGAATAAAATTTCATTTCTTTGATAACAGTATTATGGTCGCAGCGTGTTGAACTTCGAAAAAAGTGGTCTCTAGTGATTGACAATATTTTTAATAAAATGGTTATATATATATATATATATATATATATATATATATATATATATATATATACACTAGCAATCCCCGTCATGGCTTCATCCGAGATAATAATTTAACCGATTTCTTAAACAACAATAATATCTATGTAAAAAGTATAAGTTCATCGCTAGCGTATAAAATGCTACTTTAAAAAGGTAGTATTTCGAAAACCATTTTATACTAATTATATATACACAATATATATTCATATTACATACGAATTCTACGGAGAAAATTACACTTTGGAGTTCGGGCAGAAGAAAAAGATTTCCAAGTGTCTCGAGAATACTCCTACGGGGAACTTCATGTTCGGATGATAGAATATGTCTCTAGACGTCTGCTATAAAGTTTCGTGTTGGAGAAGTAGAATTCAATATCCAAGTGTCTCGAGACGACTTCTACGGAGAGTTTGGTGTTTGGATAATAGAATACAAAACTCCCCGTAGAAGTCGTTTCGTCATATCTGGACATTCTATCCTACAGACCAAATACGAAACTCACCGTAGAAGACATCTCAAGGCTCAATGCTCAATATATTTTTTTAAGTTATTTTTATTTTATTTATGAGAATTTTTCTCTATTTAAGCAAATAAAGAAAAATTAAGAATATAAATGTGCAAAAATTAATCCAAATTTATATAAAATATTTTTTTGAATTTAGAATTATATTAGCACAAAAAATATTATGGAATGAAATTAAAAATCATATCATTAAAATAGACAAATAATTTACATGTGCTTTGTTTACAAACACATCGTAGACCTCCGTCGCTGATTAGCACCGATATATGGAAGCATAAATAGAGCGACGTTAAATAACATAAAAAAAAAAAGAAAAGACAAATATCCTGGCTGCGATGAAGGAAAACATATATAATTATATTGTAAATCTTTTCATAGCAAAAGAAACAAAAATGTTCATATACCAAAAAAATATTTATACAAAATATTTTTCTATAATATTTCGAAATAAACTGACGAAATAAATTACTGAATTATAGCTTAAAACAATAGCCGATAAAAACAAACATTATTCCGAAATAAATTGACGAAATAAATTACAGAATTATAGCTTAAAACAATCGACCATTAAAACAAACGACTAAGTGCATTTTATATGTATACCTAAAAATAACATGATGTGTAGCTTACACAAAATATATCTAAAATTCTGAAATACATTAATAAATAATTTTAATAGAGATACACCTTAAAAAATAATTAGATCATTCATAAATAGTCGAGTTCATTTTCAGATCATTTTTTACATCCGGGACAAAAGGCGTACTTTTTTTTTTTTTTTATGTTATTTAACGTCGCTCTATTTATGCTTCCAAATATTGGTGCTAATCAGCGATGGAGGTCTACGATGTGTTTGTAAACAAAGCACATGTAAATTATTACAGCGGTGCTTGTGTCAATCAGCCGAGACCGGGATTTAGCGATCAAAAGGCGTACTTGTAAATTTCTCTAAAAATGTTAATAAAGTTATCATAAGATAAAGAATAATAAATATTAAAATGAGTATGCACTTGCTATAATAATATAATAAGCATAGGAAAAATAAAATATGAATATTTCAATATTATACGAGTATGTTTTAAAATTGTTAAGTTTTTGGAATCATCTATTTTTTAGACTAAGGTCATTTTCCTATTTATTCTTATAATTCACCATTGTTAAAAAAAGCAGGTATGAAGTTAGAAAGCCCTATCTCATAACGTTTATAGGTAGACAAATCAAATATTGAACTTAAATATATATACTCTAAATATGATAGATCATCATAATGAAAATGATTTACTTTTCTATAATTGCATACTTTCAATTACAATTAACTTGAAATAAATTAGTAAAATCTTCAGAAAGAATATACAAAGGAAATAAATATACATTAAAGAAATACCTAGTATCACATAATTTCTTGCACGGACAGATCTAATGAAAAACGTCTCATAATAACAAAATTATGTTTTCAAAGCCCTATCTACAGGAATAAATATTTTACTATATTATTTGATGAAGTTCCTTTCGACGACAGGTACCCATGTTCGAAAAGGTCAGACAATTAAGTAATGCGTGAAAGGTTCTTCGGAACCGTTTGCGTGCACAGCTTTTTCATGGCGAAATTTTCGGTTAAAATTTTTCGAACTGTATCCCGGTTAATAACTCGTCAGCCAACATTCGAATGGTTAGTCGCCGTTCTTGACGAACAAGGGCGCGGACGTGCTGGGCATTCGCGTCGATTCGCACTTGAATTGGCTTTCTGCTCCGCGTCTCGTCTTTGACGCTCTCACGGCCTTTTTTTAAATCGACATGCCACCGAAGCACCTGACTATGACTTAGGATATCACTCCATACACTTTAAGCACTTTTTCATAAGTTTCTGTCGCGGTTTTGCCGAGTTTCGTACAAAATTTTATTGCACACCGTTGCTCTAAATTTCTCTGTTTTGTTTTCGTGGCTTGCACTACTCGCGTGCTGTTACAAAACTCTAAGCAGCTGGCGAAGAAATGATCGTACAAAAGTCGTCAAGGTCTCAATCAAGAGAGTAGAGATCTATTATTACGGTAGCGGAGTTACAGGTTTGCAGTGTTACTGCAGACCGAGAAATAAAATCGGTCGCATTATTTCAATGTCTGATCTCGCATTTATGTAAAATTTAAATTTTCGTGTATAAGTTGAAAATCATTTCTAGGCGTTCTAGAATTTTTAATTTACGTTACTAAAACAATTTCATAAATAAAGTAGCTTGGGCTCTTGCAATAAGGTTATCTATTTATTTCCTATCGTTAATCCGATTTTGATTCCTGTCAACAGTAGTGATTTCTGATTTTTCCGAGCACAAAAATTGACATGAAACATATCTGTATACGTCAAAAAAAGGATTATATAGTCTGTTCAAATAAACAAATTATATCTTATTGTTATAATTGTTATCAATATTCCACTCATAATAAATTATAAACTATATTTCTTTATCTTATCAGTAAAGGTGGATATACTATATATAGTGATCTTTTGAGCAAGTGCATTGTGAAACTACTATATTTCTTTTACATTTGTGGGGAACACTGCTTCTATTCTGGAATATAATGAAAAGTGCAGAAGAGGCATACCGTTGATTTTGGGAACTTATAGGACGGAATATATTAATGAATTTACGTGCCGCGAGTGGTTCAAATGGTTCAAAAGTAGTGATTTTGAAGTTGAAAACAAAGTTCGCTCCGGAAAGCCGCAAAGCTTTGAAGACAAGACATTAGACGCTTTACTGCACAAAGATCTGTTTCAGATTCAAGAAGACCTTGCTGCACTATTGGGCGCCACGCAATAAGCCATTTCCCTGCCCGGAAACGCATTGAGATTTATTCAGAAGGTTGCGAACTGGGTGCCGTACAAATTGAAGTCGAGGGAATTCGAACAGTGATTTTGCATGTCCGAAATGTTGCTGCAGCAGTATAAAAATAAATCATTTTTGCATCGTATTGTCACTGGTGATGAAAAATGGATTTATTATGATAACCCTAAACAAACATGTCGAAAAAACGATTTAACACGATTCATTTTTCACTGATCAAAAAATTATAATGTTTACA
Organism: Sycobia sp. Sy_11; assembly: GCA_018907035.1. Lineage (NCBI taxonomy): Eukaryota > Metazoa > Arthropoda > Insecta > Hymenoptera > Epichrysomallidae > Sycobia > Sycobia sp. Sy_11. The sequence continues at coordinate 1,768,245 of JACCIC010000074.1, forward strand.
CAAACGATAGCGCCTGTTAACTGAATTTTATTCGTAAATGCCAAAACGAAAAAATAAGTACTACATCCGACACATCTGACTTTTCGTACTTTTTATATCTATATATAAAAATATTAACTATATATATATATATATATATATATATATATATATATATATATATATATATATAAGTTGTAGTTGTACAAGAAGAGAGCAGTTTTAACCGTTCAAAGCCGAGCACGAAGTATAGCCGACGGATTTTGCCTTTTTCTTGACGCGATGGAAAAGGAGCGGCTGGCTACCTAAAATTAGAGCATATGATTTTACTGAAGTCGAGATTTTTGCAGGGCCTGCTCATCTTTCATAAAGTGCAAGCGATGACCTTTATGACGACTCATAAATAGTTCAGGACATCGCATCTTACCTAGTTCGAGATGATGGATTACTGAGCTCTAATACGCTGATTTATACATATACAATTTGTAACTTTTAAAAAGCAAAGAATACTTATTTTATTTAAATTGTAATATTTGTATGCTTGGAATATAAACATTTAGAAATATCTCAATAAGATTATGAAGGTCCGCGATTGCGCACCGATGTCAAATTTGAGCCATGCAGACTAGTCTGAGGTGACCGCTAACCGTATATACTTCAAGTTTCAGAATCTTGATTTTGTTTTTCTTATAGAAAACTTTCTATTTATGTGAGAATAAAGGAGACTTTTTTTTAAAACTTTTCTAGCATCCTCTTTCATTGAATAAGAAAAACCAAAATAATAACTGCTTAATTGAAAAAAAAGTATTCTGAAATTAAAAATCATGTCATTTTAGGAATAAATCATAAATAAATAGTAATATGAAATTAACTGTTAGTACTTAGTACCATGAAATTAACTGTTCTTCCGACTGTGATTTTTTACCCACAATTTCTATACACTCTTGTTAGATTATTTTAGCCTTCTATAAATAATAAAGCAAAAAATACTTGAAACTAAATATTGGACCGTATCATAAAAGGATGTAAACATATGTGTCCGCTGGGTCTTATTACGATCTGCGTCTTTGCTGCCCTGCGTGGCAAATGATTTATGAGTTTATTGTTTAGATGCCTGATATTTTTATATAGGTTTTAAGCTTCTCACAAAGGCTTGCAAAGTTTTCTTTATCGAGTACTGCAGTTAGTCTTGCGTTGTCATTTCGTTTGAAAAGACGCCTTTTCTTTCCTCGTTTGAAATAAAGTTCATGTTAAAAGATTATTTCGTGTATCTTTATTTTAACATTCCACCTACTATATTTAATAAAAATTCAATATTTATTTTATTTATTTATTATTTTATTTTTATTTTTAATTTTAATATAATTTATTGTAGTAATAAGTTCTATTTCAGATTCTATGGGGTGAAAAACAAGAACAGTCTGACTGTCATTATTTTAGCTAATATATTATATTATAAAACTGTAAGACCGATAATAGTATATACTATTTTCCCATACGAGGGCGCTTTTTCTTTCTCAAAGAAATGCACAAAAAATTAAACGGCAAACTCACAGAATTAAAGAATATCAAACCCCCCCTCCATGTGTTAGCCATGCTTAGATAGAGCAAGCAGGTATAAAATCTAAAGGTCCAAATAATACTCGCTCTGAATTAAGTTGCCCTAACATAAAATATAATTAGTTGAGTTTAAAAAATATAATATTATCGGTTTTCTCTGGTTTAACGTTATATATATATATATATATATATATATATATATATATATATATATATATTAAATAATTTCCTCTTATTTGGAAATTGATATAGTATGTTCAGAAGAGGTGTAGGATTGGGTGGTGGGGTGCAGGGAGTGAAACCCCCGCCGGGGGTTGGGGGACGGCGCCCCCCTTTTCTATAAATAAATAAGACTAATCAATTGAAGATTGTAAGTTTGTTAATAATCTACGCTCAAATTAAAATTTTAAAATATTTAATAGCATAATAAATAGAATTTTAAATTAAAACTAATTAAAAAAAAGATATAGATAATTTTTAATAATTAAAAAACATAAAAATTTTTATAATAAATTTTAAATAGAATAAAAATTTTATTTCATTTTAAAATCTTGAATACCTAACTCAAAGTGCAAAAAAAAGGTGGAGCCCGCGTTCGACTGGCGTATATACTCGTAAGTCTAAACATCGTAAATCCCAGACGTTACGCAGGCACGGAAAACTGAAAATCCTACCGGACTACACGGTTCCGTTCATTCACTTTTCCTCCCAAGGGAGGAAAAGTAAAATTCTGCTCTCTGATTGATCGGGAATCGGCCATAAACACTTTTCCTCCGTAGGGAGGAAAAGTAGTATTTTGCTCCCTCTAGACAGCTGTAGAAAATCGTATTTTGCGCCCCGAGTGCGGGAATAGTACATTTCTTACCGATTATGGAAAGGCTTTATTTACGAAACGAGAGGTTTGCGGCCCGAGGCGAAGCCGAGGGTTGTAACGAGGTTCGTAAAAAAGTCTTTTCGTACTAGGTAAAGACTATATTTTTCCTCATGAGAACCGGAATCAAGCAGTAAAGGTGCGATTTGTAGATTAGAATGAGGAAAAAATATTTATTAACTTTGTAATGTTAATTAAATAATAAAACAAAGAGCACTAAACTCTCTAAATAAAAATCTTGTAAATTTGTGTATTGACGCTCTTAATGAAATCTGGTCAGAAGCTCATGATATCCATGATACAATAATTAATTACCACAAACGATCTACGAAGACCTATTAGATGAGTTGCTCACCCGGTTAATAGAACATGAAGGTATCTCCGCTGACTACTACTTTGAGTTCGAATAATGCAAACATTTCGATCAATACGTTAGATACAGGTAAATTGTCAAAAACTTTCAGGGAAGTATAAAAATTGTGAGTTTCTCAGATCTCTTTATTTCATTAGTTCGCTCAAAAAAGACATCAGATGCTACGAAATTAAGATACTTGAGACTGTGGTTATCAGAAAGTGCTACAGATCTGGTTAAAGATGTTGCTACAACCGACGCCAATTATCTTACAACGTGTGAAACTTTGAAACAACTGTTTCACAAATCGCGGCTTATCATCCATAATAATTTAAATGCTATGATATACCTTACCGCATTAAAACAGTGGTGGAGTTACGTTGCTTTGCAGACGAATCTCAAAATATTGTTCTAGCTTTAGTGAACTTGAAAATGACAGTCAATTATTGAAATATTTCTTTTATGCATATACATGCGGTAAGTTACATCCGATATCTTAAAAGTAGTGAAAGACAGAGATCAGCACGAAAAATCGAATCGTAATAATAATTCTCACAATTAGCCGATTTGTTGGAGAAACGCTTGCAGATGCTAAATATGATCGCAGCGGGAAATGTTATTAATAAAAAATCGTCTACGTCGAAACAGAATTACGCATCACGAAAAAAAACTTTACATGCAGCTAGTTTTTAAGTCAGTTATGAAATGTTCGCTTAATTCGGGATCCCATCAATTGCGAAAATGTTATAAGTTAAAGTCTCAATTGCTACACGAGCATCGTTCCGAAAACAGAAGATTAAAATTATGTTTCAACTATTTTGATCCACACCAATTCGATGCATGTGCTTCACACTGTAGTACTAACGACGAAAAACACTATACATTTCTTTACTCTAATTCAAAAGATGCGCAAAATATCCCCTTGTCACCAAATAAATCAAATAAAAATTTTGAATTGGGTGGCAATGCTTCGACATAAAAGCTAAAGATAAATATTGCAAAAGTCGTCAACTCTAAATATTGTGCTATTCTTGCTACGACGAAAGTGATGATTCAAAAACCACGTGGCAGTTATATTCGTGACCTGTACTACTTGACCAAAGGTCGGAAGATATATTTATTATGGAATCGACTGTATATCTCCTTAGGTTACCAAAATAATCGGTTAATATTTGTTTATCGGGATTCCATGATACTTTCTTGGATACAGTTCATACAGTGGCGTTATTTGTACTGAAATCGCTAATCCATAAAGTTTTTAAAATAGAAACGCAGGCGCTTATTCTCTTCTATCTAAAGTCTCAATTACGATTACGACGTATTATAGATCAACTTGGTTCAGTTTGCAGGTATTGCTTTAATTGATTGACAGGTTAATGTGAAAAATACAGAAGAAAAAGATTTCCAAGTGCCTCAAGAATAAAAAAATATAGCCTATGTCCTTCACAAGATAATGTAGAATCTATATGTCAAATTTCAGAACAATCGATTCAGTAGTTTTTTTCGATTATCCTGTACAAACAAAAACACGCTTTGTTTTTATAAATTAGTATGAAGTATGATATGATATGATATGATCTGATATATCCTAACAGCAGCAAGCAAAATATTCGTATGCGAATAGCGTATTTTTTAAGTAGACGATGGATATTGCCTTTTTATGCAGAAGTGACGATTATATATATATAGTTTCGAGGTTATTGGTAAAGATCCTATTTTCCTATCATTTCTTTTGTTCAAACTAAAAAAAACAGTCTTTTGTCACAATTCTGAAGTTAATATAATGTATAAAAATAAAAATATAATTTGTCGTCACAAACTATATTTAGCATGATTTGGCATACAGAACCATTTTAGAAAAGAAGGGAGAGAAAGAGAAAAAGAGAGAGAGAGAGAGAGAGAGAGAGAGAGATTTTCCCACGTAAGAGAAAATAAAATTTTACAAAAATCAAACAATATCCATAAGGTGTGAGAGTAGTGTCAGATTAACCTGAAGAACAAAAAGGGTTATACCGACTAACGTCACACCTTATTTAGGATACGAATCCCAAAGTTGAATATGAACATTCGTTTAAGCTGGCCTGGTATTAATACTTTAAGCGGACTAGTTTGAGTTGATGTTCGTGATTCAAAACGCCACCTAGTGACCGCTGGTGAAGCTGATTGTTAAAACCATTAATTTAATTTATTGATGACAGTAAAATGATTTTCAATAAAAAACATAGCCTATGTCCTTCCCAAGATAATATAAAATCTATGTCAAATTTCAGAACAATCGGTTCAGTAGTTTTTTCGGTTATCGTGTACAAACAAAAACTCGCTTTGTCTTCATAAATTACAATATGAAGTATGATATGATATGATATCATATCATATCATATCATATAATATATCCTAACAGCAGCTAGCATGCAACGTTTTCAAACCTGCAGTAACTTTAAAGAAAATTGACAAACATTAAAAGTTGAGAAAATCTTATAGCAAAGAACTGCCAAATTTTCAATTAATCGATTAACTCGATTTTAATTAAAATTTGTATATACATGTTTTTTAGGATTCTAATTACATATATAATAGTAGAAATTGGCAATAATTCCATTTTTATAATAAATCACATTAAAACGCAGTAAAAATATTCTTTTTCTAACTTACATCGTAAAATACAAAAAATTCGAACAAATATTTCAAATAAAAGTTCCAAATTTCATCAAAATACATATTGTTTAGTCTATATATTTTTTCTTTATAAAGGTTCTATCTTAACAACAATGGGCTGAACCGTAATATTCCTATTCGCTATTCTACATCCTCTGTAAGTTTAAATATATTTTTTTTCGATAACTTCTGTTGGTAGAAGAAAATGCATAGAATAAGAAATATATATTTTGATGAGATCTATAACTTTTGTTTACAATCCTTTTTAAAAATTTTCGTATTTTATAAAATAATTTAGAAAAACGAGATATTTATGGCATTCTTATGATTTTCACGATAAAAATGGAATTTCCTCCAATTTTCACCATGATATTTATGGTAAGCACTTCATAAAAGATAAATAAACAAATTTTAATATATGGAGTAAAGATATATAGAGTAAAGTATTAAAATTAATATAAAGTACAGTTATAATCTCATTTATCTTAATTCAAAAAGCAAATAGATTTTCCTGTTAGTAATATTTGTACTTAAAAGCACAAATCCTCTTCCAATAATTCTGTAAATTTTTGTAAAAGCTTAAAAATAAAAAAAAATTATGAATATGGTAAAAAACTATTAATAAATAATGGAAATTCATTTTAAAAAATTATTCTACGAAACTTCTGGAAATCGTCACCGAATTGAAAAAATACAATAGAAAACTATGATTAAATTGGGTCGCATTGATATTATTTGAATAATATTTTGAATTTGAATGTTACTTAGCCTGAGAAAAGTTTAGTAGAGGCCTATAATGGCTCGATCGCTAGAGCGAAGGACTAGTAACTTGGTGATCCGAATTCAAATCCCGGTCTCGGCCGATTGACACAAGCACCGCTGTAATAATTTACATGGTTTTGTTTACAAACACATCGTAGACCTCCATCGCTGATTAGCACCAATATTTGGAAGCATAAATAGAGCGACGTTAAATAACATAAAAAAAAAAGTTTAGTAAAAAATTATTTTTAATAATTTTTTCAAATATTTTATATAATTTATTATGTGATGTCATTTAAAAAAAAAAAATTACTTTTCAAGGGCAATTTTTTCAAAGTGGATTTTTTAACAATAATTGTAATTCCAAGAAAAATCTTGTTATTATAAATTGTTATGTTACATTGTAACTTATGAACCAAACTTTAATTCTACATAATTTGAAGTTTTACGATCTTTACAAAACTAATAAAGATTATTTATTAGAATCACTTTAAATAAAATAATAATTGGCTCACATACAAACTATTTAAAAAAATTAATTTGAAACTTACGGTATATTATAATTTTAATTAATTTTTGATAAGTGTAATGGAATACGAAGTTGAAATTTTGCAAAATGAATTTTTTCAAAAATTAAAAAAAAAAAATTGTAATTAATTCATTGTCCTGTGTTACTGTGTAAGTAGATTCATATAGGTGGCAGTCAATATCTTATAATTTGCTTTATTTGCTGTGAAAAATTGAATAATGAGACTACAAGTTTATATAAAAATGATTTTAACAGAATTTACATTGTACTACACACTGAAAAAAAAATCCTAAATGCAAATGAGTCAATTTCATAAAAGTTTATTTATTTGAATCTAACAAATACTTGTTCAAATATTTATTTGACACAAAAATATATATATTTCAAAGATATATATAAATAAAAAAATATTTTCTATTTTTAAAAAAATTATTTACTTGGAACAATTAAATAGTTTTATTAAAAGATTTATTTATTTAAATTTTTGTACTTCATTTAATACTTGTTGGGTATAATCAAATAAATATATTTTACCTTTTGATAAAACTATTCAATTGTTCAAATTGAATAGCTTTTCCAAAAAGTTAATATATTTGTTAAATTTGGATGTATATATATATATATATTATATATATATATATATATATATATATATATATATATATATATATATGTATATATATATAAATTTAACAAATATATTAACTTTTTGGAAAAGCTATTCAATATATATATATGTATATATATAAATTAATAAATATTTTCATTGTCTTACAGTCCAGTTAAATCAATCGAAAATAATACGTAATAATATCAATATATATTTATATATTTATATAAATATTAATACATCAATATATAAAAATAATAAAAATAAAAAATTATATTGACAGTCAGACTGTCGTTGTATACAGTCACCACCGTAGACTAATCTGAAAATAAAATATTAGCTGAACAAATTTTTTGTTAGTAAAGTGCAATCTGACTGTCCCCACCACCCTTACCTAATTGAAGATGTAGTCCAACGTTTCGAGCTCACTACGGCTCCTCATCAGGGACTGACCATTGAAAATATTTATTAATTTGTATATAAGCAGACGACAAAAGCACAATTAAAGTATATATATATATATATATATATATATATATATATATATATATATATGTTTTTCAAATAATTAACTTTATTTTTTACGTATATCTAGTTCCGTTTTAGTAAAATTCAAGAAATATTTATGATTTTCACTAATTTATTAAGTATAATGTAATAAATATATTTTTGCTATTCAAATAAACTTTCATCGATCAATCAATTTCATCATTCCCATGGAACAGATAATGTAGTTATGGATTTTTCACTCATTTTCAGAATCAATGCTCCTATAGTTCAAATCAATTTTTAATATGGAATGTTATTAAAGAGATGAATTTTCATTAATTATGAAAATTTAAAGAAATCGTCGTCTCAAAACTATCGCGAAATTTTCAATGCGAAGAGAATTGCTTAATGAATTTACTATGTAAATTGCAAGAGGCAGACAAAACCTTGCATGCACTAAAATTAAAATCGTCCGATAAATTACAAGTGCATGAAGAGGACGGTATTTTGTATTGCAAATCAGCATGCAATAATCATTGGCGAATTATTATTTCGGGAGAGTTAATTTATACTAGAAGTTATAAGATGCAAAGATATCTAAATTATTTTATTGAAATCAAATAAATCATGATGTTAACATTTTCATCAACACACACGATTTAAATCAACGCATTAAATATAAGAATCCAAAAATAGAAGGTACTTTCAGATGCTAAAAACTAAAATAGTTAATGATTTGATATCAGTTGATTTTTATGGACCTCTTCCAATGTCTAGTCGTGGAGTTAAATATCTCTTGTTCAAGTATCTGTTTCAAGTTGTTAAGTATCTGTTGTTCAAGATACTTTTTCTAAGCTTATTACACTATATCCTATTATACTTGCTACAACACGAGTACGTTTAAATAAATTGTTTAACCATTACTTTAAGTAAAAACAAAGCAGAAAATTTGGGCTGACTATTGTACACAATATATTTCCCATGATTGGAAAAGTAGACTAGAAACTGTTAGTATGAAAGTATTATATCCATCAATTAGACATCCTCAGTCGAAACCCATAAAACATTTAATTCGTGAGATCGGTCGATTCTTTCAAATATATTGAGCTACGGCACGTTAAGTGGGCAAGATTTACAAAGAATATACAAGATTTTCTTAATATGTCCTATCATCAAAGTACAAATTTTCTTCCGCATGAGTCACATTATAATAAAAAGATTAATATAACCCTTTATATAAATTATTTCATTTATTAAAAGAGGAATCAATGTTTCATGAACTATAAATTCAACTATCAAATGAGAATTTACAGCGAGCTTTTGAACATAGTAAAAAACAAAAAACTATAAATAAAGTAAAATTACAAAAGGGTAATCTGGTCCATCCTAGAGTATCTTATCCATCTAATGAGCTAATAAAAAAGAAATTTATAAATTTTTTCATTTGTATGAAAAGATCCTTATAGGATTTCTTGTGTGATATATTAAAAATATTTTTATCGGTCTTATAGTCTTTATACTATAATATATTATACTAAAATATTTACAGACTGTCCTTATATATCATCACTCCTGAATAATCTGAAATAGAAATTACTACTAAAAATTAAATTAAATTAGATTTATTTTATTATAAAATTCCAGGTATAAAAATATTAAAATATTATATTCCAGAATAAAAATATTCCAGGTTAGCAAAGGACAACCTATGATAGGTTTGAATGGTTTTGAAATATGTGATGCCAATGAGTGACCTGATCAAAAGAATTTAAAACCGATCTAATTTACATAAATATAAGAAACCTGTACTATTATTGTAAAACAATGTTGCACAATTTTTATGTATATAATTTTTAATTAAATATTGTATTAGTAACGGAAGTTTATATATAAAAAAAGGTGGTCTATAGTTAGAATGTTACAATTAATATGTATTTAGATGCTGTCTGTAAAAACTTTTTTCAGACATTTTCGAAGTACCCCCTTTTAGAACTCCATCCAGAATGTTTTTTAAAATAATTTAATTTATATCTTTAAAAATATATACAAAAAATTTTAAAAAATATTAAATAATCTAGTTTAAATTTAAATAATATCTTAAAAAATACAAAAGAATTTTTTATAACTATAAACTTATAAAAAAATTAAAACTTCAAAATTAATAACATATTTCTTAACTTTTGAACATGTGAATTAAAATTTTTTAGACATTCTTAGCTGAGATATTTCTAAATCACAATATGCCAACAATTTTACTAATATATAAATTTTGAATTAACTATAAAAAATACAATAATTAATAATTAATTTTAATTCCATCCATGATAGAATTAAATATACAAAGGAATTAGAATCAAATAATAAATTAAGTTTTTTGGATGTTAATGTTTTAAAAGTTAGTAATATCAGAGTAAAATTAAATTGGTACAGAAAATTAAAATTAGAGCATTAAAAGGTGTCATTGACAGAGCAAGAAAATTATCACATAAAGATTTTAGACAAAATAATTTACAGATAGTAAGAGTAACTTTCATTAATAATGGTTATCCAATTGAATCTATTAATAGATTAATTGCTGAGAGATTGTTTGACATTTATAATACCAAAAATAGACATAATGCACGAGTTGATGTTAACAGAGGCAAAATTATTGTCTTACCATATGTTAGAGGATTATCTAAAAGAATTAAAAGAAATTTTCGGAAATATAACATTCAAATTTTCTTTAAAAATAGCAATAATTTGAGTAGGTTGTTTAATAATTGCAAAGATAAGGATGATTTATGTTTAAAATCAGGAGTTGTTTACAAAATTAATTGTATGGATTGTAATAAATACTATATTGGACAAACAGGTAGATATTTAAAAAAGAGAATTTATGAACATAAATATAGTTTGCGTAGCTCACATATTACTTTCGGTTTAAAGGAGCATTGTTTAAAGTTTTTACATACTTTTGATTTTGTGAATGTGGATATTTTGGAACATGGTATTAATAATAAGTATAGAAGGGAGAGTCTTGAAAGTATTCACATTTCCAGGAATCGGAATATTGTGAATTTAATGTTAGAGTCTAGTAAATTGGACAATGTTTATCATTCCTTATTAAATTGATTGGTTTTGAACAATTTGTGTATAGGAGGGAATTTAGATTTAATTTACTAAATTTGGTTGTGAGGATAAGGTATATATAGATTACAATATAAGGTTTAGTTTAGTCCCTGATGAGAAGCCGTAGCGAGCTCGAAACGTTGGACAAGTCTTCAATTAGGCAAGGGTGTTGGAGACAGTCAGACTGCACTTTAATAACAAAAAATTTTTCAGCTAATATTTTATTTTAAGATTAGTCTACGGGGGTGATTGTAAATAAGGGCAGTCTGACTGTCATTATAATTTTTAATTTAATTTTTATTTTTATTATTTTTGTGTATTGATGTATTAATGTTAATGTAGATATGTATTGATATTGTTACGTATTGTTTTCGATTGATTTGATTGGACTGTAAAAGACCAATGAAAAAATATTTATTAATAGTACTTTTATTATTTTTATTTTACTTATTATCGTATTTTTATTTTTATTTTATTATTAATTTTATTTTATTTTTATTTTGAATTTTCTGATATAATTTATTCTAGTAATAAGTTTTATTTCAGATTTTACAGGGGTGAATATAAACAAGGACAGTCTGACTGTCATTATTTTAGCTAATATATATTATAAAGACTGTAAGATCGATAAAAATATTTATTAATTTAATATAAAAAATACAATACAATTTTATATATCTGGGCAATGATAATTTTAATTAAATATAAATAGAAATACCTAATTGTGCAGGTACAACATTATTTAATCCAGCTCCAAAAGCTCCAGTAGCAAGTACTGGTGCAGAAATAGGATTAACAACAGGAGGGCTATTAGTTTGAACATTTGGAATATTTCTAGCCACATCAGTCAATCTATTTCCACCAGCTCCAAGGCCCATTCCAATTCCTTTTAAACCTTCGAATCAACAAAAAAAATTATTTTACGGCATACAGTAGTTTGATTTATAATTTTCAAATTTATAAATACCTTCAGGTAGTTTTGGAGGCATATCTGGCTCATTAGCCCTATCAAGCCTTACTGTCATACGTCTATCATAAAGTTGTTGATTATGTAACATCGAAATAGCCTGCACAGATTCAACTGGATGATCATACTCAACAACTCCAAAGCCACGTGATTTTCCATCTTTATCTTTTCCTAATTCAACATGTAAAACTTTTCCAGCTAATTTAAATACTTCCAGTAATTTTTTTTCATCAACTTTATAATCAAGCTGAAAATAAAAATATAACTTAGTACATGTAAAACATTTTACTAAAAAATACCTAAAAATGGTGTTTTACATTTGCTACAAAAACTCTTGTAACTAAAGGACCGCTGATACCAAGAGATTCTAAAAATTGAGTACTAAGCCCATAAGTATTCCCAAATTTGTTTTCTGAATTTCCTCCAACACCAACACTATTATTACTACCACTGGTGACTGACATATTTTGTCGACCTTGATTAGGACGAGATTGATCTCTAAATCGATCTTCACGACCTCTATCATTACTACGTCCAGTAGTCAGTCGTCCATATTTGTCACGCTCAACATCATAATCCTGTAAATAAAAAGTAATATTAAATAAAAGTTCAGAACAAAAAAAAAAATCATATACAATACAATACCTCCTTAACAACAAGTTTACGTCCTTTAATATCGAATCTGTGCATCTTATCTACAGCTACTTTTACTGAATCAGAATCCTCAAATTCAACAATACCACAACCTCTTGGTTTGTCACTTTCATCTGTAAAAAGCTCAACATGAGCTACCTTACCAACTTCTGTTCTAAAAAGATCTTTAAGATCCTGCCAACGAAAGTCATATGGAATATTCGAAACGTAAATTCGTCGATCAGCTACTTTTCGTCCTCGGTCATTTCGCTCTCGGCTACGATCTCGACTATTTGAATTAATTCGATTTGGTCTATCGGATCTACGTGTTCTATCGCGTTCCCTACTTCTGTCTCGATCATCATTGGACATGTTTCTAACAAAAATGTAAATTTATAAAAAAATAGAATTTTTTCTTTATCATAAATTAGGCGTAAAAAATGAGAAACATTGAAAATAAAGATAACTATATAATAAACTAAATTTTTAATATTGGAGTAAAATGTTCATGCAATGGTAATTATCCTACTCACTCTTCTGTTTTCATAGCTAGAAGCCAAACTTAATAATCTTAGAAATTCTTTAAATTATTTCAAACGACTTGTGCAAAACTTTTATAGTTTTCTATACAAAAAATTCGAAAATGAAATCGATTTTCAAGTAGTGTTGAAGTTGTTATTAGCAACTATATCAAATATTAATTCATGCAGCTTCCTAAATTAAATTTACACAATAGCGTCCTCAAAATGGCTGACGGACCGGTTGGTAGCGTACTAACTTCTGCGGATTCCGTGTTCGTATAATATCCAATCTTGCATTCCAATCAACTTCTCTTCCAATCGTGGCAAAAGCATGGCCAAAAGAGGTAACCAAACCTGTAATATACAAATAGCAACGACGGTTAACAGTATATTATAGGAAGCGCCCCCTCGTGAAAATAAAACGTATACAACGGAAGTGAAATAATGAAACCATGAACTTGATACTACATTAATCAAAACTCAAGAATCATATTGATAAAGAAAATACCTACGGCATCTACTAGGGCTATTCTAGTGCACCACTGCATCCAGACATAATAATAGAGACAGTAGAGAGAAGGAGTGGTAATTCCGCTCGCTTTATATGGGAAAAGCTTATCAAAAATTAGCTGGGGATGATAGTTCAGATCTGTTCAGCAGACGTCGCTGTCAGTACAAATCTCTCAATGGCTCTGTGAGCAACAGAGAGAGAATGAAAAAGCCAAAGCGAGTGAGGGGAAGAAAAGAAGCAGAAGTAGAGAAGCATATATTTAACTGTCTTCTCTCTGCATATTCACTACTATCTCACTGCATACTTCCACTCTCTTTTCTTGAAATATATGCAATTGAACGAGCAACCTGGCATGGTGTCGCCGCCTTGTGGCCAATTTTGTCCCAAGTCCAGCCGTGTAATTTGACACGATTTTAGTGCAGTTACCACTCCTCTCTATTTTTCGTACATAATAAGGAGAGATTGCGAGAACATATAACAAATAACAAATAATAATAAAAACATATAACATATAACAAATAATCCCATATAACAAAACAGGATGACTTTTTAGCTGCCGTTAACGGATGCCCCACCGCAGTCAGCCGTTGAAGTGGGGTCACTCTTGATGAGAATGCATGATCTGACATTAACATAGACTTATATATTAGATCGCGTGCTTAAGAATACTGCATATCCCGATCGAAGCACCACGCTGAACTACTAG
>JACCIC010000074.1:1787500-1880000 GCA_018907035.1 Sycobia sp. Sy_11
GCGCGGAGTTAGCTCGCGTTTCTCCATAGTTTGGCGGAAGGCCGCGCAATCCATCACTATCTTGAAGCGTAGCCCCCAAAGGTAATAATTTGCGGAGACTATGCCGTCCACCGCAAAGGCTAAGGAGATTTTGCAAAAAGTCTTTAACTCTAGGAAGACGATTCAAATAAGAAACCTAAGGGAAACCAGGAGGGCCTCCTGCTAGAAGCGGCGACAGAAGCAAACTTGGAGAAAATCAAGACCTGCAATGGGATCAAAAACCTCTTCAAGCTGGAAGCAACAGCAAGAAAGAAGCCCAAGAATCTAATGTACGACATCCAAAGGGATATAACACCAAAAGATCTGACGACAGCTATTTTTGAGCAAAACGAGGACTTAGCTAATACAGCAGAGGAATTTGCAGGATTCTTCAAGCCCGGCTTCAAAATAGGTAAAAAAGACGGAAGCACCAGTAACTGGGTGGTGGAAGTCATGAAAAATGTACGTGAACTTCTACTGGAGAGGAAAAGAGTTTTCGTCGAATTCTCTTCTCTTTCGTTTCTTCTCTCACCTTCTCGCCTATCATTCTTTTACTCAGTCCCTTCTCTCTCCTACTTTCTTTCTCCTATATTCCTGTGACTCTTTGCTTTCTCTCTCTCTCTCTCTCTCTCTCTTTATTTTTCACTCTCTACTACAGTCTTTCTTTTTCTCTTTGTCACAGCCTCTTCGTTATCGCTCCTTCTTCCGTTCACTCCAGATTTTCACGACTCGCACGTTCTCTCTTTCTTTCTTTCTTTTCATTTTCTACACTCCACGTCTTTCCTAATTTTCTGTTCCTCTCCTTGTACCACCGACGATCGAGGGAGACTGAGTCCGCGTCCCGGGGGGGGGGGGGAGATATGCACAGTGGCGGACGATGGTAATCCGACAGCGTCGAGAGTAAGCCTCCACGGCGCCAAATACAAATTTATTCAATTCAATTATTTTTCCTAATATCATTCTGTTTTTGATGTTTGCCACTTATTACTAATTATTCTAACAGTTTTTTCTATCAAAATTAGTATACACATGTATTAAAAAAAAATTGCTTCAAAATAGACTTTGGCCTAAACTCTGTTACATATTCGCTACTCGCATAATTACAATATCATTTGCTTTTAAAATAAAAATATAACAACCTTATTATAATAGCAATGTACAAAAAATATATATATTTCATTTACATTTAACTATCTCGTTAAAGAAATAGTAAAGTGTACAATTACTTTTTGCAATTGAAGTACATAAATTTATTTATTAGAGAAAATAATGTATTATAATTAGAAAATAATTAAAATTAGACAAACACGGGTGAAATATTATGTTATAACGCATTAACGTTATTTTTGATAATGAATTGTTAATAACTTTTTCTTGTAAGAATAATGCAATAGTTAAGTTGACTATTAATTAATTCACAAATAAGTGATTAAGAAAAGTTTTCAGCAACAAAATTTTTCATCGTTACAATCTTTACATAAATTCTATACCTAATTACACGTATTATAACTAAAGTTATGTATAAGAAATCGAATTCATTTACTTTCTTGTTTCAGTGGCTCGTTAGCTTTCATTAGCGCCAGCGGTGAGGTAAGCGGATATAAGTAACTTAATGTTACTTCCTTAGAGGATGGCGCGCGTGTCACGTTCGCCTGCATAAGTCGGCGAAGGCGCCTTGTGACTCATCACAATAAATTATTTTAATTTTTAATTTTTAATATGATTTATTGGACGCGGGGAGGTAAATAAATAAGTCATGAGAAAATTTAAGAGATGGCGCTCGTCGCATTGTAAATGCTCTGTTTCTAGTAAACATCATTCCTTACTAGCTATCCGACAAAGTTACAGCCATATTCATCTAGCGGTTTCGTTTTTATCGTCAGTTGAAGTAAATAACTTTGGTTTGCTTAAGAAAATGGAAAAAAGTGAGTTTAGAGCAGTGATTAAACATTTCTATTTAAAAGGCTTACTAGCAAAAGCAATAAAAGCTGAGTTGAATTCAGTTCATGGCACATATGCCCCTATTTTTGCAAAGGTTTACTTATATTTTAAATCCACGATATGGTGTTAAGTGACCGAAGAATAAAATTGCGCGAAATAGTTAAGGCCACAGGGGTTTCAAAAGGTACCATCGTTTCAATTTTGCACGATAAGTTGGCTATGAAAAAAATATCTGTGACATGGGTGCCGCGTTTGCTCTCAGCTGAGAACAAACGCAACCGCGTGGTCTCCAAGGCTTATTAATCACTGTAGATGAAACATGTATATACCACTACACTCCCGAGATAAAAGAAGAGTCTAAGCAATGGATTATTAAAGGCGAAAGGGCTCCAAAGAAGACAAAGACGCTGAAATCAGCTGGAAAGGTTATGGCTACTGTGTTTTGGGAAGCACATGGTATTATCCTTATTGACTATTTGGATAAGGGACAAACGATTACTGGAAAGTATTATGCGTCATTATTAAATCAACTATTTTGTGGAATTACACCAATCATACTTTTCTGAAGTCTTAAAGCTGCTTTTAAGCCTCGTTGTGTTCAGCTGCAAAATATCCTTGAGGACTAACCTCGTTTAGGGGTTAGCCGTCAAGTTAGGGCTTCATCATTAACTAATTGGTAGGTGTGTTGTTCGGCAACTACTACCGTGGGCGAAAATTTTATTTTGTTCTGATTCAAGTGTTGGCGCACCTTCCTACGTTCCTCCCATCGTTCGATTCAATTTTACGATGACTGGTCCTTTAAAGGTATATGTAGGATTGAATAAATGAATAGACAAAGATATATGAATATAATATGAAGCTTTATTAACACGTCTGAACTCAACGAACTGCCAGTACCAAGTGTCCGCATAGCGAGGCGGCGCACAGCCGCCGAGCGGAGCGCTCTCATGTTACATTACTTACACATATAAAATATACTAGGAAGTGCACAGAGCTAACGTCATTTGTTCCAAAACTCTTTCTCGGTAGCACTGTTGCACTTACATCATTGTCTTACATATACAAGTAGCTGAAATAATCTTTATTAATTTTATTTAAAGTACATACACACTTAGTCATTAATCGTTATTCAAACGAGTAGCAAGCAATTGAAATGAGCGAACATATATAATTATACTAGTAAATTTTGGTATTAAATAATAATTCAATTAACAGGATGCCTTGATTGCTGTGTGTATCTATAGCTGCTGTGTCTTCATTTAAAATATATGAGATTGTGAATATTGGAATCAGTTAGGAAATGGATGAATATAATTTGATAATAAATCATTTGAAGTATGATAGTAAATTAGTCCTTTTATTAATTTTACATTCGAGCGTTTATCTTATTCCTCCATTTCGCTCCAATTTTCCTCACCGCCATCTGTAAGTATATATGAACAATTAGCAATTAAATATGCGATTAGTTAGCCTAACGTGCGATTCTAATTTTAACCCTTTTGTAAAAATGTCGGCTAGCTGATCGGCGGTTTTAATCCATTTAATTTCTACTAGTTTGTGCGTTACGCATTTTTTAATATAATGCTCCTTTCTATCGATCATGTGTCTTAACTTACTACTCCCGTCGGTTTTAGCACAGGCTTGAGCGGCCTGATTGTCGCAATATAAAGTTATCGGAAACATCTCTAGTCGCAGAATTGTTTTAAGTGAATTATGCAAAGCTATAACTTCCTGACACGCGTTGCTCATGGCCACATATTCTGCCTAACAGGTGGACAAAGCTACACTTGGCTGTTTCTGAGTCTTCCAGCCTATTGTATCTCCATACAGTTTAATTATAAAACCGCAAGTTGTTAAGGAACCCTTGCAGTCAGACAAGCTGGCATCAGAAAACACGTTTAATTCGTTATCTAGTCCTCTGTACATTAGACCTAAGCTCTGTGTCCCTGCTAGATACCTGAATACTCAAGTGACCATTCGCCATTCGAATTCTGTCGGATTGATTTGATGTTATTTAACTTAATACATTTACAGCATACGAAATATCCGGTCGCGTTGCATTCGCGAGATAAAGCAAAGAGCCTATTGTTTCTCTATATAACGTATTAGATATTTCTTTAAAATTGTTCTCTATTTCTTCCCTGTCTCTGCGGTCTACATTAGTTGCATCATTAGGTGTGATTGGTGTACCTACCGATTTAGTATTAACGAATCCGAATCTATCCATCATATTTCTTATGAACTTTTCCTGTGATAGTTTCATTGTGTTTGTATTTCTGTCGCGTTCGATATTAATTCCGAGAAACTCCTTTGGTTCGTCGAATATTTTGATTTTGAATTCTCTACCTAATTTGCTTATGGTTTCAGAAATCTCTCCGTTATCATTACTCATACAAGTATATATCAATATATCGTCGACGTACAGCAGTAGTATTACTATTTTGTTTTGATTTATTTTAATAAACGAACACGGATCTAAGTCATTGTTCTTAAATCCTAATTTATTCGCAATTTCGGTAAATTTAATATTCCACTTTTCGGGCTAACCTTTAATCCGTATAATGATCGTTTTAATTTTAATATGTTGTTTCGATTTCGTTTTTCGCAGTCTGTTAAACCTTCAGGAAATTTTAAATATATGTCATCCTCTATATCTCCGTATAAGAAAGGAGTTTCTACATCTAGTTGTCTAAGTATTAGCTTGAATTTATTGGCTATAGCTAAGAATGCTCTAACTAACGATAATCTCCATACAGGCGCATATGTTTCTCTAATGTCATAGATTTTTGTCTCGAAATCCTCGGATTACTAATCCCGCTTTAAAGGTAATTTTCCCATCGTTTGCAATTTTCTTTTTGAATACCCACCGCGAATCTAATATGTTTGGTTTCGGTTGCTCTTTATACATATCGCATTTAGTTATTTCCACGAATACGCTTTTCTCAGCTAACGAGTTAATTTCCTGTTGAATTGCGTTTTTTCAGGATTCGCTCTCCGGCGAGTTTAATGCTTCCCTATAAGTTTGAGGGTCTCCGTTTATTTGAGCTAGTAATGCGTGATATTTTATATCTTTCTGAGAGTTCTTTTAGCGGTATTCTATAGTTAACCGATTTATGTGGTGTTCTGTTGTATATGTAGTTAGCAGTGCGAACTGCTGAATCCCAGTGTGTTGGTGGCATACCTGCATCATGCATTATTGTTCTAACTTTATTTTCTAACGTTCGATTAAATCTCTGTGCTACTCCGTTGTGCTCTTGCGTATCGGGGTACGTAAGCTGTAACTCAGCTCCTAACTTATCTAATATGTTTGCCGTATCTGAGCTCGTGAACTCGGTACCCTTATCGCACCTAAGGTAGCATACTTTTTCATCAATACCGAGAATATTTCTCAGTCTCTTCACTCCTCTCTCTAAATACTCTCCGGTATTGCTTTTGTGACGCATCGGGTATGCTAACGCGGTTCTACTGTAGTCGTCTACCATAACTAATATAAATCTATATCCATGTGGATACGACGGTGGATTGATCGGTCCCATCGTGTCCGCATGGATTATTTCTAGTGGTTTCATCGCTCGTTGTCGCCTACTCCTAAACGGTAATCTAGTGCTTTTGCTGACGAGACAGACTTCACAATCAGATATCTCGCTCAAATCCGTCGATTTGGAGTTTCTCAAGATATCCGGATTGTGTTTCAAGAATTCTGTCATATATTTGGCAGACGCATGTCTTAAGCGTAAATGCCATAGCATCTTTTTGCTCAGTTTGTTATCACGTTTTCCTGTCTCTACTGCGCTACTCTTGCTCCTAGTCGTTACATCCTGATCGACTTCTATATCAGCTGTTTCTGCTGACTGCGCTGCGCCTAAGTCTCGTTTAGTCTCAATCGTGAATACCCAGAACGGTGATTCATATACACCGGATAATACGGACTTTTTCGTTCTTGGATCTAAGATGTCTATCTTTTCGTCGTTTAGACAAATTTCTAAACCTTGCTCCATGAGCTTTCTTAACGAGAAGAGATTTTTAGAAAGGTTGCTTGAATATAATACATTTTTAAGTTTCAAAGATTTGCCTAACTCGTTTTCGATGTTCATATCTCCCTTGCCTTCTATCTGTAAGTCCGATCTTTTGTTCGCACATTTAATTCTCGATTTAAAGTTAGTATCTAGATTATTAAAAGATATCTTACTATTGCTGATGTGCTCCGTAGCACCAGAATCAGCGATGAATTTCAATACATTATTATTTTTAATTTTCCTTATAGCATGTTTATTGAATGTATTTAAGATGAAATGATCAATTTCCTTACCTGTGAGAGTCTCTTTCTCCTGTATAGCGGCGAAGCTAAACGGATTTTTAATTTTCAATGACTTTCTCTCGTGTCTCAATCGTTTGAGCTTATGATCAGTTCTTATCGGGGTCTTTCTCTTTTCAGACACCCCGTTTTGCCTCTTAGCCCTGCAATCTTTGGCAATGCGATTGCCAGCTTTACAACAATTATAGCAAAATATTTTGCCTTGGTTCGGGCAGTTAGCACTCATGTGCCCCTTCTGCCCGCATCCATAACACCTTCTTTTGTCTGTTTCAATAGACACTCTCGCACCCGTATCGAGTCTGGGGACTCCTTGTATGTATACGCGTCTTTTCGGCCTCGCATCTCTAGGCTCTGGGCGTCCTCGTGTAAAGGGCGAGGACGACCAACTCGCTCCTACATTGAGAGAGCTCCCTTGAGCCTCTCTCACAGGTTTCACCGCTTCCACCTGCAATATCAAGTTTTTGAGTTTCTCTAACTGCATTTCTACACCCAGTGTGCCTTCATGAAGGCAGTCTGCTAAGATAGTTTCTGGGAGTGAACCAGCAATTGCATTATAGAAAATGTCGCGCTTTTCATCACTTAATAATTTGTTTGATCTCGGCGCGTTCTCAAAGGTTCTGATTTTATCCTCGAATCGATTCCAAAAGTCAGCTGCTCTCCCCTTGTTCGGATTATACTTTAATCTATACAAATCTTTCCTAGCCGCGACCCGCGTGACTCTACATTCAAGACGTTTGTATTCTTCTATCTTTTGAATTATTTTGCGCGATGACTTTATTTCTACTACACGTTGATAATATATTAAATCTATATGATTGATAATTATTTCGCGTACTTTATGTTTATCATCTGTTATCTTTTTATTGGAATATTTATTGATTTCTAGTTCGTTTGCACTAATAACATAATCTAACTTTTTAGTTCTCAATTCTGTTGTAAAGTAATCTTTAAAGATTTCAAATCGCGAATCAATTATTAATTTATACTTTCTACTTACTCCACTATCTTTGCTTGCTGCATTCTCGAGGCGTTCCGCAAGTAATTCTATTTTATCTTCGCTTGACTTTTCCTTTAATTTGTTTTCTAACAATTTGTTAACTATCTGCTCGATATTCGACGCGATGTTTCTATCGTCGCGTGACTTTATTTGTTTTTCAATCTCAGTACTTTGGTTCAACTCCCCGCTCGTGTTCTGACATACATTGTCAGTTTCGATCGCATCCTTTTGGATCGATACATCGTTTCTCGCATCGTTATCAGACACACAGTCTACATTTTATTTAAAACAGATTTATTATATACTTTATCATTATTCAAATTATTAATAAATGAATTGTTAAAATACATGTAATCAGATATAATACTATTAGAATCAATTTTATTACAATTATTATTATTAATTTTGGATCTTACCTCATTCCAGTTTTCATTTTGGTTACTTACCACTCTGCCCTCAACAATAGTTGGAGCAGAGCGAGTTGCACCGTATGCAAAAGGATTGCCTTCAGGCCAAGCCTCCTGACTTAAACCTGTACTCTCTTGCTCCTTAGAGCTTTCCATATCAAGTGCAACGTCTTTGTGGATCTCTTCGCACTCACGCTCGTGAATAGCATCTTTAATGATCTGTATGCTTTTAATGCGAGGCAATTCCCTCTCTCTTACTTCCTGATCTTTTATATTTTTCAGATTCAGGACATGCATTCTTATCGTCTCTGTCAGCTGCAGAGATAAATTCTGTATCAGTTCTTGGTTTAGTTCTTTCCGTTAGCGAAAGAACTCGGCTCTTTCTTTTGCAGTCTCAATTTTGGCTTCTGCAATTCTCGCTTTGTTTTTCCGCTCTAAATCTTCTAGAGCCTTTCGCAAATCGTCTCTCGAGACTGGGAACTTATTAGTCCTTTCTGGTATTTCTAGTTTTAAAGTTTTAACTCCACGAGGCCACTCGCGAACGAGGACCTCTCTTTCTGTGGCTGTGAGGAGGTGTCCTATTTGGATAATCTTATCGTCTGAGAAGTATAAATAGACGCTTGACGCGTCTTCCGTAGCCAACGATACATATACTTTTCTACCGTTTGTAATTAGATACAACCTCTTCTCTGTCCATACACGGATTAAGGCTTCCGCTATGGTCCCTTTCGTCTCCTCGCCACCTGTACAAATAATAATAAGCATACTTTAATAAGAGGTAGCTTGCAATTATTATTTCTGGCGCCTTGGTGATTGATATTGCCTAGGGCGCTTGAACTAGACCCTCTTTACTTAGGAACAGGCCACGCCAAAGAAGTATTTGACGCAGCAGCCTACCTTGTCCACTGCTCCACACATCTGGCTTATTATAGCTTTCATACTTTCCACACTCTTTACTATTTTTCTACTCTAATCTTACTTTTTCTCACACATTCTTTTCACACCTTAATTTTATTACTTACTCTTCATTTGGTTTGTATTTATAATTTTACTCATCCTTCCTTCCTTCTATTATTTGTTAATATAAGTAATAAATATTTATAATAGTTTTTTTTTATTGATATTAAAATTCTTGAGTACGAGTTTTAGTTGAAATCTAGTTTTTCACTTTCACTCAATTCGTTTTAGAAAAGTCCTTATCACTCCCGCACTCACTACCGAGAAATTACACAGTTTTTCCTGAGAGAGCACGTGTAAAAGAAAGCCTACGCGTCTTAACTTTATTAATTTTAAAATAATAAAAATACTATTTAAAATTTAATAAAAGAGATACTAGTGCACTGGCAGCGTGCTTGACCCAATAACCTGTAGGATTGAATAAATGAGTAGACAAAGATATATGAATATAATACGAAGCTTTATTAACACGTCTGAACTCAACGAACTGCCAGTACCAAGTGTCGGCATAGCGAGGCGGCGCACAGCCGCCGAGCGGAGAGCTCTCATGTGACATTACTTACACATATAAAATATACTAGAAAGTGCACAGAGCTAACGTCATTTGTTCCAACAGTATACCACTCTTTCCCTTTGCGCTTTGGCTTTTGCTATTACTTTCTGTTACACTCAGAACTATTGAGGGATTTCCAAGACAACGATGTCTACCAGACAAATTTAAACTACCATCTCCTTCTAATTTTTGATAAGCTTTTCCCATGTAAAGCAAGTGGAGTTTCCATTCATCTCTCTACCCTCCATAGTTCTCCATACAGGACTTCTGTATCATTCAATTCTGCCAGCGGGTCCTTCTTCCACTGTTCCCGCTGCTCTACTATCTCAGATGCATAGTTCTTCACTTCTACCTCATGACTGCTCGGTTTTTGCTCAAATAGTCTCGGATTCTCTTCGTCCGTCCTTTTCTTAATGACGGGGACTCCCACTTTCAACTCTTAGTTGGAGATCAGCTTCAACGAAATCCCGAATGTAATTCGGAGGCCACGAGACTGGTACGTTCACCCAATCTCTCGTCTTCAAATACTACGCAACTATCGGCGTAATCGATCCAAATCGAAATAAGAAAAAATATTTTTATTCCAATTATTATTTTCCTTAATTCTTGAAAACATATTAGATAATTTTTCACAGGTATTCAGTCTTGTACCTGTACAACCCCATTGTGGATACTTGTACTTGTGTTTATTTTATCATGCCTTCACATTGGTCTGTTATGTTGAAACAGCTGTCGGTGTTTTAAATAAAAATTTTAGCCAACTTTACCCAAGAGTGTTTTTCAGTTATTTTACGTAAATTTTTTAATCTATACTACAATTTAAAAAATTATATTTAATTCCCATGTAGCTCGTCTTATCACCGTAATAAATTCATTTGGTAGTATATATTAGGTTGTCAAATATCTCCCTTCCGCCTTTTTGTCTTAGGAATTTCGCGGCTATGTACAAAGCGCTACAGAGCTCGTATTTGGCAATACTATGCATCATTTTAAAGGTAATAAAACAATTGAATTGTACTTCTGTCGACTGCCCATATACAAATTAATAAATATTTTTATTGGTCTTACAGTCCAATCAATTTCAACCAAAAATAAAATAAAATAAAAATAAAAATAAAATAAAAATAAAAAATAAAAATAATAATAAAAAATAAAAAATAAGAAATAAAAATAAAAAATAATAAAAATAAAAAATTAAAATTAAAAATAAAAATTAAATTAAAATGATAATGACAGTCAGACTGTCCTTGTTTACATTCACCCCCGTAGACTAATCTGAAAATCAAATATTAGCTGAAAAAATTCTTTGTTAGTAAAGTGCAGTCTGACTGTCCCCAACACCCTTACCTAATTGAAGACTTGTCCAACGTTTCGAGCTCGCTACGGCTCCTCATCAGGGACTAATCTAAACCTTATATTCTAATCTATATATACTCATCCCCACCACCAAATTTCGTAAATTAAATATAAATTCCCCCTCTACACAAATTGTCCAAAACCAATCAATTTAATAAGGAATGATAAACACTGTCCAATCTACCAGACTCTAACATTAAATTCACATTATTTCGATTCTTGGAAATGTGAATACTTTCAAGACTCTCCCGTTTATACTTATTATTAATACCATATTCCAAAATATCCACATTCACAAAATCAAAAGAATGTAAAAACTTTAAACAATGCTCTTTTAAACCAGAAGTAATATGTGAGCTACGTAAACTATATTTATGCTCATAAATTCTCTTTTTTAAATATCTACCTGTTTGTCCAATATAGTATTTATCACAATCCATGCAATTAATCTTGTAAACAACTCCTGATTTTAAGCATAAATCATCCTTATCTTTGCAATTATTAAACAATCTACTTAAATTATTGCAATTTTTAAAGAAAATTTGAATGTTATATTTCCGAAAATTTCTTTTTATTCTTTCAGATAATCCTCGAGCATATGGTAAGACAATAATTTGGCCTCCGTTAAAATCAATTCCTGCACTATGTCTATTTTCGGTATTATAAATGTCAAACAATCTCTCAGCAATCAATCTATTAATAAATTGAATTGGATAGCCATTATTAATAAAAGTCTCTCTTACTATCTGTAAATTATTTTGTCTAAAATCTTTATGTGACAATTTAATTGCTCTGTCAATGACACCTCTCAATGCTCCAATTTTGTTTCCGAATTGGTGGTGTGAATTAAAATCTAA
This sequence comes from Sycobia sp. Sy_11, assembly GCA_018907035.1. Classification (NCBI taxonomy): domain Eukaryota; kingdom Metazoa; phylum Arthropoda; class Insecta; order Hymenoptera; family Epichrysomallidae; genus Sycobia; species Sycobia sp. Sy_11. The sequence goes on from JACCIC010000074.1 coordinate 1,798,902, forward strand.
AAACCTACCTGACCAAGTAGGCTTTCTGTACCAATTAAGTTTTACCTTATTATTACTACATCTAATCACATTAACGTCCAAAAAACTTAACTGACTATTTACTTCAACCTCCCTTGTAAATTTAATTCTGTCATGTACAGAATTGAAAACATCCACCATTTCATCCACAAAAACTTCTGGAACAATTGTAAAGATATCATCAACATATCTCTTAAATATCATTGGTTCAAAAAGCAATTTTGACAAGGCTATACTTTCCAACTTTTCCATAACTAAATTAGCTATAACCGGTGACAAAGGCGACCCCATTGGACATCCGTATTTTTGTTCCATAAAATTTATTATCAAATGAAAAAATTGTGTTATTAAAAACCAAATTAATTGCTTTAATAAATTCATTCATTGTCAATTTTGTATGCAAATTAATTTCATTCCACTTTTCCTGTATAATATCATTTAACAACTCTAAAGGTACATTTGTAAACAAAGATACTACATCCAATGAAATCATCTTGTAGTTTTTCGGAATAACAATATCTTTCATTTCATTGTAAAAATACCAACTATCCTTAATGTAAGAACTAGTTCTTCCAACTATCTTAACCAATATATTAGACAAAAATCTAGCAATATTATAAGTTGGGAAACCTATGGAAGATATTATTATTCTAAATGTCAGATTTTCTTTATGAATCTTGGGTTGTTGTTAAATAATTGGAAAAGAAATGAATATATAAATGATACTACATATAAGTATTTAAAATGTGAAAATGGAACTGTGGCAAAATGTTATGGGCTTCCCAAGATTCATAAAGAAAATCTGACATTTAGAATAATAATATCTTCCATAGGTTTCCCAACTTATAATATTGCTAGATTTTTGTCTAATATATTGGTTAAGATAGTTGGAAGAACTAGTTCTTACATTAAGGATAGTTGGTGTTTTTACAATGAAATGAAAGATATTGTTATTCCGAAAAACTACAAGATGATTTCATTGGATGTAGTATCTTTGTTTACAAATGTACCTTTAGAGTTGTTAAATGATATTATACAGGAAAAGTGGAATGAAATTAATTTGCATACAAAATTGACAATGAATGAATTTATTAAAGCAATTAATTTGGTTTTTAATAACACAATTTTTTCATTTGATAATAAATTTTATGGAACAAAAATACGGATGTCCAATGGGGTCGCCTTTGTCACCGGTTATAGCTAATTTAGTTATGGAAAAGTTGGAAAGTATAGCCTTGTCAAAATTGCTTTTTGAACCAATGATATTTAAGAGATATGTTGATGATATCTTTACAATTGTTCCAGAAGTTTTTGTGGATGAAATGGTGGATGTTTTCAATTCTGTACATGACAGAATTAAATTTACAAGGGAGGTTGAAGTAAATAGTCAGTTAAGTTTTTTGGACGTTAATGTGATTAGATGTAGTAATAATAAGGTAAAACTTAATTGGTACAGAAAGCCTACTTGGTCAGGTAGGTTTTTAGATTTTAATTCACACCACCAATTCGGAAACAAAATTGGAGCATTGAGAGGTGTCATTGACAGAGCAATTAAATTGTCACATAAAGATTTTAGACAAAATAATTTACAGATAGTAAGAGAGACTTTTATTAATAATGGCTATCCAATTCAATTTATTAATAGATTGATTGCTGAGAGATTGTTTGACATTTATAATACCGAAAATAGACATAGTGCAGGAATTGATTTTAACGGAGGCCAAATTATTGTCTTACCATATGCTCGAGGATTATCTGAAAGAATAAAAAGAAATTTTCGGAAATATAACATTCAAATTTTCTTTAAAAATTGCAATAATTTAAGTAGATTGTTTAATAATTGCAAAGATAAGGATGATTTATGCTTAAAATCAGGAGTTGTTTACAAGATTAATTGCATGGATTGTGATAAATACTATATTGGACAAACAGGTAGATATTTAAAAAAGAGAATTTATGAGCATAAATATAGTTTACGTAGCTCACATATTACTTCTGGTTTAAAAGAGCATTGTTTAAAGTTTTTACATTCTTTTGATTTTGTGAATGTGGATATTTTGGAATATGGTATTAATAATAAGTATAAACGGGAGAGTCTTGAAAGTATTCACATTTCCAAGAATCGAAATAATGTGAATTTAATGTTAGAGTCTGGTAGATTGGACAGTGTTTATCATTCCTTATTAAATTGATTGGTTTTGGACAATTTGTGTAGAGGGGGAATTTATATTTAATTTACGAAATTTGGTGGTGGGGATGAGTATATATAGATTAGAATATAAGGTTTAGATTAGTCCCTGATGAGGAGCCGTAGCGAGCTCGAAACGTTGGACAAGTCTTCAATTAGGTAAGGGTGTTGGGGACAGTCAGACTGCACTTTACTAACAAAGAATTTTTTCAGCTAATATTTGATTTTCAGATTAGTCTACGGGGGTGAATGTAAACAAGGACAGTCTGACTGTCATTATCATTTTAATTTAATTTTTAATTTAATTTTTATTTTTAATTTTAATTTTTTATTTTTATTATTTTTTATTTTTATTTCTTATTTTTTATTTTTTATTATTATTTTTATTTTTTATTTTTATTTTATTTTTATTTTTATTTTATTTTATTTTTGGTTGAAATTGATTGGACTGTAAGACCAATAAAAATATTTATTAATTCATTTTAAAGGTCTTGACATAATGTACAAAACAATGCTATGTATGATTAGTTTGGATATTGCGTTCAAAAGTTATAGACGTGTAAATATTTTAAAGTTTTCCTTCGTCAAAGGCATATCCGCTAGAGAAACATTCTGTAAGATTAATGGTGTTTTGTAGGATGGCGCGCTATCACTTCGAACCCCGGAGGAATGGTTTCGACGATTCAGACCGGTGAAAACGACAACATGGATAAGCCAGCCGGCGGAAGACCTGTGACGACGAATACCGATCAAATCATGGAATTTATCGAGTTAGACCGGCCTGCGGCATCTCGTGACATCACCCAGGAGATGAGAGTTATTCACTAAACCATTTTAAAGCATCTGCAAAATGCTGGATACAGAAAAACAGCTTGATATTTGGGTGCAGCATGATCCACCATCTACTGTAAAAAAATGGACCGCTTGAAGTAGGCTATCGACCAGAGGCGTCCACAATTGGAAAACAGGTAGAGTGTATTATTCCATCAGGACAACACCAGACCACGCACTTCGTTGATGACGCGTTAGAAGCTACGGGAGTTCGGATGGGAGGTTTTATCGCATTCGCCATATAGCCCGGACATAGCACCAAGTGATTACCACCTGTTTCTGTCCATGTCGAACGCCCTTGGTCGTGTAAAGTTGGACTCAAAAGAGCTTTTGAAAACTGGCTGTCCGAGTTCTTCGCAAATAAGGAGAGGAGTTTCTACGAAACTGGTATTATCAAGTCGCCGTCTAGATGGAAACAGACACGGCGCATATTTGAAGTAAATCCGACGATTGTAACACTTTATATAAAGCATTGAATGACAATATCTGACAATCTAATACATTTATTATTAAATGTTTTATAAAATTTTAAATCTGATTGATATGCATACTGTAAATTACCATTCAAGTATTGCGTGAGGTTTAATTTAAATTCATTTACGACAGAAAACATTAAAAAAGTGTAAAAAGAAAATAATATCTAGTTATTACATGTTTCATATGTATTAATTATTAAAGTCTCTACTGAAGATATATCGTATGAGCATTATTTCAAATAATGAAGTATTTTCTTTCCAAATTAAAAATTAAATGTCAACTGTTTTGAATTAAATTAATAAATAATTTTATCAGTTTTATAGTCCTTATTGGATTTAGTCCTTGAAGATGAACAGTAGCGGTTCCAACGTCAGATATCGAAGGTAAATTTAAATTTAAGGTAGTGGGACAGTCAGATTGTCTTTTACTAACATATAATATAGTTTATTTTTATTTTTTTTATCATTTTTAATTTTTAATTCAAATTTAAATTTACTTTTAGTGGCAATTTCTATTTCAGATTCTTTGGGAGTGATTATAAACAAGCACAGCCTGACTGTCATTATATTAGTATAGTATATTATAGTACTGTAAGACCAATAAAAATATTTATTAACTTTCTTGGCAAATTTTATACATTTTTAGATTTAGAACATGAAAGCATCGTCGCATAAGATACACAGACTGCATATTACGATAAGATGTTTCTGTCGAGTATTCATCGGGGAAATTTGTTTGTTAGAAGAACCAAATTCTTTCTTCAAATAATTTCACCAAATAATTTCCATTTTAATTAAGATGAGATTACGAAATATCAGTTTTCTCTGAAATCGATTTCATCTGCTTTTGTATATTTTAAATAATATAATATAAATTATTAATAAATCGATATCGATAAGCTTTTTATATATTTTTTTAATATTTATAGAATGTTTTAAAATGATTGAATCTATTTTAGAAATATTTTTCGAACAACATATTATAAATAATTTTTTCACATAAAAAAATTTAAACTTTTAGGATAATGAATTTTATTACACAATAATATTATTACAGATTATTTTGAAGAAGAATTCTATATACATTATCAAAAATATAAAAAAAATAATTTCAGATTTTGAAGTTAAATAGCTTTGAAAATTAAAAATTAAGATTCATAAAACTATTTAATAATGTTAATCAAGTCAATGGCCAATGGAGTGAAATAAAATTAAACTATTTCATTTTCTTAATTATTAAGTTTATTTTATAACTTAATATATTTCGTACTTTTTAATAACCGCACTCAGTTTTGTAAAATTCGGAAATTTTTTTCTTCTAAATCACTATCCAAGACAGAAGAAGATACAATATTTGTTAAAAAAGTTTTATACTCAATCAATTTGACATTTTCGACAATTTAAACTTTGTAAGGAAGTTAATTAAACTATTCAAAAGTTGTATACTAAGATATTTATAATAATATATCATTCCGAGTCTGAAAAAGTCGAGTAATTTAAGAAAGATTATGAACAAATAATAATGTACAATTTCTTAAAAGTCTGTAAACAAGTATCTTTTTTCAACTACTCCCTAATTCTTATAACCTCTTCATTTCTCCTTTTTTATTGTGATAAATTACAAAAGAGAAAAATCAGCATTTTTGATTAACGTTCGTTTCATAATGCAACTTAATAAGTCCCAATATAGACCATTTGCTATGATGTAACAAACAAATATATAGTTTTTAGAATAGTGGCGACTCTATTGATAGAGCGTGAAGTAAAAGGATAGCATGAAATTGTTTTTCACAAAAATAAAAGTATCAATCAATAATATTAAAGGTAAAGAATTAATCAATAAGTATAAATGACAGCACTAGTCATGTTTCGTAGCCTTGTTTATCAAAACCTATTACACAATTGAACAGCAGAAAACGCACGATTTATCAGATCAACTGATACTAAAAAATAGATAATACTAAAATTTCGTGTTGATAAACTTGTGACTATAGAAACGCATTAATAATATATATATATATATATATATATATATATATATATATATATATTTATCCGTGCAGAAATATACTCAGCATATCCCTAGTTCGAGCTAGATCCTAGTCAGTATCACTGATGATTTCCTCGTGTAAGTAATACTCGTCAGATCCAAGTTAGATTTCCCTTCGATCATCTAATAATCGTCTTATATTAATTATTACTTTCTTAACTATATTCAGATTGGCTTATCTCTTATTGATGTTAGAATGTGTTTTTTATGTGAGCAAAACGTTTGATTTATAGCAAATAAATCCGTGAAAGAACACTTTCTGCAATTGTTCACTTTAACCGCGAACTCTAATCGCGATTAAGATAATTATGTTAAAAATGAATGGTAAACACAAGTGAATAAAATTTGTATCTTTAATAATGTAACATATTATTTACATGAACTTGAACAATGATGTGTTTCGGACAAATGTTTTTGATACAATTTGGTATGTAATGGTTTTTGACTAAACAGAATTCCTTTGTGTCCTAAGAGTGAGAGAAATCATTTCTATATATATATATTAATACTATCCATTTTACATTATAGGAAGTCCCGCACATTAGGAGTATATAAGTTTTATAAGTTTCAATTTCTCTATTATAATATAACGCAAAGGCTAATACACATTCTTCAATTCAATATACAGCAGTAGATAATTCAAATTCGTGGAAATGAACATTAACTTCAACTATTTTTGTTATACGTCGCAACAGAATGAAATACGTGTTTTCTATAGTCAAAATTTTACAAGTAGAAAACTTAAGGAAATGATTAGAATTTCTATCTTGGTTTTAGTTAGATTTCCTCAATTTTTTCTACTATTGGAAAGAACGATTTCTTTTCTAGTCAAGACCTTATGAAGACGAAAATTAGATATATCACATTCCTTTTCTTTTCTCTTAAGAATAAATCTTTATATTGGAATTAGTGATTGTGACAGCTATTTCGTTGTGGTGAATTTTATTACTATCACCTAAGTTTTTCAACTGCAAAGGAGAGCTACCGATGAAATTATCGGCAGACAGCAACCGAAGATTAACGGGCCCACACCATTTTTATATGCTATTCAGAAGTGAGTCACCCTTCATTCTTTCAATTTGATCAAACGCAGATATAAATTACACAGTACCGGCTAGTTTTTACATGAACAACTAGCTACGGGAATAAAAATCCGATAATAATTGCGTTTGAATATAGTTTAACCTTTTGTAACGATATTACCTGTAGTTACGTTTGCTTATGTATGTGAGCGTTGGTTCGAGCGGGAGCCACACATACACAAGCTAACCTATATTAAGAAGTTTGTGTGCATTGGCGCTACTGCGCACATTGTTAATACACACAAGCAGACTGAATCGAAGAGTCATATATTTAGTATTATCATATACGTTCGTATTATATGTCGAATGAGAAATAATTTGTATTTTAGTCATTCGCGGTAATTTTTATATTACTTATAATATTGAAACTTCGATTCAGTCGAACAAAAAAGAGATAGCGAGTGCACACATAATTATAAAATAAGATCAGTTAATTTCTAAAACTGATAGATTTTATAATTACATATAATTATTTTTTCAATAATAAATAATTATTTATGGATTTTCTTATAAATATTTGTTTATTTGATAAGAATTAATAACAAAATAATTTCCTATTTCCTTATACAAAAAATAATAAAATTATAAATATTTTGAAGTGATTTTCGGACCCTGCTGCATCCCCGGTATCCTTGGTATAAAAATTCTATTATTATAAATAGGTTGTTAATAAAATATTTAAATAAACCAGATTGAAATTTTTATAAAATCAATTGCTAAGGTAAAACTGAGGGCCGTGCAGTAAGAATAAATTCTTACTGAGAAAGTCATAAAATATTAATAAATATAGAGATGATAATAATAATAACTAATATTTATAATAATTTTATAATTATTTATAAATTAAAATTATTTTATTCATTGCTTCCGGCCAAGGTAAGTCGACCCTTGGCGACGGTAAGTATTTAAATTATTATTTTCTATATTAATAGTATTAGGACTAGGTAAATTAGAAGAGGTACACAAAGGTCGTATTTAGTACCTTGATAACCTAGCACCCTGTTACAATATATATATATATATATATATATATATATATATATATATATATTAAAATATACCCTATTTGACTTTACTCGTTGTTCTCAGAGCTTTAATGTGGAGGAACGTTTTCCCAAAACTGGAGGGGGCTAACCTAATTGCTCTACCAATTTTGAGTAGAATTACGGAGAGCGAAAAAACTCAATTGTCAATTAACTTGAATCGATTAAGATGTTTTCAACAAACACATTATTTAGATATATTTGCTTCTTTGACGACAAATATTTTGTACGTTCTATCATAAACAGGTAAAAAATATTAATATCAAAGAATGAATTTATTATGATTAAAATACAATTTATACAAGTTACTCTACAATGTACAAAAAGAAAAAGATCGATGCAGATATTTTTTATAAAGCAAATAAAGAGAATAAAAAGTAAGGTTTGTAAGTTAATCCGAAATGTTAAAAACAGTTAGTTATGCATGGAATCAAATAAATAAGACAAAAAAGAAATACTAGTAGTATAGAAAGGCAAATCTATGAGGAATCAAGGTAAGATAATAAAATAAGTTGAAAAATTAATGTTTTATTATTCATTACCGATTTTGTGATCCATGTTGAAAAAACGCGTGTTTGATCTTTATATATGTATTTACATAATATGTTAATATGTGTACATGTGTGTATTTATGTCATAAAATTAAATAAAAAGATATAGAAAAAAATGTAATTATAGTATAGAAATTTAAAAAATTTATATTTTCAATGTTATTATAGATTGAAGTACCATCTGAAAAATGTAATATATATATATATATATATATATATATATATATATATATAACTAAATTGAAAAAAATAATTATTTTTACAATGTACTCTTCCTCCTCTATGAATTTAAATTGGAATCGGTAAATCTCTAGCTACTAATGGTAAAATTTGATCAACACTAAGACACCAGTGTGCAATGTTTTTGGAAACTTTACACCAATATTCACCGTGGTGTGGTTCAGCTGCGATACAGCGCCGTTTTATATCTTCTTGCTGATCTTTAGTTCCGTTTAAAAGTTCAAATTTATAAAAATATGCCCAAGCATCGCCTAAATCTGGATCTATTTTCACAGTTTTGTTAAACCACTCTCTGCATTTATGAACTTTATTCGGGTCGCACCATATCATCCTGAAAAAATTACATAAAATATTTAAATAAATTATTTTCCAGGATATTAATATAAATTAGTATATAAATCCCGATTACTTTGCAATTGCTAAAAGAACATGAGGATCGTGTTCACACTTTTTTAGCGCATCAATACTTTTTGTTCGTCTTTGCGGTCGAGGTTCCATGAAAATAGCTTCAGCCCACAACAATCCAGAATGCGGACATTCTTGAAGGGCTTTCGCCATTAATGTATTTGCTATATCTCTGTTAGCTCCACACTTTAATTCATTCTTAATTGCTTCTAACCAAAGATTAGAATTTTTAGGATTTCGCAAACGTGCTTTTTCCAAAACTGAGCGTGCTTTTGTAAATTGCTTTCTTTTAATTTCTGAATGTGCCAATATTTGCCAAAGTGGTATAGATGTTGGACATTTTTTTATCTAAAATATTTGATATTATTATGAAAATATTTTTTTCAGTTAGAATAATCTTATAAATATTCATAATAATTATAATATTTAAAATATTTATAAACATTATATTATAATATTTATAATCTTTATAATAATTATAATATTCATAATATTTATGATAGTTATAATATTTAAAATATATATAATATTTCTTAGGATAAATTATTAATCAATTTAAAGAATTTCTTATTTAATAAAAAACTCTAAACTAACATGCAGCTTAAGTACTACATTATGGAATTTAATAGTCAAATTATGCTATACTCTTTCACCCCACTCAACTTTAAATGTAAAGCAGAAATCTCTATGGATAATTATGATAAGTAATAATGGAGAAGGAAATGATACATCTGGAGAAGATAGTTTTAAATAAAAACTACATAAAATTTTTTATATACTAACATTTCAAGTTATTTAGTCATTTAACCCTTTTGTTTGGAAAACAGGGAAGAAATTAGAATCGTACTATTTCGTCCGGAGTGTATTTGGAAAGCGAGAGAGAGAGAGAGAGAGAGAGAGAGAGAGAGAGAGAGAGAGAGAGAGAGAGAGAGCCTTCAGGTCAAATGACGAGCCTACAATGCCTTGTCTCGCATGTACTGCGCGAAGTATTGGAGCTATAAAAAGGGGGGGGCTGAATTTTGTATAAATATATATGTAGGTGTGTGAATGTGTGTATGTAAGTATATATTGCCGCCTATCTTAACCGCCGCGCACATCTGCCGAGCATCATTATTTTCTCACGCTTTTCCTTTGATTTTCTCTCTTTTTATAATAGCCTGAAAATACCCATTTTCGGCTATTGAAGGATGCAACACTCACTCGCGCCGCCATCTAAGCATAGCATTTTGCTTTCTGTTCTCGTCCAATATGGTCCTTTGTGCGTAAAATCTAATATGTATCGGAGAGTTGTATCGCTATGTTTCGAGTCTCATAATCTGAAGGCGTAGCATCTGTGGCGATTAAGTGGATATGAATGTCCCGTGCAGTAATATACTCGGCATATCCCTTGTTCGGGCTAGATGCTAATCAGCATTACTGATGATTTCCTCATGTAGGTAATACTCTCCAGAACCAAGTTAGATTTCCCTACTATTATCTAATAATTGTCCTATATTAATTATTACTTTTTCGATTTTATTCAGATTTGCTTATCTTTTATTGATGTTAGAAAAAATACCTGTTTTCTATACTCAAAATTTTACAAGTAGAAAAATTAAGGAAATGATTAGGCTTTCTATCTTGGATTTAGTTAGATTTCCTTAACTTCTCCCTACTTTGGAAAGAATGACGTTTTGCTAGGCAGAATCTGTCACGTAGAAGAATTAAGGAAATCTTTAGGATTTCTATTTTGATTCTAGTTAGATTTCCTCAACTTTTTCTAATATTGGAAAGAACGATGTCTTTTCTAGTCAAGACCTTATACCGAGCAGATATGGGGGATGTGAAGGGAAAGGGAGGAGTAAAAGTATCTGGTCAATCGCCGTACGCTTAAGGGTGCTCGGGGTGCAAGCAGTGTTTCTTTGTATCGGGGCTATTGCTCGAGTTCTTGAAATCGGTCGCTCGCATACCTAATACTGAACTGGTTTTGATGGGGACGGGTTATAACGACGCGCCGCCTCGTGTTCACTTACAAAAACTTTAAGGTGTTGGCTTTGACTATACCTTACTATATAAAAAATGTATAAAATAAATAAAAAAAACTTTTTTATGTACTTCAAGAGTGTATTTGTTAAGCATTTCAAATCCTACATCGATATCTTCCATAGCCTTCTTAGAAACATTTCACAAAAATAGTATTTTTGCGAGAGTCTAAAGTAGAATACTGCCTTAATAAAAGAAGCGGACTACTTTGAGTTGATAATCCTGATTCAAGATGCCACCTACTAGTCGCTGGCGATACTGACGGCTAAGACTGTTAACTTAATTTATTGATGAAAGTAAAATTATTTTCAATAAAAAAACATGCACTTCCGAATATAATATAGAATATATGTGTCAAATTTCAGAGCAATAGATTCAGCAGTTTCTTTGTTTATCGTCTATAAACAAAAACACGCTTCATCTTTGTAAATTAGTATGATATGATGTGATTTCTATCACGGATAGAATTAAAAACATCTACCATTTTATTCGCAAAATATGGTTACATCACCAATAAAATCAAAAGAAAAGAAAAAGGAAATATCGAGGCAGGTCGAAAGCCGAGCCAGGCCGGTGCAGTGACCTTCGATGTCGTGGCTCTGCGCGGCGAGGCACGGTACTCGAACCTATACGGAAAATAAAATTTTTCCATAAAATACTGCAGGGCATCGCCCCACCGAGTTGCGTCATACTGCTTTTTCAGGTGCAGTATCTGGCAGGGCTACTGATATTTCCACCTGTACTGTAATAAATCTAAATATTATATATGTATTTCTACATCGATATATATGCGGTAAAATGAGTGTATTTGTGTTGGATTTATATATTTTTATATCTATATTGTGACGAAGGTCACAATGAACGACGGCCTCTGCCCCAGGTGTCTCGGAAGGAATAGCGATGTCGCGACTAATAGACATGTTGTTCTTCTTTCGAGGTACCATCACGCCGAAGCCGCATCCGAAGAGTGAAGTCGCCCAGCCAGCCGAAGCGATGCGCGCGCACGTGCAGAACGAGACGCGTATGCCGCCACCGCGCGAAAAAGAGCAGGGGAATAACGAGGGCCCGGTGAAGAGAGGGGCAGGGGGGAGACGCGACGAGCGGAGAGCAGATTATTCGATATTAGACCGTTGAACGCGTGACATTGTTTTCGCCAGTTTTCCCGTTGAAGATTATTGAGTTGTTATTGCTTGTTGTTGTTGAAGAGTGTTACTGTTGTGTTGTTGTTGTTGCTATTGACGAGTGGACATTGAGGGGGTTCGCCAGCAATTGTCGCGAGAATCTCCCGGGTGCGTCAGCCATTCGAGAGCCCGGATCTTGCCCGAGAGAGAGTGGGGTTCTGCAGCGGCGCTGAGGTGGCAGCAAAAGCTCACCCGAGCTAATTCCGACCCGAGCGAGAGGAGACAGCCGGATCTTCAGCCTGCGCCTTCCAGCGAAGCCGACGAGAGCCGTTGAGTACCGACGGCCGCGTAGTTGTTAGTCCGGGCCTCGGACCACGTAGCGACGGCGGCGTAACGCGAGTGCGGCGACGTGCGCACGCGCGACCGAGGGACGCTCCCATAGAAGAGCCAGCAGCCAGCAACAAGAACCGCGAAACAGCGAATACGCGTATGTGTGTGTGTGTGTGTGTGAGAGAGAGAGCGGATCAGGGTGTGTGCGCCGCGAAACGGAATGGAAGTGAGAGAGAGAGAGAGAGAGAGAGAGAGAGAGAGAGAGAGAGAGAGAGAGAGAGAGAAAGAGAACGAACAGCGAGCCCGCGTGAGTGAAAGAGAGAGAGGAACTCAGTGGGTGCGCCGCGTAGACAAGGTCCGTGTGCACCTCGTGCCCGAGAGTGCGTGCGCACGGCATCGAGAGTGTGAGAGTGTGTGAGAGAGAGTGAGAGAGAGGATAGCCGCCAGCTTGTAACAGTCGTAATAATAAAAGCATTGTATAACAGCAACAGCAGTGCTATCATTTATTGCCGCTCTCTCCTATTTAGCGTTGTCCCGCTTCTAATCAGCAGACCCCTTTGTGGAGAGAGAACGAGGATCACCGCCGGAGACAGCAGCAGGTAGGTGCTGGATCACGTGAGAAGTATTCTGTGACAGCGGTCAGGGCAAAGGCCGCAACATTACAGTGGCGCCCAACGTGGGGCCACGCTGAACGGGGAGGACGGCAGTGTGCAAGAGAGTGTGTGGAGCGAGGAGTCTGCCATTGTAGCACGCGTGCGGGCGGAAGTGCGTAATAGAGCGGATGCGACGCGAACACCGCCGTCGACGTTAGGCGACCGGCCGAGTTAGGCCGCGGTAGAGCGAGAGCGATCGCGAAGTAGTAGTGGCTAGGAGTGGGTCAGACCGTCCGCCGCTGGCCGATCGAGATAAGTCCGCGCAGCAGTCACGGCCGAGAGGGTCGGCCGTAGACTTAGAAAAATTTTCATCAAAAAAAAAAAAATTTTTTTTTAGTAAATAATTTATAAAATTATTATAATAACCACATATCATATATAGCATTAATAAGAACATAAATTATGTATAATATACTATTTATATAATAATTATATTAATAACAATAATACTTATATTAATAATAATAATAATTATATCAATAATAATAACATTAATATTAATAATAATTACAATTAATTATTACATAATAATTGACATTATAGGAAATTAGGTGAGATCGCGATTATTAATTTAACAGGGGGTACGTTAAATTAGAGTTGATTAAATTACTAACGGGTGTCAAATATACACCATGATTTGTACTTCATTTGGTCGGCCAGAGAGACAATAGAGGAGGTGCCCGATAGAGACCGTTTCTGGATTTCAGTAGCCGAGTTAATTATCCACGAGCCATCGTATAGCGTGGACAAGGAAAAAAAATAGTTTAAATTATTTAAAGGGATATACATCGAATTCAAAATTAAGATCATCAATTGGACACAGCTTAAGATGTAACGGTTAGGAGGTAGTGTGATGCCATCGGAGATAGGGACATGCGACGCCGATTAAGAAATTTAAGATTAGAGAGTCGGGAAAATCTGGTGAGTCGGCTACGAGAACTGCGCCACAGCCCGAGAGGAGACGTCCCGGTGTTAGCAGAGAGGCTACTACGCTACGCCTATAAAGCACTCGGAACTCGTGAGAGCTTACCATAATACCCCGAGTGGGATGAAAATACGGGTGATGATGCAGCCGAGGAGATGCTACCAGCGCTGAAAACATCAGACATCGAAGAGGCGGAAGAGATGCCATTAGTTGGAGCAAGCTCGTCCACCACCATCGCTGAGGCCATGGCCACATCAGCGGCTATGTTTGGACGGACGGAGGTGACTACGACGATTACTACGTCATTCTCGACGGTATTTAGTGAAATGCCCGTAACAACAATCAACCGACCCATCATGTCAACGCTGACCGGAGCAGTCTCTGGCGTATCGCAAAGAGGATTGCCACCATGGGGGCCATACCGAGGTAGCGACGCGTACTGGCCAGCCGGATGGATTTCGACATACGGGCAAGATCCACGATCAATGGGATGGCAAACTAGTGTTGCCCGCGAGATCCAGATGCCGTGAATACCGATGGAGAGTCCGACGCCAGAAGGAACGGACAAGGGGGCACGGTTGGTGCAGCCGCCAGCATCACAGTATAATATAATGGAACATAGTCTCAGCTAGACTGGAAGTATTTTAGGGGGCAACAAGCACCGGTACCAGCGAGAAGTAAGGGAGGGATTACAGAGTCAATACGGGCCACCGGTACACCCGACCACGACGAACGACAAGCGGATGCACCGGCAACGAGTGGAGCAATGGAACGGAAAGGAAAAATTGGGAAAGAGAGTACGCCCTTGAACGAGCCCGTGAGAACGAATAAAGACGCAGCCAACACAGAGTATAGACGAGAAAGTAGGAAATCGAAAGATAAAGTAGCACACTCGAGAGAGCGAGTGCATCAACGGCGACAGTCCGAGTCACCATCCGGCCAACAATTTCGAGGATATAACTCATCCGAAGAGTCATCGGACAGCCAGAGTGAGGCATTTCGACCTGCAGACAATAGCACGGAGGAAAGCCAGACTGATGGGAGTCACTCTGAATGTAGGTCTGCACGTAGCACGTTGAGAGAAAGGCCGCAGGAGAGAAAGCAGCGATCACCTCAAACGGTGCACAGCGGTATAAGAACGCTGCAAAGCTGGAAGATTAAATTTGCAAGGGAATACTACGATGATCCGGAGGAGTACTTAGAACAGCTGATCGACTGTCAAAGGAGTTTACGCATATCGGAAGAAGCGCTATTCAGAGCTATGCCATGCACCTTGCGCCATGGAGCTCGCAGCTGGTTCAGGAGCATCCGAGATGAAGTACATACGTGGAAAGATTTTAAATGTCGTTTGCGGCACCAGTATTCGAAACCATTAGATTGGGACGAACTGTGGAGTGAATTAAAGGCACAGACTCAAGGCGATGGCGAAACCATCACGCAGTATATCGCCAGATTAAATATTATCATCCGTCGATTCAGAAGGAAACCGTCGGTGCGACAGCTTCTAAAAATAATCTATCGGAATCTACGGCTGATTTATAGGAGATACTTGAGGGGAAAGGCTATATATACTCTCAATCAGTTAGAAAAGTACGGCCGTAGATTAGAGAGGGAAATAGACTACGATAAAAGGTATGCTCCGCCTCCACCTAAAGACAAATGCCAGATACCACAGGCCATCTATTATGTACCTAGAGGTAAATCCAAGAAGACTACGCCCCAGGACACAAAGAGCCAGTCGTCCAATAGTAGCTCGTCCGAGAGTGATACGGACTGAAGTCACAGCCGAAAAGAGCGTCAAGGGCGGCGGAAGAAACGGGATCGTCAAGTGGCCGCAGTCGAAGAAAACAGTACACCGACCAATAGCCCGAAACAAGAGACATGGGTAGAGATTGTCAAGAGCCAGCCGCTCAATAATGACGCCCGAGAGTCAAAGAAAAACCTACGCGACAGAGAACAACCGATCAGATGGGCAAGAGACTACACACCACGATCGGGTAGTAAGCCACAGATGAGGCCAAGGGCGCAATACGAAAATACGTCCGAGGGAAGACGGACCTTTACGACGAAGGAGACAGAGTTCACCGCCGTATGCTTTACTTGTCACGTATCGAAGCACCGAGCGTCAGACTGTCCATGCCGGCAGTGCTTTACGTGCCACCAAGTTGGGCATTGTTCAGCACAGTGCCGACAGAAGTCTTGGCCAAGGCCACAAACAGTAGCTGGAGAAACGTGTCAAGATTGCCAAGCGCGTGGCGTGACTTTCTCAACGTGCACGAACTGTGCGACCAGACGGGCGCAGTGGGAAAACGAAAGCGCGGGCAGCCTACGCAGTCCCCAGTCGCCCGCAGGAAGTCAGGGACTCTCGGAGAACAAATAGATGAGAGGACATCAAGCCAAGTGCGCGAGGGAGTCGACTCTACCCTGAGCGCCAGAGCCCGCGAGTTTTATCCGGCCCGTGTGCGGCCCGTTGTGGCCTCGCCACAGCTTGCTGTCGAGTGGACTGATAAGCTGGTTCCACCACCTTCTGCAGTCCAGGAGGAGGGAGAGACTGTAACGGATACAGTCAAAAACAAGAGTCAAGAGATGAATTACTGGGAAGAAGCTGGCCCATCGTGGAGAGGTTGCCCGAGAACTTTGCAGCCGGTGAAAACAAGGAAGCCGTGTCTAGACGAGAGCAGCGATTACGAGGAGGGAATTAGGCCAGCGGAGGGCGAGGAACCAATTGGCCCTGCCCAGCCCGTGAGGGACAAGATAGCCGGAAACCGGACGGAGAACAGACGCTACATTAGAATATGCATTGCAGGAGAAACATATCGTGCATTATTCGATCCAGGCACGATGTGCACACTCTTTGGACCTGCACTTACAGCCATATACAGAGATCGGCTAGTGAAGTCGTGCACAACCGTTAAAGGAGCGACAGGAGATCGAATTACCATAGCAGGAGAAATAAAAATGCGAATGGACATCGAGGGCCACGAGGATTACGTGAGGGTAAGAGCACTTAACGCCCTCGACCACGATGTCATATTCGGCATGGACTTCTGCTATGCATGGGATATAGAAGCCAAGTTAGGCCGTGGATTATGGCGTGCCCGAGAAGGAGAGTGGAGGGAATTAGATCGAGAAGCTGACGATGAGAGAGCACAAATTATAGCAGAGTGTGCAGGCTTCCAGAACTGCAGCCCGCAGAGCAACAAGAGATAGAGAGGCGAGTGGAGAAGATACTCCAGAGCCAACGAGAGACTGGCATGACGAACCTCACCGAGCACCATATCATCATAGAAGATGAAACGCCGGTGAAGCGCCATCCGAGGCGCATGTCGCCGAAGATGTGGCAGGTAGCGCAGGAAGAGGTTGAAAGGATGTACCGAGAAGGCATCATAGAAAAGTCCGCGAGTGATTGGAGCAGCGCGCCCGTGATAGTCAAGAAGTCAGACGGAAGTTATAGGTTCTGTATAGACTACAGAGACCTGAACAAACGGACGAAGAAGGATGCCTACCGAATACCGAGCATCGACGCCATTCTGGACAAACTCCGGAAAGCCCGATATATCTCGACCATCGACTTGAAGCAGGCGTACTTCCAAGTCCCGATGGCCGAAAGCAGCAAACGCTATACCGCCTTTGCCTTACCAGGAGCGGGGCTGTGGTAATTTAAGAGGATGCCATTCGGGAACGCGCCGATGACATTCCAGCGACTCGTAGATGCGTTGTTCGGGCTCGAATACGAGCCTTGTGTGTTCGCGTACCTAGACGACATCATCGTCGTGACCGAGAGCTTTGAGGACCACCTCAAATACCTGGAGGCAGTACTGCGAAAATTGGTTGATGCGGGGCTGCAAATCAACCGTAAGAAATGTGAGTTCGGCTGCACCCGAGTCGCGTACTTGGGATACGTCCTAGACCGAGAAGGGTTACGGACGAACCCGGAGAAGGTCACGCCCGTTCTAGAGTACCCAGCACCTAAAAATAAACGGCAGCTCCGGCGATTCCTAGGGATGGTAGGGTGGTACGCCCGTTTCATCGAGCACGATTCGCAGATCAAAGTGTCGCTTTGTAAACTGCTGAAAAACAATCAAGCGTGAATATGGGGCGAGGATCAGGAGGAGGCGTTCCAGACATTAAAGACAGCCTTAACACGCGCGCCGGTGCTAGCGCGACCAGACTTCGCCCGTGAGTTCACCGTTCAGTGTGATGCGAGTGACTATGCGATTGGGGCGGTGCTCACGCAAGAGTTCGAGGACGGAGAGCACCCCATCGTCTACGTCAGCTGAGTGTTAACGTTCGCGGAGAGAAACTACATGACGTCCGAGAAGGAGTGCTTAGCACTCATTTGGGCCATCAAGAAACTGCGTCCGTATCTTGAAGGTTACTATTTTAAGGCCATAACGGATCACAGCGCCTTGCGATGGCTCCAGAATTTAAGAGAGCCAACGGGACGCTTAGCGAGATGGGCACTAGAGATGCAACAATGGAACTTCCAAATACTACATCGCAAAGGAGCCATGCACCACGTCCCTGGCGCCTTATCACGAGGAGTAGGTGAAGAGGAAGAGATTGTCGCGTTCGAGAAGATCGATGACTCCTGGTACCTACAGAGAGCACAGGAGGTGCAGAGTAACCCCAGCAAGTTCGTCAGCTGGAGGGTCGAGAACGGACTACTCTACAAACATCGTAAAGATCGGCTACTCGACCCTATCCAATTCCCTCAGGAAGGATGGCGGCTCGTAGTACCTGTCGAAGCCCGGAGAAGAGTACTGGAAGATGCGCATAGTATAGCCTCGTCAGGACCTCTGGGAGTTGAGAAAACTTATGACAGAGTAGCCCGCGAGTATTATTGGCCAGGAGTATGGCACGACGTCTACGACTACGTCGGCAGCTGTGAAGAGTGCCAAAGATATAAAGTGTCGCAGACCGGCCCGGTAGGCTTGATCGGTCAGAGAATAGTAGAGTGCCTGTGGGCGGTCGTGGCAGTAGATATGATGGAGTTCCCCAAGAGCAAGGGACAATACCGCTATATCTTGGTGTTCCAAGACTTATTCACCAGATGGATTGAGATGAAGCCCCTGCGCACTGCGGACGGTAAGGCAGTCGCGCGAGCCTTGGAAGAACTCATCCTCTTCCGGTGGGAGACTCCAGATTATCTGCTGACCGATAACGGGAAAGAGTTCGACAACAAGGTGCTGAAACAGGTATTACAAGAATAGGGTGTGAAGCATGTGACCACACCGTCTGGTCTGATCTGGTCGTGGCCGAGACCAGCCGCAGAGATTCGCCCGGAGGTGATCTATCAGGCACCTCCGGAGCAGTTCGAGCCCGTGCGGCGGCCGACGATAACCAAGACACGCCCACGAGGAGCACGGGGGGTTGAGGGCCCGGAGTACAATTGGCCCACCCCGCCGCGGACGCCTTCGCCAGTGAGGGAGATGGAGAGCCTGGGGATCTCCGAGTAGCACCGGCCGACACAGGCCCTGCCGGCCTCCGAGTTCCACGAATGGGAAGTGGGCGGGGACGTGGAGGTGTCCCCGATTAATATCGAGCCGAGAGGGTCGCCCCGCAGAGTAGCCCGCACGGGGCAGAGGGCCCAGTGGCAGGACCACCCAACCTAGAGGGTGCAGAGCCCGAGGGGGGGCTTTCGAGTTCCGCGAGCCCTCGAGTTCGCCACTCGCGACAGACGTCGCACGCGGAGGAGAATCGAGAACCAGGACCCAGCCAGAGGGTCTGTCAGCCCCACCACCGGAGCCGGAAGCGATGAGCCCGACGAGAGCCATGCCGGCGGAGGAGGCCATGCCACGGTCCATACCGATGTGGCAGCCCTTGCCACTGCCAGCGGGGGCCCAGGACTCCGCAGCTTACCCCCGCATGAGGAGACTGAACGGCCGCAGACGCCGTTATAATCCAAACCGGCATTTGGAGGAGGGGGACTACGAATCCCCCCGCATCGCCCGAAGAGAGACAACGCCGTCACCCACCCTGGAGCCCAACCGGGAAGGAGGCCAACGACGAGCCAACCCGTTCGCCAGTGAGGCTTCACGCCACGAGGGACGGCCGTGGAAGAAGAAACCGTATATGCCAGTAAGACTAAGGGGCACGATGTTCGTGCGGGCTCCCGCCGATGCCAACGGACCCGAAGGTTGACCCCCGCCATACACATGTTTCAATTGCTGGCAAGGAGGGAATTTCAGCGGCCGGTGTCTCCGACCGCTGCGCTCACACTGCGCGAACTGCGGACGGAAGGGAGCCCCAGTGGAGGAGTGCTCCCGTTGCGCGGAGGTCTACCGCGTGCGAACGGGAGCGGATGAGGCACGGCCCATCCGAGAGACCCGACAGCCTGCCAGAGGGCCCGAGACGGTCGAGGTAAACCACGAGCCACCGACCAGTCCCCAAGGAACACGGGAAGGAACCGCGAGCATGCCAGCGGCGGACGAACAGCGCGGACTTCTGCGCAGCACCCGGCACCTACCGGTCTCGCTGCGCAGCCGCCTGATGGCTGTGTGGACCGGCGTTGACCGCACCGTAACTACGGCCCAACGGCGGCGACTGATCGAGGCCTGGCAGGAATTGGAGGACCTGCCGACCGAAGTACAGTGCGCCATGATGGAGGCCAGCCTGGCGGAACTGATGGCCCGGCGCCATTAGATCGCCGCCCCAATTAGCCCGATAGTAGAGCCAGGAGAGAGCGGAGACACCGCCCTGCCCGAGAGAGAAAGAAGGTAAGGACCAAACGAAGTAGGGGTTGTATTTGGGACGCGTACGATGGGGTAAGACAATTGATCGTAACTGGTCGAACGGCATAGACGTCGACAACGTAGTCAGAGTCGGTACGACGAACAATTCGCGAATCGTAGTATAATAGGCCGTAGGTTAAGTGCATGTCATCATGGTATCATAGCATTATTGTAATTAGTTATAGTGCCTTTGTTCCGAAAGATCCGGGGCCTGGGCCGGTTCACCGTGTATGTGTAAGCCGTCGGTTCTCCTACGGAGTGCCTCCGGCTTAGGAGGGGAGTATTTGTGACGAAGGTCACAATGAATGACGGCCTCTGCCCCGGGTGTCTCGGAAGGAATAGCGATGTCGCGACTAATAGACATGTTGTTCTTCTTTCGAGGTACCATCACAAGAACCGCGAGACAGCAAATACATATATGTGTGTGTGTGAGAGAGAGAGAGAGAGAGCGGATCAGGATGTGTGCACCGCGAAACGGAATGGGAGTGAGAGACAGAGAGAAAGAAAAGCGAGCCCGCGTGAGTGAAAGACAGAGAGGAACCGAGTGAGTGCGCCGCGTAAACAAGGTGTGTGTACACCTCGTGCCCGAAAGTGCGTGCGCGCGGCATCGAAAGTGTGAGAGTGTGTGAGAGAGAGAGGAGCCGCCAGCTTGTAGCAGTCGTAAAAATAAAAGCATTATATAGCAGCAACAGCAGTGCTATTATTTATTGCCGCCCCCTCCTATTTAGCGTTGCCCCGCTTCTAATCAGCAGACCCCCTCGTGGAGAGAGAACAAGGATCACCGCCGGAGACAGCGGCAGGTAGGTGCTGGATCGCGTGAGAAGTATTCTGTGACAGCGGCCAGGGCAAAGGCCGCAACATCACAATATATATATATATATATATATATATATATATATATATATATATATGTGTGTGTGTGTGTGGAACGAATAAATATATTATAGAAGTAAATAAAGGATATTGTTAGATTATTTTAACCTTCTATAAATAATAAAGCAAAAAATACTTGAAACTAAATATTGGAGAGTATCGTAAAAGGATGTAAACATATGTGTCCACTGTGTCTTATTACGATCTGCGTCTTTGCTGCCCTGCGCGGCAAATGATTTATGAGTTTATTGCCTAGATGCCTGATGAGTTTTTATATAGGTTTTAAGTTTCTCACAAAGGCTTGCAAAGTTTTCTTTATCGAGTACTGCAGTTAGTCTTGCATTGTCCTTTCGTTTGAAAAGACGCCTTTTCTTTCCTCGTTTGAAATAAAGTTCATGTTAAAAGATTATTTCGTGTATCTTTATTTTAACATTCCATCTACTATATTTAATAAAAATTCAATAGATATTATAAATAAAAATATTGCATGCGTAATATCCAAATCTTAAATATTAAATATATTACTATCTAGATATGTTACTATATAAATATGTTAATGAATAAAATATATATATACATGTATATAATAAATGAAATAATATACAAATATACGTATATACGGATCTTAAAATACATAGATATATTAAAATATAGATACATTACTATGTTAAATAAATCTATATATATTATATGTATATATATAATAAATAATAGAAAATACAAAGATACGTATACACAAATCTTAGAATATATATATGTGCATATATATATATATATATATATATATATATTATAAATAAGAATACAAATATACGTACATACAAATCTTATAATACATAGATATATTACTATATAAATATGTTATTATATAAAATATATATATATGTATACATATATATAATAAATAAACATATAAAATAAATATATACCATTAATAATCAACAACTAAAGAAATGTACAAAACAGAGTAATTGTGTTGAAAAAGGACTTCTACGAATATAAGAAACATTATAATATTATAAACTAAAAATGTAAGTTTTGATACACCTGGGACTATACAAGCCCCAATTCTTCTCCTGTACATCTGTCCAAACTTTAATAGTAGTAGGGAAAAGTTAGATTGGTAGGCTAAGGCGCATAAGGGCGCCTTCTTGTAAGAGAAGGAGCCCATATCCACGAGAAGTTCCTTGGCCTCCATCTACTATTCAATAAAAACTAGGTTTCATTTTTTTTTTGAAATATATTCTTATTATATATCAATTAAACATCAGGGCACAGGGATCCAGAGCTTGTGGAGGCAAGTCCAGGCTCAAAAGCCAAGCATAGTGAGGCATACGTGCATATATATATATATATATATATATATATATATATATATATATATATATATGTATGTATGAATACGTATGCTTCACACAAAAAAGCTCATATGTACGGAAGGGTCAGTAAACTCAGACGTCACATATAGTAAAAAAATTTTGGGGGCTTGTCCGGGATAATCTTGGCACCTTGTATGCTGATGTTTAAAATACATTGTGCTTTCTTGTCTACTTTTACACTACACTTTTCCCTCATCTTCTCCTCTGAAATCACTGTAACAAAAAACCATGTACATCATGTTTCGATAAGCAATAATTGTTTATTAAAAAAAACATTTTTACATTTATAATTACTTATTATTTATACTTAAATAGTCAAGACGTGGCCATTAAATTTAAAAAAAAAAAAAAAAGCACTATAAAATCGGGAGAATTACAAAAAAAGAGAGACAAAATTCATAATTTTACATAATAATCCATAAAGCAAACATTTTTTCGTGTCAATCATTATCTCGAAAATCAACTAAAATTTTCATAAAAAAAAGAGAGAAATGAAAAAGTTTTTATAAAAGAAAATTTTTTTTTGAATAACATAAAAATAAACAGATCAATACGCTTAAACACATGATATATATACGTGTGTATAGTGCATTTTAAGCCAATATATGTTGTATATTGTACATATATAATACATTCATTTTTTTTGTACACGTACATGATGTACCATATGCCAGTGTATATATCTGTGCATAATAACATTAAATAGTATTAATAAATAAATTAGAAAAAAAGAGAAACACATAATAACTTTCTATATTTCTCCTTTCTTCCAAATCAAGTGGAGAGCTTTGGTTACGAGACGCGTAAACCAAAAAACAGACCTTCACAGAAGAAGCGAAGGCAAATTAGGAAAAAAGAGGAAAATCGCCTAAAAGCTCTTAAGAGGGAAACCCTCTTAGGAGAATCCACAGCCAACATTAAAGGAGTTTTTATTAAAACATGCAAGTTACTTACCGTTGAGAAGCAATAGCAGTTATTCAGCAGGATGCTCTGTGTCCACTGTATTAGTGGAAAAATCAAAGAGAAATGTTCAGCATGCTGGAGGAAAAATTATAAGATTTCCAACATTTTAACAAAAAGCTCGACACCAACCAATTGAGAATACTGTATGGCATTCAAGGCACTCTAGGCGACGTAGAGGTGGAGGAACACTATTCTGCACTCTCAATTGATAAGATCATTGAAGTACAGGCAGATAACTCCTATTCTAAATGTTATGAGGAACATAGTTTGCCCACTGAGGATTGCCTTGACTGTATAAGCAAACAATATACAAGGTCAAAGGAAGTCCTTCGCTTCAGGAGACAACAAGCCTGGAAAATAAAAAACCAAACATATAAATAATTGTATCACTATTATGCATATGTACATCAAATAAATAGAAATATTTAAACAATAAAAATTTAAAACTTATTTAAGAATCAGAAAAACTCTATATATATATATAGTACCTTACCTTTTGCTATAAGAAGAGTAAAGGCATCCAGTCTCCATCATCCTGAAAATAAACATTACACAAAGAAAAATAAAATAATAAAATAATTAGTGGATAGTTATATACAAATATCCACATCCACTACAAGAAGGAAATGAACACAACTTGATATATATATATATATATATATATATATATATATATATATATATATATATATAAAAGTTATGTTAATATAATTAAGAAAACAAGAAAATTAGCGAGAAAAGTAAATAAATAATTAAACACACTTATCTGATAATTTTTGCAACTAATCTCATGAAGGAAAAAACTTTTACAACCAAGTGTAAAAGCGCCAAGCTTCCTCAAATGTTCTACAAAGAAAAAAACACACAAAAATCAAGCTAGAGATACACACTCTTCAATAACAATACGACTTCAAGCACGAACTGCGTCAAACCGTCATCACCGCACCTACCGGGCACTGATAGAACGACGCGCTCTATAATTTCGAAACTCGTCAAGTGAGGCGCTATTAGTTTCATACTTATCTATAATTTTTGACACATCTTCAAATGTAACAAATCAAAATTAAGTAAAATTTATATAAATCGATCCAATTGGTTCAAACGCACTGTGATTATATATGAAAAAAAAAAAAAAATAAAATAACGCAACAATTAATATATAACAAAATAGCAAGCAATAAATAAATTAATGAACAAATAATTAATAAGGTAATAAAAACTCGAAAATTAATAAAAAAATATATCATTTAAATTAAGAAGAATTATAAAACAATTAACAATTAAAAGAAAATTATTGTAATTTCACAAAATTAGAATAATAATAAATAAATAATAATTATATAATTCTTAAATAATATAAAACAAATCAAATTATATCATATGTTCCAATACTTAATAAAAATAATAAACAAATAAGTAAAATTACTACTTAACATATCGGTTAATTTCAAATTGATATTTTTACATTTTGATAATCAACTATTCATTAGAACATTTAATTATTATTTCTATTTCTAAATGGTTGATGTCACAGAGTTATATATGGAATACTCCGAATCTGTTAATTCAGTTACTCATAATTTAGAACGGTTTTATTAATAATAAAAGAATCAAATTTTATCATTTTGAAATTGTTATAAAAACCATTAATAATAAACTAATCAACCGTAAAATGATAAAAATTATACCCTTGTGTCATAAATAACCCCAACCTTGACAAAAAGGAAAATTCAAAAGATTCTTAAAGAAAATCGATCTACTCATTACAAATGAATTGGAATAATAATCACTTCAAACAAAAAGTTGACGTTTCGTTGCCTTATTAAGTAAAGGAAAGGACGAAAGGAGCTTACAAATAATTATATCCACCGTAGTTGAAGCAACGATATATTACGCAAACCAAAAGCACTGAAGCTATACAAGCCCAGAAAAGGCATTTACACGAATTTCTTTTCGGAATAGAGGCTCATGCCATTGACAAGAAGTGAGGCTAAAAGATTGGAGGAGAATTTAAAATCTAGAAAACAGGAAAGAAAAGAGGATAAAGAACAAAGGCTCCTCGAGGAGGAACAGGCTTTCGAAACACGATCAAAGATCCCGTGAGACACAGAAGACGTTCCACCTGGGACTCCCACACCCCAGGTACAGCCCACAACAGAAAGAAAAGGAAGCATAACCGACCTACAAAAATTCGACCCAAAAGGGGCCTCCACTCCGTTCGAACTCTCATTCAGCGACTCATTACTCACTAATAAACGAATCCAATCAGATCTACCTTCTCGTATACAATCTTCCATAGACATCGATATTGAGGATAGAACAACGCAACGAGGGAGTCCTCAAGACACACTCCTTAGAACACTCAGCCCCTCCGATCAATCAACCAATTATTTCCAATTGAGCGTTCACCCAGGCAAATCAACTCTCGTGAAACGCACAATAAGAGTCATGGCAGAACAAACAATATCATTAAAGGATGCCGCTAGGCTAGTACCAGAATTCGACGGTACAAATTATGAGCTCCAACAGTTCTTCGAGTACTGTTCGGACGTTCAAGAATTGATTGACCCCGTCTTCGAGGAAAAATTTACTTTGTATTTAAAAAGTCGTCTGATAGGAGAAGCAAGAAGAGCAGCTGCTGGAACAAGATTTACAACAGTAGCCGAGCTTAAGAAACATCTCCGAGAAGCATTCTCAACCTCTAAAACAGATGAACAGTTAATAGGAGAATTAAGCATCGAATATCAGAGGAAAAATGAAACGGTACTATCCTATGCTAATCGATTAAAAAACATAGCATCTCAAATTTTTGAAATCAATAAGCGTACGACTCGCGCCGCTCCCACGGCCGCCTATAAAGCTACTATTGATAGCTACATTATAGATTGTTTTCGAGCTGGATTAAGATCTGACTTACTCCCATGTGTAAAACAAACCGCAACTCTCGACGAACTGTTTAAAAACGCCATAGCCGCGGAAAAAGAGCTGAAGAGGAATAAAATATTAAACGAGAGAGAAGCTTATTTACCGAAACCAATCATTAATTGACGACCGATGCAGGTCTGCGGATTGACCGAAGAATCCATTCCTAAGGACCCCCCCCCCCTGTACTTAGTGTGGGATAATGGGTCATACAGCTTCGATATGTCGTAGGAGGGCTAACACAGATCGAACATTAATATGTCAAATGTGTAACAGGGCAAACCACACTGCTGCTCAGTGTCGTTCTCTGATTAAATGCCAAACCTGCAATAAACCAGGCCATACCGCCCGAGATTGTAAGAACAATTATCGAGTACCATCAATAATATGTCAACTGTGTAACAAACCAGGGCATACGGCTAATTATTGTCGAGCAAATCAGACAGCATCTTAACATCAACTCAAATGCCAGAAGTGCAGACGTTTGGGGCACACGTATGCAAATTACAGAACCCGTGACGCAGCGCCAGTGAACTCCAATACAACCAATAGAGCTGTATGCGCCTACTGCAAAAACATAGGTCACACGATATCGGAATGGCGAAAAAGGCAATACAACCAGGGAAATGGCCAGAGTCTCCGAATACCGAGCGCGAACGAGGGTACTCCTATATCACCTGTGCACTCAACCAATACAACCCAACTGACGGAAACCCTAGGCGAGTTAATTCCATCGGGACCACAATAATAAATAATATACCATGTGCTAACGTTCGATTCAGCGAAGAATGCGCCCTTACTTTTATGGTAGATAGTGGATCAAAAGTCAATACCATTAGCGTAATACCAAAGGGAGTCTACATAGATAAAAGTAAAATATACACCCTTATCGGTGTAGGAAATACTAAGGAAGTTAAGCTGGGGGTTGTATACTTCAAAATCGCTGGTCAACCAGCCGAATTCTTAATCACTCCAGATGATTCCCCAATTCCATTCGACGGAATAATAGGTTCAGAATACTTATTAGAGAACAACGCAAGAATTGATTTCCGAGAAAAAAACCTGATCATAAGCGACCAAACAATAGAATTAAGTGTAGGCAACCAATGTTTACAGCAACCTGAATTCATAATTAATATACAAATCGAAAAGGACAAGGAATTACTCCCGACATTAACTACCAGAAATCCGAACGGAGGAGTCTGTAGATTTTTGATCGATACGGGATCAGATGGAAACCTAGTAAAAAGGGGAACGATACCGACACAATTTGAAATTGATGAAACACAAACGGCACATTTAACAGGCTTGGGCGAATAACAGTTTTCGACGTTAGGAACCGTAAAAATCAAGGTAACGGGAGGGATTTCATATTTCCATGTGATGCCCGACGATTTTCCAATTCCGTACTCCGGTATCCTAGGAGCCCGTTATTTGAACGACGCCCACGTGATAATAAATTACGAAACTAAACAATTGGAGTTACCTACATCAAAGCAACCCATTGAATTTATTTTTCCCTCTAAATTACTTGAGGCACAAGAACGGAATTCGAAAGGAAAAAGAACCGAAATCTTACACGATTCAGTATACCCGAACGCCTCGACCGACGATCAGAGCAGCGACAACGAAATCGACTACGATGATTAGGAATTAAACGAACCAATGTCATATGTCGGTGACCAAGCCGATGGATTCCTAAATCATTACTACGACGATGAGAGTATCGCTACCTCTAAACTTTATATACACTTACGCAAGAAAACGCATCGGAGGATCAGGACATAGATTCCCAGGGTTCAGACTCAGAAACTACAGGATCTCCAGTGAAACACCTAATGTGTAAACAAACCTCCTCCATACGAGACCTAGTTCGTACTGAACACCTTAACACTATGGAAAAAGAATACGTAAAGATCTTGGTTGAAAAAAATCGTGATGTCTTGTTCTTGCCTGGACATTGATTACCGGGTACCGAAATTGTCATGCATAGAATAAAAACAACGATCCCATTAATACCAAACAGTATAAATTCCGCCATTCGTTAAAGGGCGAAATCAACAAACAGGTCAATGATCTATTAGCCACTGGAGGAATAAGAGATTCAAACTCCCCTTGGAATAGTCCTTTATGGATCGTTCCTAAGCGAGCAGATTCTGAAGGCCGCCCTAGATGGCGTATGGTGCTCGATTTCCGAGCCCTTAATGATACAACTATAAGTGACGCCTACCCTTTACTTAATATAACTGAAATATTTGATCAAGTAGGTCGAGCAAAATCTTACACGGTGCTAGATCTTGCGTCAGGATTTCATCAAATCAAAATGGATCCGAGAGATGCCCATAAAACTGCATTCAGCACCCCATTTGGTCATTACGAGTTCGTTAGGATGCCTTTCGGACTCAAAAATGCACCGGCGACATTTCAAAGACTAATGGATAGCCTTCTAAAAGGATTACAAGGCATTAAACTCTATGTATACTTGGACGATATCATTGTATATGCCAACACATTAGAAGACCATGACGAAAAGATGAATTTATTGTTAGACAGACTCAGACGAGCAGGATTGAAATTACAATTCGACAAATGCGAATTCTTGAAGAGAGAAGTCAACTATTTAGGACACCGACTGAGAGAAAAGCGGCTCAGTCCAGACCCAAAAAAGATAGAGGTTGTAAAAGGCTTTCCCCATCCCAAAAACGTGAAGGATGTTAGACAATTTCTTGGTCTAGCTGGATATTATCGCCAATTGATAGACAATTTCGCTGCGATATCAAAACCACTGACTAAGCTTTTGCAAAAGGATACTGCATTCTAATGGTCAGATAAGACGAAAAATGCGTTCCAGATACTAAAGGAAATACTGTGTAACGCACCCTTGTTACAGTTTCCCGATTTCACGCGACAATTTAATATAACTACAGACGCATCAGGATACGCTGTAGGAGGCGTTTTGTCGCAAGGGGAAGTCGGAAAGGATAGACCCATCGCATACACTTCGCGCATGTTACGCGATGCAGAATTAAAATATGAGGTATATAAAAGGAAGCATTAGCCATACTACCCTGTGTAAAAGCATTCCGATCATATGTTTACGGCAGGAAAATCACGATCATAACGGACCATCAACCACTCGTATGGTTCAAAACAGCAGACCTAAACACTCGCGTACAAAAATGGCGTTTTAAGCTATCCGAATACGACTATACAGTCCTGTACAAACCAGGGAAGCTTAATTCAAACGCAGATATTTTGTCTCGCAATCCACCAGATATAATAGCAACAAACGTTGTCACACGTTCCGGTCGTATTCACGAAACCATTCCGTCTCTCGCCAATAAGCTAAAGCTTAGCACACAAACCAAACAACCTCCTACAGAAGAGATACCCCCACGAAAAAGAGGGAGACCCAAGAAAACGACCAAGGAAAAGACACGACTAGAACCTCAAATAAAAAAGGATAGGAAATCTATTTGTAGTAAACAGCCCACGAGGAACGTTAAACAAACCACGCCCAATTATGCTGAGAGCGAAATAGAGGAAGAGGAAGAATCTGAAGCCGAATCACAGGCACTTCCACAAACTCCGGCGTCACGAGACACAGACGCTAATTCAATTTTGGAGGACGAAATAAGAAACAAAGCGCAACCCGGATATAATCAATTAATTGCAACAAAGGAATTACTAAGCCATCGAAAGGATAATTTGGTTCTTTTTGTCGATAGTAGAGGACAGCCTTGTGATGAGGGCGCCGAAAAGATGTTAGAATCGCATAAATTGAACTTAAATATGATGATTATAGGAGAGATCCAAAAAGTCAAAGGTAAAAGGTGCAAAAATTATTTTATTCTATGTATCAAAGGAGAACAACATGCGTCCCTTGGCACAATAGAGGGAACCATTTACCAAACACTAACCACGCTACGAGAACTTTTGAGAAAAGAGAAAGAAACCCTCATAAGCATCGAAAAGTCAAAATCTATAGAAAATCTAGAATGGCAACATGTATATGAACAACTAAAAGAGCATTCGACGATTCACATATGAAGATTCTGATTTATACCAACACCTTAAAATACGTATCAGAGAGTAAGAGAGATGAAGTATTTTTCGAACTACATAAATCTCCTATAGGCGGTTCTAGAGGTGTGTCCAAAATCTATAACAGAATAAGACAAAAATACTTTTGGGAAAACTTGAAGGACGACGTTCAACGTAGAATACAACAGTGCTTGGATTGTCAATTAAAAAAATTGGTCCGGTTGAAAACCAAACAACCCATGATAATTACGGACATACCCGGTGTGCTTTTACAAAAGATAGCCTTAGACGTTGTAGGACCGTTGAAACGCACAAGAAACGGCAACGAATACATCCTCACCATTCAAGACCAGTTCATAAAGTTCTGTGTGGGGATACCACTGAAGGATACCCTGTCTACAACAATCGCTGACGCTTTCATAAAAAGATTCATTTGTATATTCGGGACACCAAAAATAATTCTTACAGATCAAGGTACGAATTTTTTGAGCAGTCTGATGAATAGGATAGCAAAACGCTTTAGAATAAAAAAATTACGTACAACAGCATTCCATCCCCAATCCAACGGCTCTCTGGAACGATCACACCATACCTTAGGCGAATTCCTAAAACAGTATACTATAAATGACGACGAATGGGATAGCTGGCTTGATTTCGCTATGCTTAACTATAACACTTGTGTACAAGAAAGTACCAAACACATCCCTTACGAACTTGTATTTGGACGTTTAGCCCGATTACCCTCAACTGACCTCTTAAGGGAAGCAGACTTACTCCCGACATATAAGGGCTATTTAATTGATTGGGTAACACGGTTGAATGGTTTACAAAAAATTGCATATGAGTTTCTAGTTTCGTCGAAACTGAAGTCGAAAAAGTATTATGACAAAAAATTAACTCCTAGAAATTTCAAACTAGGCGACTACTTATTTTTATTATCCGGTCCGAAACCCGGTAAATTTAATAATCATTAATCCGGGCCACATAAAATATTAGAAGGTCTAACTAAAAATAACATACGGATTCAAATAAATAAAGAAAGAAAAATTGTACACGCGAATAGACTCAGAATATCGCACATTAACCGTGAGTCATCAATAAAAAGGAAAGGGAAAGAAAAAATTTTAGAAACTGATGCGTGTTAAAAATTACATAGTACATTCATACATTTCATCAATTCACTTTCATCCACTTCATTGATATTTATTCAGAGATAAGAAAATCCTTTTTTTGAAGCATGAAAGCTAATTCTATTTTTGTTACAGAGAAAGAAAATCAAAAAAATTATAAAAGAAAAAAAATATTTTTGAAAATGTTATTGGTAATTGTATATTTGTTATCACTTACCCAATCAGCATCGTCAATCATTGGTTATCACTGTGGGTCACCGTTCGCCAACATAACTACGGTAGCACTCACAGAAGTGGGAGAATGTTCCATTCCAGATAATGAAGTCAATGTCACACACCAATACGTCCAATTATTACAACTGAATAAATACACCGAAACCAAAGTATATCAATGTAAAATTCAGATGGAAAGAACGATTTTCTATTGCGGTGCTTTTTCACATGTATCACTTGTAAGAGAAAGCAAAGCCCAATACATACGTGAAATAGGACAAACTAGTTGCGAAAACATACACACAACGGGCACATTATCAATAGGTAATCGCATAATCACGGACTTAAAGGTAAATCAAACCTCGTCCCATAGTTAAACATTAGCTGGTAATGTCAATACTGACGGCAAATGTGACGGCGCTGGTTATAGCGACCCATATGGACCATGGGATTCCGTAGTTGTGCAGGCCCTGGCAACAATAATGCTCATCGATGGGCTGGGCAACGTGGATTTGGACAGCAATATAATTCATCTCAAGTCTGGAACGGTATACCCATTTTCTAGCGGACACTGTATCGATCAGGAGGGAGGGTACACGTTTTGGAGACCGATCTCTAACGATGCTTGTAAATTTAATAGATTTAGTATTTTGTATGAAGGACTCGCGCGAAAAATAAGTGATCCTGAATTCGAGCAGAATGAAATCGTGTATTCTCTCTCCTCTGGAGACGTGACATTTACCAGTAAAGGGCATGAATGCCTCTGCGGTTACAAAACAATAAGGACGGAACACCCCAAACTCGTAATTTTTGAAACAGTCAGAGGACAATCATTTGTAAAATCACATAAAACAAACGCCGCAGGCTTAGATTTATTCACCTATGTAAATTCAAAATTTGAATACGTAGAGAAATATATATGCACCCAAGTGAAAAAGTTATACCAAGACGTAGTTTTTCAGCGTTGTAACATAGAAAGACAAACTATTAAAAACGCACTTGCTATCGCCACTCAAGCTCCCGACGAGTTCGCGTACCATCTCATGAAAGGCCCCGGTTACATGGCGGTTCTAGCTGGAGAAGTTATCCATCTGGTGAAGTGTATACCAGTGGAAGTAAAGGTACATCATAGCTCGAATTGTTATACAGAACTACCAGTCTTAAAGGGGAATTCCACACTATACATGACTCCTAGGACACACATTCTCAAAAGCAAAGGTACCATAGTTACATGCAACCCCACTTTTCCGGCAGCCTACCCAATAGGCGATTAATGGTACCAAATATTACCTATACCTACTATACCTATAGCAGGAATCAGTCCCGCTATTCTAAAACCACATTCTGAACCTACTTGGAAATATACAAGTCCCCAAGATCTTGCTACGGATAGAATCTATACCCTGGAAGATCTAGAAAGACTTCGGGAATCCATCATGTTCCCAGTCGAAAAGGCAGCATTTCTCAATGATGTGGCAAGGGAAATCAACGGACATGCAATAGAAGAAGAAGAAGAAGCAACCATGAAGAATCTACTAAACAAAAACGCAGTAGAGAAGCTAGTAGAATCCACATGGGGAAGAGTATGGCAAAAACTCGTCTCCTTCGGAATCACCACTGCTGGCATCATTGGAATTTTATTCATAATCCAAGTAATAAAAATGTTAATTAGCGTTTTCATAAATGATTACGCGCTTCATCAAGTTTATGGATTGTCGCTTCATCTACTTGGAGCGGTGTGGACTGGCCTTACGCGCCCATTGATATCAAAGAAAAATGATCAAAGGACAAATAACCAACGATTGGATGTCGAAGCTGCACACCCACTCGACCCCATACCAGAATCACAGACCGAAAATAAACCACGAGGTTTCTTTGAAATAAGTACGTAGAACGACGTCGAGATATTGAGAAACTATAACAAGAATAATACCTTCTCACAGATATACTTTATATATTTCCTTTCACTTGAATGTCTATATATTTTTCTATGGCAACGATATATTTGTAAATAACTGAGACAGAACGGTTTTTCGTACCTCAACCACCGTTTTTACACTGGGGGTGTTACGTCACTATTAAATTCAAAAGAAAAGAAAAAGGAAATATCTAAGCAGGTCGAAAGCCGAGCCAGGCCGGTGCAGTGACCTTCGATGTCGCGGCTCTGCTCGACGAGGCACACTACTCGAACCTATACGGAAAATAAAAATTTTCCATAAGGTACTGCAGGACATCGCCCCACCGAGTTGCGTCACACTGCTTTTTCAGGTGCAGTATCTGACAGGGCTACTGATATTTCCACCTGTACGATGCACCCTTATCTCCCCCACATATTTTTGGACCGAGTCAACAGATTAGAGAGGTTCCAACGAACTTTCTCTCATCTTTGGACTCGAAATAAGAACTTACAAATAATATGAAATTCAAAAATTAAAAATATTCAATTTAAAATATGCTTTACAAATGAACAATATCCACCAAATGAATAAATAAACAGTTAACAAAAATACGATTAGCAAATAGACGTATATTAAAAATTTAAAATGTATGTTACATAACAATTAGATTTATATACATCTATATGTATATATATATATATATATATATATATATATATATATATATATATATATACACATCTGGAACGAATAAATATATTATAGAAGTAAATAAAGGATATTCTAAATCAAAATATTGCATGCGTAATATACAAATCTTAAATATATATATATATATATATATATATATATATATATATATATATATAGAATAAATGTAACAATATACAAATACGTATATAAAAATCTTAAAACATATAAATATATTACTATCCAGATATGTTACTTAACTTTTTTATTATTTATTATTATTAACTTTTTTATTATGTACATCTTAACTATTATTGGTAGTACCCCTCGGGATTAAAGAATTTTTTTTTATATAAGTTAAAATGACACTAAAGTAATAAACAAAATTTCATACAGATGCAAAGGCTATGGATTAATGTGTGATTTTCTTTTTTAGTGGATTATAATTAGGAATGCTCAACTTGCTGCAAACTCTGATAGTCTACTTTCATACTTCTGTCAAAAATCATAGCTTAAGCTATCATTCTTATTCATGCTATATATATTCTATACGTTCAGATTATTTTTATTTCTTATTTCATAATTCATAATCTTAAAAGTAATGAATACATATCTATTTACATTTATTTCTAATCAAAATTTGCTTTAAAAGTATTGTTATATAAGTACAATTGATCAAAAGTCATGATATACGCATGTGATACATAATATGCATATTAATCCTTAAATTCTAAATATAAAACAAAAAAAAAAAAATTATTTCAAATTCTTACATTAATAAAGTACTGTGTTACAAATAACAATAAGAGTATGTTTGCATATAAGTTATGAATATAAGATGTACGAATATTAAATTCTTTTAACTAAAATATAGTTGCATATAAAGAAAAGAGATAGATTAAATTAATATTAATAATAATTCAGATGTCGATCAGCTCCTTCAAGTTCCAATAATATAGTTATATTATATATGTCAGTATAGTGTATTATGTCATACGTGTGCAGCATCATATATAAAATATTGTATGTTTATATATATTATTGTTTTTCATTACTATTATGAAATTTATATTAATGTGCTCAGGTCATATATTTTATTTATACATATTTAATTATTATTTAAAATAACGTTTTATCAATTATATATCTTTTATTATCATATAATATCTTATTGAACTTTATATAAATCTATATTTTACACTAATCGTTACATGTCTGAATGATGTACTTATGGCCTTTTCCCCTTGTCGTCCAGCTCACTAACTTTCATAAGTCAGTGGCAAATACTCTTTTGCATTTTCTCGAGCCATCCCCCATACAAAAAAGAATAGATTGAAAGCATCGAGCCTTTCTAACAGTAAGCATGGATCAGCTGAACAACAGCAACTGACAGCTGCTGTGAAAGTACTATAAAAAGGAAAATAATGCACATTTTGCAAATGTAAGAATTGTATATTGCTCAGGAAAGCAAGTGGTATTGAGAATGCAGCAATAAAAAGGAATGTAACAATAATTTATGGTTGTCAATAGATATAACCTGTTGAAAAAAAAAACAGGCCCTCGACGAGCAATGGGTATATTGATAACAAGCAAGATTCTTGCTTGAAATCTACCTTCTTGTTGCTAATTGACAACTTGAACAGCAAGGGAGTAATCAGCACAACAAAAGGAGTCGATATCAAGTACATTTTATTGTTTTATATGGGATTAATGTGTTGTAAGTATTTGTTAGTGAATAAATAGTACCAGTTACCCCTGTGCAATCCAGAAAAAAGAAAGAGAACACCTAGCACGAGACCAGCGAATATACATCCTTGTCAACTAATTGTCCAGCTTACCTATTTAACACAAAATCAGTGACAGTGTAGTGAATGTGACACATATAAAAAAGTTAATACCTGTCTGCTACATAAGACAGTATAATCTATATGTCAAATGTGGTACACATAGGGGATAGAAATTGAAAACATAAAAAGTGTGGGAAGGAAAAGGAATTTTCCATTCCAGTAAAGTGCAAAAGAGTTGTGTGGATCACAGCAATGGTGGATATTAAGGTAGTGATTATTTATAAATAATTATAAATTTTTGCAAAAATACTTTGAAAGTATTTTTATACCATACACTGTCGCTGCCTTATATAAAGTACAGCCAGACAGAGATAATTCAAAATATCGCACATTCACTGCAAAGTACCTTAACAATAAGCAGAGGAGTTGGATATAAATAGATG
The DNA here is from genome assembly GCA_018907035.1 of Sycobia sp. Sy_11. Taxonomy (NCBI): domain Eukaryota; kingdom Metazoa; phylum Arthropoda; class Insecta; order Hymenoptera; family Epichrysomallidae; genus Sycobia; species Sycobia sp. Sy_11. The sequence goes on from JACCIC010000074.1 coordinate 1,835,913, forward strand.
AGTAATAGATGAGTAATAAATAAACAATTTACACTTGCACAGGGTGGAGGCAGTATAACTGTCATACAAAGAAATATATAGATGAAAGTGCGTTTCTGTTATGAGGTAAGTTTTAAAGAAAAAAAAAAAAAAACAAGGGTGTAATAAAAAGTTACCACGAACACGAAATAAGGATAACATTAATTAATTTATAATAAATAAGGAGGTCAAATAAATAAATAATCAGTTAAACAACTCTGTGACCTCACAATCTGAATATGCAACTTCTCTTGATATAAAACTTAACGATTATAGTAAAAATAGACGGTAAGCCATTTACACAACTTCTTTTTGCAGGTAAAGTAGTAATTAAATATATAAGCAATATTAGAAAACATATAACTCATATGGTAAGTCTGCACTTATATAAGGTCAAATAACAACAAGGTACGTTAACACAAGATTGTAAAATCATAGCAGTATGAAGCCATAGAAGAGATATAGAGGTGATTTACAAATAGAATAACAATTAATTAACAATAAAAACAATATCAATAAATTTATTATAAATAAACAAAGTCTTAAGCAGTATATACAAAAAAAATATATATCAATCAAACTTCAAGCTCTTTCTTTTTGCCAGCGGGGGACAATGTATATTGTTCAGTGTAATAGCTGACCCACAATTATTAATTAAATAATTAACAAACAATAAATAATAAATATTTGATAATTTATAATAAATAACCAACATCAGGATATAAAAAACACAATGAGATTATTGAAGCATCAGCAAAACCAGGTAACGTTAAAGCAATAGGGACTAGAGAAAGGACAAACAATCCAAATAATAATAAATAAATAAATAAATAAATAACTAAATAAATAAATAACATACCACGTGGGAAAAGAAGTTTACAATAAAGTTCACATTTAGAATCACCAATCAAAGGCCAACGAGGACATAAAGATCATTTATTTAATAACAGAAATTTATAAACAATAAATAAATCATTTTTTTGGCATAAACAATCAAAAAAAAAAAAAAAAATTTTTTTTGAAATTTTCTATGATTATATAGAAACAAAAAGAAGATGTTAAACTAAATTATTTCCAATTTCAACGTTTTTCCGAAATTTTATCAATAAATAGTTAATAACTTTCACAACTCCTCACTACAACAGGACCTAAATAATATACATACTAATATTGCTAATTAATAAAAAACTACTAAATAATTTAAAATAATAATCAACAAGAACAAGAGAAACATTTAAGTAAATACTTACCTAACTTAACAATAACTATGAAATTAATTTCAAGAACAGAAATACAGAATTAAATACATAAAATTAAGTCTGACAAAAAAAAAAAATTAAACCAACTATTTGATATTTTAGCAAAATAACTTAATAATTTAAGAAAAATCCTTACATTTAACTTGATAAACTAATTAATATAAAAAAAAAGAGAAGACTGATAATCGTAAGCGAATATAAACCGAAAAATAAGTAATTTTTTTTTAATTTTATTGAACCCGAACAATTTTAAAATAGACGAGTATATCTACGAACACAGCAATCAAAAACAAAAAAAAAGAAGAAAGGATTTTAATTTATCATCACACAAACAATTATATATGGAATACATATATATATATATATATATATATATATATATATATATATATTTATATATATATATATATATATTTATATATATATATATTTATATATATATATATATAATTACATCAACGATACCGAAGTAATATAAAATTTCTTTTCTCGGAACAAACCTACTCGAGTAAGATGGAAGCGAAACCATCGACGAGTCAGGCATTGGACAATGAAGAAAGAAGGCTACATAGCCTCTTCACAGAAATGCCGCCAGAAAAGCTAATACAAGAAGCGAGACAAAATAATATCAACAGAAAAGATAACGTCGATGCCTTCCGAGATAGACTGGTTAGATTTGAACTCAGACGGGTTTTCGGAAAAAGCGCTGCTGACTGGAACGAGAAGAACGATGAGGTTCATCCGGATATTTCCGAGATATCGGAAGTACTAAACTCCACAGAGCTGAACTCAGCAGAGGAAATAAAAATTACGAAAGCAGCGGCTGTTGATATAGAAACACGGAATACTGCCGCTCAGCAGAGCCCGCAATATCAAACAAACACGACAACACCACCATGGGCTTTTCCCATCAACACCCCATTTGGCGGTTATAATATGGGCCCATGGCCATTACCACCGGCCCATAGCACAAATCTGCACGGCGCAGATGCAATGCCCAAACCTATGATAAACCCCTGGTATAACCTACCAGGACCATGGAACGATCCACATAATGCTTGGATGAGACAGTATGCTGCAAATATGCAGCACGCGCAGCAAAAGCCAAATAACGCCCCAGCAGAAGAACCAGTAACACCATCACCATCACCATCGAATGAAATTCCCCATCCGCCGAGCTGGAAACAAAACAGATCGTACGACAGCTCGTTTCTCAAGGAGCCACGAACAGAATAACTACTGAGACAGTGGAATGTAAAATATTCCGGAACGCCGCAAGAGGATGTGGAGGAATTCATAGAGAGATTAGAGGAGATCTGCGAAAGTCTCAATATACCAGCGGAAGACATACTAAAGATGATACCCGGTATTTTATACGGATCTGCTCGCACCTGGGCGAGACCGATATACAAGGGGTGGCACACGTTAGAGCATCTTAAGACGGCGCTTCGTCAGCAGTTCAGGCCGATCGATTATACGTTGAGGTTAGAAGAGGAACTGCGAGAGAGGACGCAAGGTCCTAACGAATCGATCGGATCATACCTGATAGGTATGCGAGCGCTACTAGGTAAAGTGTCGCCACCGTTATCGCCGGCAGCACAATTAGATAGGGTCTATAGAAATTTACATCCTACATTCCTCGACAAAATCGACCGGAAAGAATTTCACACCATAGATGAGTTACAAGTATTAGGACAACAGATCGAACTGAAAAGAGAGCTCACTCGTCGATACAAGGAGTCACCAGCCGCAGAGAACTGCCTGGTGAGCAGCGCAGCATGCCCCTCGTCTGGAAGAACAACCAGACGATCAAGAGTAGCAGCCCTAGACGAGGATCAACCAAAACGAGTTTCGATAACAGAACCACCAACATCGATACTGACGTCCAGAAAAGTAGTTGACACGAGCCCCGTACCAACAACGCGAAGTAGGGATGGAAGTCATAGCCCACCACCGAGGCACCCACGGGAAGAAAGACGATATAAGGCAGACGATTCGCGAAAACGAAGCCCCTCGCCCAGATATCGATCAGCAACACCCTCCCAGCCTCGATCAAGATCGACAGACGAACCTCGGTACAGACCTAGCAGTCCATCCCCACGAAATAGAACCTATACCACCACCAGCCCCTCCCGCGATTACCGCTCAGCTTGAGGGAACGGCGAACCGAGACGTTATCCTCGGTCGCCTAGCAGCGACCGCAGCGACCGATAGACAAACCAGGACATGCTGCGTCGCGAGTCACCACGACCTCGCTAGGAACGAGGATATCCAGCGACATACAATCGACAGTGCTGGACGTGTAATAGATGAGGTCATTCGGCTGATAGATGCCCCGAAAGGAGACGCATTTTTTGCTACAACTGTGGTGACGATGGCGTTACCACAGCCAACTGTCCCCGTTGCGGAACTAATCAGAAAAACCAGGGAAATGTGTAAGGGAAAGGGTTACAGGAGTCGACCCCATTATCTCATACAATGAGACTCCCCGAACAATCAATGAAATGACAAACACAAAAGGTGCGACTATAGTAGCCACAGATGTTACTGAGTCCCAAAACGCAGCCAATTCAGGAAGACGAAAACCGATTCTTCCTGAATATAGAGCTATCAGGCAAGATATTTCCGGCGTTGATAGACCCCGGGGCGCGCAAGTCCTACATCGGACCGCGACCAGCACGCATTATAAAATCAGCCATCATACCGATAGTGTCCTTCATACAGCTGCCAGATGGCCAGACCTGCTACAATGACGGACAAGTAGACCTCCTATTAAAAATAGACTTCTCGCCGAAGGAATCATCGAACCTTCGGAGAGCTCGTGGAGCAGTTGTCCGGTGATCGTGCCGAAGAAGGACGGCAAGATCCGATTCTGCATCGACTACAGGGAAGTTAACCAGGTGATGAAGAAGGATGCATATCCTCTTCCTCACATGGACGTCCTATTGGATAATCTGCATAACGCTCGTTATCTTTCCAAGATAGACTTGAGCCAGGCGCATCACCAGATTCCTCTAGATGGTGATAGTAAGATGGACGTCCTGTTCGGACCGCAATGACAACCGAGCGTCTTTGTCGGTTGTTTGGACGATATTATTATCGCCACTGATACGTTCGAGCAGCACACCCAGCAACTAGAAGCGGTACTAGCCCACCCGAACCAGGTTGGGCTCCAAATTAACAATGATAAGTCTGAGTTCTGCCGCCCAGAAGTACGTTACCTGGGCTATATCGTAGACAAAGACGGATTGCGTACGGACCCCGACAAGCTAAAGCCCGTCACGGAATATCCGGCACAGACGAACATCAAGCAGCTGAGAACTTTTCTCGGCATGGTAGGGTGGTATGCCCGCTTTATAAAATCATTAGGACGTAAAAGCAGCACTCAGTAAACTTTCACGAAAAAACGTGAGGTGGCACTAGGATAAACCCCAGGAAGATGCATTTAACCAACTGCGTATCTTGCTAACGCAAGCACCCGTGTTAGCGCGCCCCATACAGAACAAGCCCTACATACTTCAAACCGATGCTAGTAACTACGCCCTCGGTGCCGTGCTTAGTCAAGACACGGATAACGAAGAGCACCCTATCGCTGACGCGAGCAGAGCCTTGACTAAGACGGAGATCAACTACACCGTTACCGAGAAAGAATGTCTCGCGGTACTCTGGGCGGTAGAAAAGTTTAGAGGCTATCTGTTGGGAAAAGAATTCACGGTGATCACAAATCACAGTAGTCTGAAATGGCTACACACGCTGAAAAATCCCACGGGCAGACTAGCGAGATGGGTCACAGCGCTGCAATCCTACAACATGACGATCGTCCACCGAAAAGCCGCACTACACAACGTGCCAGACGCGCTCTCACGACAACCTACCACTGACAAATCACCAACAGCTACCATCACCGCTATGGAGCGAGACTGTTGGTAAGAAAAGAAAATAAAGGAGATGCAGGAATGCCCAGAGAAACACGCTGACTGGTGCATTAGAAAAGTCCTTTTAAAACACCGCCCGAAAGTCTACTTCGACATCCTATGTCCCGAAGAAGACAACTGGAAGATCGTCATCTCTTCCAAGGATCGGGAACGCATCATGTTCGAGTGTCATAACACACCGACATCCGGACATTTCGGTGTTGAAAAGACGTTACGAAAGGTCTCCCGAGATTATTACTGGTCAGGAATGAGACGGGACGTCTACAGTTACGTGAAACACCGCCCAGAATGTCAGATATACAAAGTTTCCCAGAGGGCACCAGCCGGCCTAATGACGCACAGAAATATTGAGGGGCCATGGACAAGCGTGGCTACTGACATAATGGGCTTATTCCCTGCCAGTAAATTCGCCACGAACACATCGGCGCACGCAAGCACACAGGCATCGCCAGCCTTCTTGAACTTCGGCAGAAATCCAAGAGAAATGCCCACGTATAAAAATATCCGCTTAGATAATCAACCACGTCAGCCTCTAACAACAGCTGACTGGCTAGTTCGAGTAAAAAGATTGCCTGTCATCCACGAACTAGTCAGAAAAAACCTTTGTGCAGCCAGCAACAAACAGGTGCACTATTACAACAAACATAGACGTGAAGTATCATTTGAGGAAAATGAGTTGGTTTATAGACGAAAACACGTCTTATCGTCGGGGCCAGATAAATTTGCAGCCAAACTGGCGCCTAAAGACGCAGCAATATCAACACTAGAAGGGGATAATAACGAGCAAACCGCAGGCCATAGTCCGCAAAGACAGAAAACAAGAAAACAGAAGGAAACGGACTGGATTTATAATCCATTTTCCGGAAGGTATGAGGACTTGGGCGATACGATCGCAGTAGGGTATACGTCCGACAGCATTTGTCGCACAGGACAGGATTACTGGAAGCGTCTCGCAGACGTATAGTAGTCCACAGAACCCCAGAGGACGCCTTACCGGATATCGGATGGTTGCTGGAATTGCGGTGACAGCCAGCACAGGTATTCCAGCTGCACAAAGCCACAAGTTCTGCTACCGCTGTAGCAGTAGGAAGAAAGATGTACTTACATGTACTCTATGTCCCGTGACACCGCCCGCTGCCACCTCGTTTTGAAAGGGGAAGGGGGTAGGCGACAACCTAGAACAGTCGCCACGTGAAGGGGAGAAGACGACGCGGCAGACGTACATTACCGTGGCAGAGGAAGATAAGGCGCGTGAGCAAACCATGCCGAAAAATACATCAGAGCAGTCAACATCTGCGCCAGTCAAAGCGCAAGAGACTGTGGGTCAGATCCTGCAGGACGTTGCAGGAGTGTTCGACCAGCACGCACAGTCTGGCGAACGTCAAGGTGCGTCGGTCTATATAACAAAGTAGATGGCCCTTGATACCGTTCAGCCCCCTAGTCCAGCAAATACCGCAGCTACTCTTTCATGTTCCCTATACCGCGATACCAGCAATACAGTGCATCATTCAGGCATCAAAATAGTGACGAAGTAGGTCATGATACGGGAAACCGCGATGAGTAGGAAAATTGAACACACGCAAGCGCGGCAATACGACGAGTAGTCGCACTAGTAAAAGAGAGCATACATTGGCTCCTCACAAACAGAACGCTACTTGCCTGGTCCCCCAAAGCTGCTCACCAAAAGCTGAGAGGCTACACTAAAAGATGCCAACCTCATTTTCAGCCAACTACATCGTAGCATAAACCAGCGCAATGCGAGTTGCTCCAGAAAAACACCAGTATGAAGAAGACACCGTCACAGAGAGCAGACAAGTTGAGCCCCATACAAGATGAAAATTTATTAGTCGTAATTTGAGAAAGATCACCTGTGTAAAGTTGTAGATTAGTTTAAGTTAGCGTAGTTCGTATAACTAGGAATAAGGCCGTACAAATGACGATTTTTCAATTATCTTCTTTAGACGTTAGGACTAGCTTATAGTTAGAGGTTATACATTACATACAAATGGCGATTTTTCAATTCATTTCTTTAGACGTTAGGACTAGTTTATAAAATATGTACAAATGGCGACATTTCGATTCTTTTCTTTAGACATTAGGACTAGTTTATAATATATGCAAATGGCGAGTTTTCGATTCTTTTCTTTACAAATGGCGATTGTTAAATTCTTTTCTTTAGACATTAGGACTAGTCTATAATACATAGGTTAAATACGTAGATGTAATTTTATTTTCCCTAGATGTTAGGAGTAGTTTTAGTATATAGATTAAACTCATAGATGTAATTTTGTTCCCCACTTTCGCTCGTTTACCCCCAGCCAATTAAACATATAAATGGCGCGAATTTTTTTCCCTTGCTAAATGACATTTCTGATTTTCGATAGTAATTGGACAAAGAATCTACAAATAGCCCCAGAATTTAATCTATAAATGGCGCGTATGATTTTCTTTTGCTTCTGTACTACAAATGGCCTACAGATGGCCCCGAAAAGGAATTTAGAAATGGCGCTAATGATTTTCTTTTGTTACAATTAAAAGCCCCAAAACGAAAGTATGAATGACGTTCGTGATTCTTTTGGTAAGTATAATAAGAATTCCCTTTAGTATTATATAGATTCATTACTGAGCGACGACGACTCTGCGAGACCCTCGATAGCCACATACAAATTTAGGTTTATTTTTCTTTTAGAAGGCAAAGCTCATAAAGTTTTATTTTCTGTTTCGAGCGATTCTGATTTCCAAATAACCCTTACCATATCCATGTTCCAATCCCCATACCTACCAAAAACGTCACCGTACGACCCGGCGCAGCAACACTACGAGCGAATGCGCCTCAAACGTCAGTTTGGAAGGGGGAATTTGTAACCGGCCGAATTGCCGGTTCTCGGTGAAAACCGACTGTTCGAGCGCAACGCGCGAATCACGAGAGTGCGTGACCGTCGCGAAGAAGGAGGAAGTATGAGGAAAAGAACTTCTTCACCGTCCAGCTACCGAAGGAAGAACACGAAGAATTGAGAGAGTGTGACTCGTATAGTTTAAATATACTTTCTACTACTCCCTGTGACTTGGATAGTTTAAATATACTTTCCAGTGCAGATTCCGTAGCCACCCAATCGCGGTGCGACCGCCCGTGTGAGAACGAAAGCGAAAGAAGGAAGGAAGGAAGGAAGAACGAGAAAGAAAACCATCCAGAACGAGAGGGAGCAACTGCGGGGCGTCGTCCCGGCAAGTACCGTCTGTATCACTATGTGTGAAAGAGTGCGCGTCCCCGAGACTAAGCGCGTCATAATCGTACGGCCGCTCCGCGTCCTTGCTACCTAAACGATACGCACCGTGCTCGTTCCCCATCCCACTCCCCGTCGATCGATATTTCCCCGCGCCCACGGAATTCGCTCCCTAATTAATACGTCGTCGTCGGGCGCTGAAAATAATGTCTGTACTATATCGTCGTAGCTATTGTCATAATTATTGTTGAACAAATGCGTGATAAATAAATGTTCGTTAATTTACACGCCTGTTTCGTGTTATTTCGAATTCCCTCATTCTCATATTTTAGGTCCAGCGTAGCCGGCACGCAACGCATGACGAGCTAGTAAGTAATACGTATCCGCGCGTAAGTACGTGGTTACAATATACATTTATATATATATATATATATATATATATCTCAGGTATGTGAATAAGTCTTTCCCGTTTTTTTTTCAAATTTTGAGCCTTTATTGTGAAAAAATGGTTACAAATGAATTATTGAAAGTATTGGCCATCGCTAGCTACAACTTTTTCCCATCTTTCTGTCAACATACGAATCCCGTTGCGAAAAAATTCGACCGGTTTGGCCTCTATCCAGTCATCCACCCATTTTTTGGCTTCCTCGTAGGAATGGAAGTGCTGGTCAGCCAGGCCATGCGTCATCGATCTGAAGAGATGGTAATCAGACGGAGCAACGTCTGGACTATACGGCGGGTGGGGTAGGACTTCCCATTTGAGCGTTTCTAAGTATGTTTTCACCGGCGGTGCAACATGTGGGCGAGCATTGTCATGTTGCAAAATAACTTTGTCGTGCCTGTCGGAGTATTGTGGCCGTTTTTCTCGCAGTGCGCGGCTCAAACGCATCAATTGTCGTCGATAGACCTCGCCTGTGATCCTTTCATTCGGTTTCAGAAGCTCATAGTAAACCACACCTAGCTGGTCCCACCATATACAGAGCATGAGCTTGGCGCCATGAATATTTGGCTTGGCCGTCGATGATGATGCATGGCCGGGTAGTCCCCATGATTTTCTTTGCTTCGGATTATCGTAACGTATCCACTTTTCATCGCCAGTCACGATACAATGCAGAAAACCCTTTCTTTTATGTCGCTGAAGCAGCTGTTCGCAAGTGAAAAAACGCCGTTCGACGTCTCTCAGCTTCAGTTCGTACGGCACCCAATTTCCTTGCTTTTGGATCATTCCCATGGCTTTCAAACGCTTGGAAAAGGTTGTTCGGTCAACTCCCAATGCTTCAGCAAGTTCTTCTTGCGTTTGACAAGAATCTTCATCAAGCAAATCGCCAATTCTCGTTCTTCAAAGATTTGCGGCCGCCCGGAACGCTCCTTGTCTTCCACGTCGAAATCACCGCTTTTGAAGCGTCGAAACCATCCGCGAACACTTGAATCATCGACACAACCTTCTCCATAAGCCTCCTGAAGCAATCGATGCGTCTCGGCAGCAGATTTCTTCAAATTGAACCAATAAAGTGAAACTTCCCGCAAATGACGTCGACTCGGCTCAAATTTCGACATTTTCACGATATCAAAAATTTATGATGCGAAAAGTTTTTAACTAATGTGTTAGTATGGAATTGTTGACATATGAATAAGCTTTGATTATGACATATGTAACCATTGAATACTCGCACAGTATTGGTGGCGCCATCTCTTACAAAAAACGGGAAAGACTTATTCACACTCCTAATAGTATATAGCTCTGCACAAGCAATTGATAGAACATGATAATTGTATTTTAGTAAGTTCTATAACTTTAGTTTGAATTTTTTTTAATCTGCTGAATTCCGCGTGATTAAGATAATCGTAAAATTTTAATTACCATACGTTTACCACTCATTTATCTATACCCGTAATATTATTTGAATATGTACCATTATACCATACGTCTACCTCATGTGTATGAACTTCTTGTTACATTCTGTATTCTATCTTGAAATTGAGTTAATCAACAAAATGGCCCTCCATAATAAAATTATGGTTTGTGTTCAATTAATAGTGAAGTATTTTCATTTTATGTAAATATGTTCTTTTCTTTATAATTTGTAACGATACAACTGCCGCTATCAAAGTTAATAGCTAGAATGGGATTGGAAGTTGGAGAGTCGGGAGCGCAATAAATAATGGAAAAATACCTTTTATCTTGTATAATACTCATGATTCGGATTTATTTAATTATTTATATAAGTGGCAATTTCGTTGCGTGTCAGTGGCGCTATGCGTGTTTTGTGCTGCGTGCTTACACTGTACGACTCTTAAAAACTAATTCACCATTGTCTGGGATCAGAAACTAACAGTCGACACAAAGGCAGAGTTACATGTGCTTGGCCGCGGTCACGAAAACTATTCTTACTCGGCGACGGGCGTGTCCAGCTTATAGTTCCGTAAATGGCGGTAGTAATGCGTCCTCAGATAATCATGCTTGAGGATGTACACAAGAGCCACATTCATCGCGCGAAAAAGTCTGGCGCAGCCAATTCGCGAACTCCTGAAGGTCTTGCCTATCTCAGCGATACCCTAGCTGTTGTTTTAAATTTCTCAGATTCCCAAGTCGATTACCCGCATTTAATCGACATAACTAAAAGAGCCGGTAAATGCTACCCATTCATTTCATCGACTGTCCCGAATCAAGTGGTGCTACCGATTATAAGCCTAGTCAAGTAGTGGCGCCTAGGTTGTTTATTTCGCGTGCGGTTGCAGCGGTGCTGTACGCTACTGCGTGCCTGATGGTAGTGTCGGTGTCCTGTGTTCGTGTATGTTTAATGAAATTAAACAGCGGCACTTGCCCGTATTGCAAAGTCCAAAATTTTTCTATACACCACGATTTCTAAATATTTTGTAAAGTTTATCTTCATCAAATTTTAAATTTAATTTTTCATTTTTGAGAATTTTTATCGGATTTATTTTCACAAATAAAATTTATTTTTTTGTTCAGTTATCCAGCTTGTCAATAATTCAAATGATTAGAACTAGTTGCTACTTTGTTTTAGTAAATGCAATATGTAAAGTATTTTGATTTTATTACTTCAGATTTTGTTGATGTGATTATAAAAAAGGGCAGTCTGAAAGTCATCATAACTTTAATATATTAGCGGGTGAAATTAAGTTTGCGACCTTTTTTAACGGAAAAATGACATGTATGATGGAAAATGGTTACACCTTAGTTTAATCAAAATATTTTCCGTCATTTTCTACTACTTTTTCGATGGCGGTATCGAGGCGATCTAATCATTCACAAATTCTCACAGTTCTTGAACATGTCGGAAATGCGTATCAACGAGGTCGTACTACATCGACCTGAATAGATCATAATTAAAAGGCGCTGTGTCTGGCGCGTACGCTGGGTACGGCAACACTTCCCATTTGAGCTCCAACAGGGTATTTTTGCAGCTTTCGCAACAGGTGGCCGACTATTATCATGCAAGAAAATGATTTATCGCCTATTGTTCGCGAATCCTCATCTATGTTCAATCAATTTCTGTTGCAAATCATTTAGTTGGCGTTTGTATACCACGGTAGTGACGGTTTCTTTCGGTTATAGCAGCTCGTAGTACAGAACATCCTGTCGGTCCCACCAAATGCACAGCATGGCCTGAGTCCATCCATGACTTTTTGCGCTTAGTATTGTCAGAGTAGATTCACTTTTCATCACCAGCCACAATACGTCACAGAAAACTTTTCTTCTTTTGCCTGGCAAGCAAAGACAGTGCAATGTTGTCTCGATTCATAATGACACTTTCGATCAAATCGTATGGTATCTATTTTCCTTCTTTATGAATCTTTTCCATCGCATGTAAACGTTTGTCAACTGCTCTGTCACTGACTCCTAACTTATTAGCGAATTCTTTCTGCGTTCTTTGCGATTTATTATCTTCAAACTGTTTCGGTTGTCTAGAACGTTCTTTATCATTAACATCAGTATCTCCACTTCTCAACCGCTGAAACCACTCTTTCATGTTATAAACGATGGAGCTTGTTCGTCATAACATTCTTGAAGCAATCGATAAGCAAATCAAAATAGTGCAAAAGGACATGTCGAAAAAACCATTTAACGTGATTCATTTTTCACTAATAAATAAATTATAATGTTTACATTAATGATGGCGCTTGTTAACTGAATTATATTGGTAAATGCCAAAAATAAAAAATAAGTATTAGATCCGATACATCTGACTTTTCGTACATTTTCTATCGCCATCTAAACGTGAAGGTCGGAAACTAAGTTCGCCTCCCAATATATAAGTGTACCGGTATGAAGTCATCGTCAAGATACAAATGCCTCGATAGGAAACATTTGTTTTAAATGAGCCTTAATTATTTTCTGTTTGGTTACTATGGAAACTGTGAAACATATATAGTATTCGTCAAGTAATAGAACAAACAACATTATAGTTCTCTATTGTTTGAAAAATGTCAGATTTTGTACAAGTACGGAAAGCATTTTTTTTTTCATTTGAAGAAAAATGCTGCACAGTCGTATCGAATGCTTCAGGAGACAAGCGGTGATGATCATGCTATATTAGAAGCAATATGACAAAAAGGATGAAGATTACACTTTGAGTCAAAAGTAAATATTGCACAACAAACAATTTTTGATCGATTAAAACCTATGGAAAAGATCTAGAAGTGTGGAAAATGGGTACAACATGAGTTAAATGAAAAGCAGATGGAAAAACGAAAAATCACTTGAACAGTTTTGCAAGACATGAAAGAAAATCAGTTTGGCATCGAATTATTACTGACGATTAAAAGTGGATGTATTTCAAGAATCCTAAATGTAAAAAATCATGGGTTAATCCGGGACCAACTTTAATATCGATTCGGCAAGCCAATGCTGTGTGATTGGTTGTTACAGAGTAACGTGGTATATTACGAGTTGTTAAAATCTTGTGAAAGAGTTTATACTTGTCGCTAACCACAACAAATAATCACTTTGATTTATGCAGTGATCGAAAAACGACCAGAATGAGCCAAACAATACGACAAGGTAATTTTGTTCCATGACAATGCACCTGTACACACATCAAAACCGGTTCAGAATACAACCAAAGTACTTGGCCGAGAACTGTTAACCCACCTGCCTTATTCACCAGTCATGGCTTCTTCCAACTACAATTTGTTTTCTTCGATGGGACTTGCATTAACTGAGCAACGCTTCATTTCCTTCGAGTAAGTCGAAAATGGGGTTCTGATTGGGCAACACCTGGTATATGCACAATTTATTGTATATGCTTTTCTAGTAAAAATAAATTATTAAGTTGAAATCATTATTGCAAAATTTGGTGATGATATTTTATGAGAACCTATGTAAAATATATAGCTTTCATTCATCTCAGTTTTTCTGTACCCAAAGTCTTTTCTACGAAAAAGATATTCGTATATTCATTTGACTTCAGATGCTAGATGACCAAGTTTAATATTTAATAATTGCGATTTAGACGGAAGCAATTATTTATTTAACTAAATGAATTTAATTGAAGAAAATATGAAATAATATTTTGAATACATTTTTACTTACACCTTGACTATATGTATCGATTGCTTTTTCTAAATGACCTTGTTGCTCTTCAATTTGACCTTTCATCAACCATAACTTAGGAAAATCTTCAAACGTCTCAATAGCTTCCCTCAATAATAGTAAAGCATCATCAAGATTATGTAAAGCCCATTCTAATTTAGCACTTTTCATCATAACTCTAGGTGTAGGAGCAGAAGCTCTGGCTTTCGCCAATAAACGCCTTGCCCTTTCATACTCGGAATTTTCAGACTCCAGCTTGACAGCTGCTAACCAGATATCTTCAGAATTAGGATTAGCTTGGAAAGCTAAAGATAAAATACCTCTTGCTGCTGGAACATCACCCTAAAAAATAAAATATTTATACGAACAAATATAGTGAAAAATAAGAATAGAAATGTCTAAATTCGTATGACCATAATATATAATCTTTTCTTTTGTGTACATCTGAGAGGATATATATGCTTGACCATGCGAGTTTAATTTGATTAGAAAATTGTAATCTGTTACATACTGCTAGCCATTTAGATTTAGCTCCCATAAGCCACAGAACCTCACTTTTAGGGCAATGAGCAACTGCCCGCTGTAATAGTGTTTCCAATGATTCTCTTGTTCCATACGTTTTCTCGAAATAAGCTGCTCTGAGCCAAATAGATTTTTTACTTGGGAAAGCACTTAAAGCATAAGCGTAAACTGCTCTTGCACATTCCAGAGCTCCTTGTTGAGCACACTATTAGAACAATGAAATATTTGGTTTTACTGAGACTATTTTATTTTTAAAATATAGAAACAAAAAATTAAAAATAATTATTTTCAGAAGCACAAATTTTCGAATTCTATATACTTTTATTTTTGACCGTTTTAAGGTTTTTAGTTTACGAAAAGTGTTGTTCTCAAAAAGTAAATACATACAAGTTACTTCGAATCATATTGGCTGTATTGTATATTTGAAGATTGTGTATCTGTCATGCAATTTGCAGCATTATATTTGAGAGCATGTCTTTCAGTGCCGTTTATTTTATCAAGCAAAATCATGGAAAGTTTCCAGCTAAATAAACGTCATTCGCGGGAACAGCTACTTCTATTCTTCAATATGAGAAAACATGCGGATGAGGCCTACAGTTTGTTTTCGGAGACTTATGTTACGCGAGAGAATCGTACGGTTTAATAATTGTGATTTCGAAGTTGAAGATCGTTCCGGCAAGCTGAGAAGTTTTGAAGACTAGGAATTAGAAACTTTGCTGGATGAGGATTCATGTTAGATTAAAGAAAAATTTGTTGCATCATTGGGCATAAACACAACAAACCGTTTCCCTACTCCTAAAAGCATTGGAATGTATCCAAAAGGTTGGAAACTGGGTGCTGTACTATTTGAAGCTGAGAGACGTCAAACGGCGATCTTGTATGTCCAAAATAATGCTACAGCGGTATAACAATAAATTATTTGTGAATCGTATTGCAACTAGGGAAGAAAAGTGGATTTATTATGATAATTCTATACGAAAAAATTATATGCAAAATCCGGCGAGCCTACCCCATGGACGACAAAACGTAATATTCACTTGAATGAGGTTATGCTCTCAATATGATGAGATCAGAGCGTGTCGTATACTACGAACTGCTTCCGAGTGGTCAAACTATTAAAGGACTTTTTCGATTGTATCGAATCCAACTTATTCGTTTTCAGCGAGCATTACACTAGAAACGTTGCGCCTTCGTTCAAAAACTATTTGAAGAATATATTAATAAATGTTTCTAATGGTCTTACAGCCCAATTAAATAAATAAAAATTAATAAAAATAATACCAATATATATTGATATCAACATTAATACATATCAATATATAATTAATTGGAAATTATAATGACATCTGAAATAAAAATATTGTTGCGTTCTCAAATGCTTATAAATACCATCAAAATGTATTAATTATATTCAAGATTAAATTTCCTTTAATTTGTTATCTGAAAATAATAAGGGCCAAAAGGGATTTGGAATTTTTCTATATTAACAATATATTAATAGAGACAGGTAAAGAGGGTCAGTTTACACTAATAAACACTACCGTTAGTTCAAGAAGTATCGCGCCTCTACCTACCCTTGATCATTTCATTTTCATTATATAAAGGTAATATCAAATATGACCAATCGCAACTGACTCTGCCTATACCTCGAAATTGTATCCCTCGAACTCCCCCACCTATGCATATGGTAGGTATTTTGTAAACTCAAATTTTGTAATATGACCAGTTTTTGTCGAACAGTTGTACGTTAAACATTATAGTTACTAATTTATCCTTGCAAATATTTGTTGTGCAGTTTATTAAAATTATATATTAACGAAATCTAAGTTCTTATTTACTGATATTCATATACTTTTATCACCATAACTAAGTCAGTTGTGATTAACGTTCACATCTGAGGTGAGCATTCTCGAAAGTATTCTTTCCAATTATCAAAATATAAAAAATTGCTTGCTACGCTGAACAAATATATTAGCTGAAAAAAAAACTTTTTTAGTAAAGTGCAATCTGACTGTTCTCACCACATTTACCTAAATGAAGATCTGCTGAGGTTGTCCAACATTTCGAGCTCGTTATGGGTCCTCATCAGAGACTCAACTAAACCTTATATTAATATTCTAATCCATATATACCCCTATCCCTACTAAACTAAACAATTTCGTAATTTGGATATACAATCCCCTTCCACACAAAATATTCAAAATCAATCAATTTAATAAACAATGATAAATGTTATCAAATTTACTTAACTCTAATATTCAATTCACATTATTTCAATTCATTGAAATGTGAATATTTTCAAGATTTTCCCTTCTGTACTTATTATTAATACCATGTTCCAAAATATCCACATTCACAAAATCAAAAGAATGTAAAAACTTCAAACAATGTTCTTTTAAACCAGAAGTAATAGGTGAACTACGTAAACTGTATTTATGTTCATAAATTTTTAAATATCTACTTGTTTGTCCAATGAAACATTCATTACAATCCATAAAATTAATTTTGTAAACAACTCCAGATTTTATACATAGATTATTCTTATCCTTGCAATTACTAATAACTTACTTAAATTATTACTATTTGTAAAGAAAATTTGAATGCTATATTTTTGAAAATGTCTTTAATTCTTTCATAAAATCCTCTAACATCTGGTAAAAAATAATTTTGCACCTATTAACATCAAACTCTTACATTATATCTATTTTCGGTACTATAAATGTCAAACAATCTCTCTGCAATTAATTTTTTAATAAATTCAATTGTATATCCATTATTAATGAAGCTTTCCCTTACTATCTGCCCATTATTCTATCTAAAATCCTTAATTGAAAACTTTATTGCTCTCTCAATAATATTTTAGTGTCCCAATTTGGTTTGCAAATTAGTGGTGTGAATTAAAATCTAAAAACCTAGCTTACCAAGTAGGTTTTCTATAACAATTAAGCTTCACTTGATTATTATTAGATCTAATAACATTGATGTCCAAAAAACTCAACTGATTATTAACTTCAATTTCCTTTGTAAATGTAATTCTGTCATGTACAGAATTAAAAACTTGTAGAACAATTGTAAAGATATCATCAACATATCTCTTAAATATAATTAGTTAAAATTAATTTTGACAAAGCCATATTTTCATAACCAAATTGGCTATAACTGGCAAAAGAGATGATTCCATTGGACATCCGTAATTTGGTTTATAAAAATTATTATCAAATGAAAAAATTGTGTTATTAAAAACTAAATTAATTGCCTTAATAAATTCATTCATGTTAATTTTGTATGTAAATTAATTCCATGTCAGTTTTCTTGTATAATATCATTTAATAATTCTAAAGGTACATTTGAAAACAAAGATACCACATCCAATGAAATCATCTTGTAGTTTTTAGAAATAATAATATATTTTACTTCATTGTACAAACACCAACTATCTTTAATATAAGAACTAGTTATTCCAACTATCTTCATCAATATATTAGACAAAAATCTAGTAATATTATAAGTTGGGAAATTAGAAGAAGATATGATATTATTCCAAATGTCACCTTTTCTTTATGAATCTTGGGAAGCCCATAACATTTTGCTACAGTACTATTTTCACATTTTAAATATTTATATGTACTATCATTTATATAATCATTTCTATACCAATTATTTAAAAATTCTTTCAAATTATTTTGAAGCTTAATGATATGTGGATTACCAATTTTCACATAAGTAGTACCATCACTTAATATATTATTTATATTATTTATATAATCAATTTTATTAGAAGCTACAGTTATTACTGCTTATTGACTTCAATTTGCTTTGTATATTTAATTCTGTCATGTACAGAATTGAACACTTGCGGAACAATTGTAAAGATATCATCAACACATCTGTTAAATATAATTGGTTCAAAAATTAATTTTCACAAAGCCATACTTTCTAATTTTTCCATAACCGAATTGGCTATAATCGGCGACAGAGGTGATTTCATTGGATATTGGATTTTCTTTCGATTATTGATAAGATCTTCAGAAAATTATATTTTTATCAATATAAAAAATAATTATATTGATAAGATCTTCGGAAAACCTGTTTCGATACAATTTAGATCTATTTCTTTTGAGCGGAACAAACTTGCGAATTAAAGTATTTGAACAGTCATAGTAATAGGATGAGGATATTACTATTTCAGGACTTTTAACAATGCCATTCTATTCAATATCATCGGGCAGTTAATATATCATTTAGTTATATTGATATAATGCGCATTCAAATAATGACGAGTCCGATAATTTTCTAATAAGTCCAAGGACAAAGAGGATTCAAAAAATCTATTGCATTTAAGGAGACAAACACGAGATGTATAAAAATTATTAACAATAGCAAAAATTTATTGTAAATACAAAGATTTTTGAATTTCAAATGTAAAGTGCATGTTATAATGGAATTGAAATAAATTGCAAATTATTGTCTGCCACATCTGTCTATATACAAACAATATGATAATATCCAAGAGCCGATTTAAATATGGATGAATTATAAAGACAACATGTCTCTGAACTGCGTCGATTTTAAAGTTTCTTAATTCCAGAGTTTATGAAATCAAAGGCATGTTCATTTCTTTGCGGCGATGATGCAGTTGCTTTGTTACGTACACACTGCAGTGTGCGCAATTGTTGAATATATCATATGTTACGTACACTCGAGTACCATCATAATCTGCTAACTGTTTTTATGGCGATTTCTTATGATTCGCGGAGCAATCACAAACACAAAATCGATTTCCATTTAGCAATCAGCGAAATGATCGCGATCTGGCAAAGAAACCTCACGGCCACATTCATACCAACCTTTTTTTGGACGAGTTGAAACAATTGATATGGGACGTGCAATCCATTACAGTAGATTATAAGAGCGCGGAAGAAATTTTGCATATACGGCTATGAACAACGCGCTAGAAATCTCGTATCTGGCAATACTATACATCATTGGAAAGGTCTTGGACATAACGTACAAAAAGACGCTATGCATGATTAGTTTAGATATTGCGTTTAAAAGTTATAGACGTATAAACATGGAGTTCACTAACGCCGAAATTCGCGCTATTTTAAAGTTTTTCTTCGTCAAAGGCAAATCCGCTAGACAAACGTTCCATGAGATTAATGGTGTTTTGTGGGATGGCTATCATTTCGAACCGTAGAGGAATGGTTTCGACGATTCAGAGCCGGTGAAAACGACACCATGGATAAGCCAGCCGGCGGAAGATCTGTGACGATGAATACCGATCAAATCATGGAATTTATCGAGTTAGACCGGCATGTGACATCTCATGACATCGCCTAGGAGATGAGAGTTAGTCATCAATCCTTTTTAAACCATCTGAAGAAGGCTGCATACAAAAAAGCTCGATGTTTGAGTGTCGCATGATTTGACGCAAAAAAACCTGGACCGAATCAATGTCTGCGATGTGCTGCTGAAACGGAACGAACTCGACCGATTTTTGAAGCGGATGCTGACTGGCGACGAAAAATGAATCGCATACGACAATATCAAGTGAAAACGGTCGTAGTCCAAGGCCGGTGAACCGTCCCAATCAGTGGCCAAGCCGGGATTCACGACCAGGAAGGTTTTGCTGTGTGTTTGGTGGGATTGGAAGGGAATCATCCACTATGAGATACTCCCATATGGCCAGACGCTTAATTCTACCATCTACTGTGAACAACTGGACCGCTTGAAACAGGCTATCGACCAGAAGCGTCCACAATTGGCCAACAGGAAGGTTGTAGTGTTCCAGCAGGAGAACGCCAGACCACACACTTCGTCAGAAGTTGATGATTCGTCAGAAGCTACAGGAGTTCGGATGGCAGGATTTTATCGCATCCACCATATAGCCCGGACATAGTGCCAAGTGATTACCACCTGTTCCTATCCATGTCGAACGTCTTTGGTAGTGTAAAATTGGACTCAAATGAGGCTTGTGAAAAGTGGCTGTCCGAGTTCTTCGCCAATCAGGAGAGGGATTTCTATGAGAGGGGTATTAGGAAGTTGCCGTCTAGATGGAAGCAGATTATTGAACAAAACGACGCATATTTGAAGTAAATCAGACCACTGTAATGCTTTTTATAAAGCATTGAATGAAGAACAAAAAAGCAGAAGGGAGATATTTGACAAGCTAATGAACAGATATTTCTTGTATTATTCAATAATATAATAATAATTCATGAATGAGATGATAAAATACTTCTTTTTCTCAAGTTACTCATCATCAAAAATAACTTACTTTTCATAGATTTCATTCAATAGTAAAATAGACGATTGAAACACGTATACAATTATTTTAGCCGTATTATACTAATGGTTTAGATATTCCTTTCTGAAATCGATATAAACAAAATTTTCTTCAAAATGAGATGTAAATATGTCTTTATCTTTACTATACAAAACTATAATTTTCCACGTTAATTGTGATATTTTTATTATCATATACGAATTTACCAGAAAAACAGATTTTTCTTAAGATCTAATCAATCGCACATGTAAAATATATAAACAAAGTTTAATAAAAAATTACATGATTTTTTAGAGAAAATGGAATCGTTCCATCCAATCTTAAAAATTAATCTGAACGGTAGTAATTGAAAGGAACCGAAAGCGTTAAACCCGCTCATTAGTTAAGCGACAACATAGATTTACAGATACATGATGATAATCAAACATTAACGCTCTCTAACGGTGAGAGCATAGATCCAGTGATTTCCGACTCGTCCCCCGAGAATAATTTCAAAATAGTTGGAAAAAAGGCTCAGAAAATATTGTTTATTATTTCTCAGAGTAATTTGTTCTACGATGAATAGTTCTCATATATCAATAAAATAATTACTCTATTTAACTAAACATTCAGTATTTTAAATGTATAAATTACTTAAAACAATTGAATTGTACTTTTGTCGACTGCCCATATACAAATTAATAAATATTTTTTATTGATCTTACAGTCCAATCAATTCAATCTAAAAATAAAATAAAAATAAAAATAAAAATAAAAATAAAAAATAAAAATAAAAAATAAAAAAAATAAAAAATAAAAATAAAATAAAAATTAAAAATATAAATTAAATTAAAAATTAAATTAAAATTATAATGACAGTCAGACTGTCCTTGTTTACATTCACCCCCGTAGACTAATCTGAAAATAAAATTTTTGCTGAAAAAATTCTTTCTTAGTAAAGTGCAGTCTGACTGTCCCCAACACCCTTACCTAATTGAAGACTTGTCCAACGTTTCGGCCTCGCTACGACTCCTCATCAGGGACTAAACTAAACCTTATATTCTAATCAACATATACCCATCCCCACCACCAAATTTAGTAAATTAAATATAAATTCCCCTTCTACACAAACTGTCCAAAACCATTCAATTTAATAAGGAATGATAACTGTCCAATCTACCAGACTCTAACATTAAATTCACATTATTTCCATTCCTGGAAATGTGAATATTTTCAAGACTCTCCCGTTTATACTTATTATTAATACCATGTTCCAAAATATCCACATTCACAAAATCAAAAAAATGTAAAAACTTTAAACAATGCTCTTTTAAATCAGAAGTAATATGTGAGCTACGTAAACTATATTTATGTTCATAAATTTCTTTTTTAAATATCTACCTGTTTATCCAATATAGTATTTATCACAATCCATGCAATTAATCTTGGAAACAACTCCTGATTTTAAGCATAAATCATACCTATCTTTGCAATTATTAAACAATCTACTCAAATTATTGCTATTTTTAAAGAAAATTTGAATTTTATATTTCCGAAAATTTCTTTTAATTCTTTCAGACAATCCTGTAACATATGGCAAGATAATAATTTTGCATGCGTTAACATCAATTCCTGCACTATGTCTATTTTCGGTATTATAAATGTCAAACAATCTCTTAGCAATTAATCTATTAATAAATTGAATTGGATAACCATTATTAATGAAAGTTTCTCTTACTATCTGTAAATTATTTTCTCTAAAATCTTTATGTGACAATTTTATTACTCTGTTGTCAATGACACCCTTTGATGCTCCAATTTTGTTTCCGAATCGGTGGTGTGAATTAAAATCTAAAAACCTACCTGACCAAGTAGGCTTTCTGTACCAATTAAGTTTTACCTTATTATTACTACATCTAATTACATTAATGTCCAGAAAACTTAACTTACTATTAACTTCAACCTCCCTTGTAAATTTAATTCTGTCATATACAGAATTGAAAACATCCACCATTTCATCCACAAAAACTTCTGGAACAATTGTAAAGATATCATCAACATATCTCTTAAATATCATTGGTTCAAAAAGCAATTTTGATAAGGCTATACTTTCCAACTTTTCCATAACTAAATTAGCTATAACCGGTGACAAAGGCTTGACATTTATAATACCGAAAATAGACATAGTGCAGGAATTGATGTTAACGGAGGTAAAATTATTATCTTGCCATATGTTACAGGATTGTCTGAAAGAATTAAAAGAAATTTTCGGAAATATAAAATTCAAATTTTCTTTAAAAATAGCAATAATTTGAGTAGATTGTTTAATAATTGCAAAGATAAGGATGATTTATGCTTAAAATCAGGAGTTGTTTACAAGATTAATTGCATGGATTGTGATAATTACTATATTGGACAAACAGGTAGATATTTAAAAAAGAGAATTTATGAGCATAAATATAGTTTACGTAGCTCACATATTACTTCTGGTTTAAAAAAGCATTGTTTAAAGTTTTTACATTCTTTTGATTTTGTGAATGTGGAGATTTTGGAACATGGTATTAATAATAAGTATAAACGGGAGAGTCTTGAAAGTATTCACATTTCCAGGAATCGAAATAATGTGAATTTAATGTTAGAGTCTGGTATATTGGACAGTGTTTATATTCCTTATTAAATTGATTGGTTTTGGACAATTTGAGTAGAGGGGGAATTTATATTTAATTTACTAAATTTGGTGGTGGGGATGAGTATATATAGATTAGAATATAAGGTTTAGATTAGTCCCTGATGAGGAGCCGTAGCGAGCTCGAAACGTTGGACAAGTCTTCAATTAGGTAAGGGTATTGAGGACAGTCAGACTGCACTTTACTAAGAAAGAATTTTTTCAGCAAAAATTTTATTTTCAGATTAGTCTACGGGGGTGAATGTAAACAAGGATAGTCTGACTGTCATTATAATTTTAATTTAATTTTTAATTTAATTTATATTTTTAATTTTTATTTTATTTTTATTTTTTATTTTTTTTTATTTTTATTTTTTATTTTTATTTTTATTTTTATTTTTATTTTATTTTTAGATTGAATTGATTGGACTGTAAGATCAATAAAAAATATTTATTAATTTGTATATGGGCAGTCGACAAAAGTACAATTCAATTGTTTTAAGTAATTTATACATTTAAAATACTGAATGTTTAGTTCAATAGAGTAAATATTTTATTGATATATGAGAACTGAGAATTTAAACAAACTATAAAATTGAACTGTAGTATCTTAACTTATTAGACCGTCATTTTCATAATCTTCAATAAATATTATCTATATTTACATATTTTCCTATCATTTTTATTGTATTATATATATTATATGTAATATATTTGTATTTTACGAAACGTAATGGAAATGAATGTTCAACTCAAACAATCTGCCGTTCAAGCTTTATGCATCCCGACCAGAATGTTAATTAGGGTTATTACTAGGACGTAATCCTAATAAATAGAGAATGTTTAACTGGTTAATAAGTCAGTTACATGTACTCTTCAGCACTAAAAATCTTAATTTTAAAAATTACTTACACAACTAAAATATACTTTAAATTTATTTTATACAAAAGTATATAATAAGGCAAGTATGGTGTATTAGAAATTCTAATCATTTAAAAATATTTGTAACGTAACGAATATTTTTTGCTCTTCAAATAAACCTAACAATTCATTTCAAATACACGGTTGTTTCGAAATTGCAGAATTTTCGTTCTTCTTAAAGCTGTATGTTTTTGTTTCAAATAATAGAATTTGAATGAATGTTTGTTGGATTGTAATAAATATACTTTTCTGAAATTGACTCATTTACATTTAGACTTGTTTTCAATGTGTAGCACAATGTAAATTATGTTATTAGATAAGTAATATTATGTGTATATAAACTTGTAGTCTTATTGTACAGTACATCACATAAAATAAAGCTGTCTGTCACTATCTCGAGAAGAAATTCGTAGAATAAATTTTTTTAATTAATTTCCATAATTTATTAATAATTGTTTTCCATATTAATATTTGTTTATAATATCCATCTATTGTCTAGTACCCGAAGGTTTTGATTTTTGGGCTTTTACAAAAATTTTATTTTACAGATTCTTTAGCAGAGTTTTTGTGTTGTTGAGCATTATTATATTACTGATAGAAAAATGTAGTTACTTTTGAATTAACAAAAATCAGATTGTATCTGCATATTATATTAGTCGCTTTACTTTAGAATATTGAAATATTGTTTATGTTTTATGAAGTGCTTATCATAAATATAATAGTGAAAATTTGAGGAAATTTCATTTTTATAGTGAAAACCATAAGAACATCGTAAAAATCTGGGTTTTCTAAATTATCTTGTAAAATACGAAAAGATTCAAAAAGGATTGTTAAGAAAAGTTATAGATTTCACCAAAAAACATATTTCTTATTTTATACATTTTTCTGTACCAAGAGTTTCCAAAAAATTATATTCAAATTAACGGAGGACATAGAATAGTCAATGAGAATATTACGGCGAAGTACATTGTTGTTAATAATAAAACATTTAAAGAAAAAAAATATGTATTTTGATGAGATTTTGGACTTTTGTTCAATCATTTAATGGAATTTTTTGTATTGGACGAGATAAGTTAGAAAAACAATATTTTGACTAGGTTTTAATGTGATTTATTATAAAATTGAAAGTATCACCAATTTTTACTACCATATATATAATCAGAATCCTAAAAAACGTATATATAAAAATTTTAACAAAAATAGCGTTAGTCGACTAATTGAAAAAATTGGTAGCTTTTTGCTATAAGAGATTTTCTCAGCTTTGATATTTGCCAGTGTTCCTTAAAGTTGCCGTAGGTTTCAAAACTTCGAGCTGCTTCCGAGCTACTGCTAGAATATATATATATATATATATTTATACATATAGCAATAACATTTCTTTTTGGTCAGTATAAGCTACTCATCTTTTATTGCACCCCCCGCTGCCAGCCTATTGTCTCGACAAGCTTTCCCTCTGCACGCGCCGAAGACAGTCATCTCCCCGCTCGATCGCACCATCGCACGAGCTCGAAAAACAACATCTGGAATATCGCACGAAACGGCCAGTACCTCACTTTGGCCGCCAGAGGCCCTCGTTTTCAGTCGAAAATTTTTACTGCAGTCTGGCCCATAAGCGTCGGCGATCTCCCCTTATTATCTCTGTGCCTGGCATCTCCGAGGCATGGTTTCTACAAATTTGATGGAGTATTCTAGTGGTAAGGATCTCCAGCTCCGACGAATTTGGTAAGACTACTGCATCAATGTGTGTTTTCGTCTTCCACGAAGCTTCTGTTTAATATATTCCCACAGATTTTCAATAGGGTTTGCATCGGGCGACTGTGACGGCCAATTTAATGTAACGATGTGAGATTAAGTATTCCACTCAGTACACAGCTTGCTGTAATGATCATTATCCTCCTGCAGAATCTAATCTTCATTTTTTCTGATGAACCAACGGTTGGCAGAAGGCTGTAAAGCCTTTTTATAGAATTTTATCATTTTCTCGGCATTTAGGTTGTCAATAAAGAGGTGCAAAGTGTCGATTCCCTGCTTTGAGAGGTAGCTCCAAAAATGCACCTATCTTCTGTGTTTCATGGTCCGCTGAACAAGCCTATTGATACAAGTTGACCAGGCTTGCGTGAGGACACAACGTCCTCATATAGAACATTCATCAGTAAAAATCACATTTTCAAAATCTCTATCCATAGTTTCATGCGTCCAAGCGAAACGGTTTGTCACATATTGTTCAGTCAACAGAGGCTTCTTTATTGTGCTGCGCCATTTCAACTGACCATCTAGACTAGGTACTTATCAAATGACCCACATATACAGTTTTTACGAAATCACGAATCAGTAATGTCATCGTTAATGACGTAATGAGAATGCGCATTGTGTCGTCTATAAGTTTTTTTTTGCCTGAGTAGATTAAAGTGGAATTGTGAAATTATTGCCGAAGTAAGTAAGTATATTCTGCAATATGTAGAAACAATCGTTTAAGTGCATCGTCATAAAATAGTATTATCGGATTATGAATCATCCCGAGTCCTATGGATGATTGGCCATTCAATTTAATACTTCACTGCCGTATTATATCAGAGATGATATCGACGCATGCAGTATCGATGACCCCTAAAACTTTTACATTCTGTCTGTAAACATTATCAGTTCACACTGTTTATTTGTATTAGGCACTCGGCAACCGTGGTATTTAATTGATAAACTCAACGTCAGCACTTTTGTCCCTAGGAGCGTTATAAAATCGAGGATAATACTTACTGCACTTGGCACATTTCCTAATTGTAATAACGTTTAAAAACTAGTAGCAAACAATTCGATTCATAATTTATGACGAATCTCGTTAAGGTTGAAGATTCATTCTTAATGTTTCATACTTATTTTAAGGTATTTAAACGTTTTTTTGGCCATTTTTTCATTTTTTAAATGAATGCTTTATATCTCAAGAATATTGTGTCGAAATTTCAAATTAATCGGAGCAAAATTGACAATGTTGTGAGTATTTGAACATTCGTTGCTCCAAGTAGGATTTTTACATATTCGTAATTCTGCTTGACAATTATGCGACACGTTTACTTGGAGAGGGATTGTTTTGATTTATAAATCCTACTCAATTGACTTATATTCCTATTGAAGTTCTTAGAGCTACTAGATCTATTTATGAGGATTTAAGTAAAGACGAACTCTTGCAGCGATGTCTTGGAGGTTTCACGCAAAATAATAATGAGAGTCTCAACCAGCTAATCTGAAAAATCTCTCCAAAGTCAGTGAGTGGCACCTCTATACATGTTGAAATTGCAGCTAATGTAGCTGCATGTACTTTCAATGAAGGTTCTTTTGCTCTATTAGCCATTATGAAAAAGATGCAAATCAGTACAGGATCAAGGTCCCACGAATAGGCGAGACAAGTTGACGAGTTGCGAATTAATAGAGCAGAGGAACAAGCCTTACACGACAGTCAAGATGGAAGAGTTTTTCGTAGACAAATACAAAAAGATGCTTTAGACCATGTAGATGAAAGCGTTTTGCTATATGGGGCTGGTATTGACGATTCTATACGAACCTGAAAGAATTATAAAGTTTTATTGTGAATTTTTTAGTTTACAAAACTTTTAAGCCGTTTTCTGAAAACTGCCATTTTTGAAGTTGGTGTACATCCTTACACAAAATCTACTGGACCGATCGGTTTGAAATTTTGCACAGTATATCTTTACATAATTCATCAGGTAACACTGTCGAGTTTTTTGGTTATTTTTATTAATTCTTAATTTTACAGTAACAAATAACCCAATTTTTTATAACAAAAATCTTATTTTTGGCTTTTTAGGGCTACCAAAAATTCTAAAATTAAAAAAAAACTCGACAGCGTTGCCTGAGGAAACATCTCCTTTGGAGAATGCACTTTGGTTTTTGCGATTCCAATCATTCTGTGGTGCGTAATCGTGTACACCGCAAAACAACTTTTTCTCGAGGAGCCTCCGGAGATTCATTGTCATTCGCTTAATTTTCAATATTTTTCAATGAAAATATTGTTCAAATGATACGTTATTATATGCAAATTGAATGGGTAATCCGGCTGTATCTGTGTTGCGAGAAAAAATTCTTAAAAACATGCTTGTTTTATACCGAATTAACCTCATCCCCCTTAAAATATTTATAGTACATCATAAATTTTTATTATACAATCATGATATCACAATTGTTTTAATATGATTTTATCTACACTAAAAATAAGGTATCCCATATACCTCAATGTTAATTTCTTGAACATTTCTCCATTTATATTATGTGTACAAGTAAGTTTCTAGCGTTTTTCCAAAATGAATTGATTATGAAAATATGGTTATATATCCTGTATTAAAAGTATCGTCCTTCGGACGCAACTTTTTGCTACCTTTTTATCAATTTATGATATCCGGACCAAAAAAATTTCTCGTCTTAAGAGTCTAAGAATGTGTCGAGTCAATTTTTTATTCTTTCTACTGAACTGAAGCGTATTCCTGTAAAAGTATTCTGCATTGATTGAAACTAATGTTAGTTAGATGGTGTCAAGTATGGATTGTAAGGCGGACAGAGCAGAATTTCCCATCCACTATTCTCCAAATATTTTTTGACCGAAGCCGCAAAATATAGCCGAGCCTTAGGTGATAAAAAATGACTGACTCATGGCTGATCTCATATTCTGGCCATTTTTATTGTAATAAACGCTTCAAAAGAGTAAGTTCTGTTCGATACAATCGTCTGTTAACTGTTTGACCACTCAATATCAGTTTGCAGTATACGACACTCTTTTGATCACACCATATGCCTAGCATAACCTCAAATACCTGAATATTTCATTTTGGCGTCGAATGGACGGGCTTGCCGGGCTTTGTATTTAATTTATATTTGTATACGATTTTCTGCGCTTAGAGTTACCATAATAAATCTATTTTTCATTCTCAGTGACAATATGATGCAAAAATGATTTATTTTAATAAATCCGTTTGATGTTTCTCGGCTTCAATTCATACAGCAGCCATTTTCCAATCTTTTGAATGAATCACAATGCATTTAGGGACAGGGAAACGGCTTTTTGCGTGCAAATGCAGCAAATTCTTCTTAAATCTAACACAGATAATCATGCAGAAATGCGTCTAATTACTCATCTTCAAAACATTTCGGTTTTCCAGAGTGATCTTTGTCTTCAACTTTAAAATTACCACTTTTGAGCTATTTGAAACACTCGCGGCAAGTCGCTTCATCAATACGTTTCGCTTCTTAAGTTTTCAAAAGCAAACCATAGGCCCCATCCGCACTTTCCCTCATATTAAAGAATAGAAGCAGCGCTTTCCGTAAATGACGTTTATTTGACTGAAAACTCACCATGATTTTGCTCTATAAAATAAACGACACCGAAAGAAATACTCAAATATAACGCTGAAAATTTGTTGACAGATACACAACCTATAAATATAATACATGAGGTCTGACATTTCTACCCAGGAAATTTACTTTTACATCCAATAACACAGCACATAGTCTGTATATTCCAAATATAGTTATATTTTTACAAAGATCATTCTTATCAATTTATTCATCTGTGTGTTAAGTTTTATTAAAAATTTGACATCAGATCAATACTAAAGCACTACTTTATGGAGTTTTCGGAGTAAAATACCAAAAGAAAAAAGTACCGTTATAAAACGTATAAAATAGAATTTTATGGCGAAAGTTCCAAAATACGATGATCCAAAATGCGAAATGATAAACAATGTCTACTGTAAAAAGTTCACAATACCACATGGATCGCATCATAAAGCGATACATATTTTTCTTTACTATGGAATTTAAAATCAATAATGATATCTGAGACAGCTACCATGAAAGTAAAAGACTTGAATCACTTTCATTTGTATTAAATGAAAATTGGACAGGAAAGATGCAACCAACAATTTGAGACTGTTACACCATTTAACTATGAACCATCACAAGCTCTTTCCACGAATGTCGTAGTAATGTCATCCGTGTCACTGGTGAAATTTGTCGCTAGTAATGCCTATGTCACGATCGATACTTTAGGCTATAAAATGTCTCTTATTAATTAAGTAATAAAAGAAAGTAACTGAAAATTAATCACGTAACAAGCCATTTTGAAGCGCCTAAAAGTTTTGGAATTTATACAAAAGGTTGGAAATTGGATGACGTAGGAGTTGAATTCGGGAGACGTCAAATGGCGATTTTGTATGTCCGAAATGTTGCTGAAGCACAATATGAGACCAGATATGAGTCCGTCATTTTTCATACCGATAACGGTTACCAACATGTTGCGGCTTCAGTCAAAAACTATTTGGAAAATAGTAGATGGGAGATTTTACATCATCCGCCTTACAGTCCAGACTTGCCAATATCTGACTACCACCTGTTTTGATCAATGCAGAACGCTCTTACGGCAATACGTTTTAGTTCAAATTTTTTTGATCTGAAATTCATAAATTTCCAGATAAATGAGATATTATAGTATGAATGAGTTCACTTATAGTATTATACTATAAATGAGTTATAGCTTCCGATGGACAATACATTGAATAAAGGATATGTAAATTACGTAGAATATGTAATTACGAATTCTTTACGTTTACTTTTTTTTTTTAATTAAGCTTTACATGTATTTTTAACTAATCATGGTATGTAATATCATTTTGGGAGGAGAGACTAGAGATGAGTCTACTCATAGTGTATCAAGAAAGACAGAGAGTAGCAAAAACGGGTTTGTGTGAATGGGAGAGATATAGAACAAAGAAGCGCGGGCAATATTTCTTAAGTCTATGTTGTTTTTACATAATATATGCTCGAGTGAGAACGTGAAATATACAGGGTCTGCCCAATGTTCTGGACTCCCCCCACTTATAACATAAATTAAGCACTTTGGGAAAAAATGTTAAATACAAAAGTTGTTAATTTTTAAAGGTTGAACTAAATGGTGATTTTGGATTTGTTATTGATTACGATTTTCAAGGTCATTTGAAGGTCATCTGCAGTTTTTTTAAATAGGGATCCTTATTTTGTATGTCAGATTCTGAAAGAGCACAAAATTTTACATCTGGATATGTATCCACATTATGGCCCAAAATGACCTACAGCCAAGAAATCTTGATTATTAAGAACTTGAAGCGTATCTGACCAATACTAAAGTAATTTGATTTTGTAAGTCAAACTTTATGGTGGCGTTAAATTGACAGGCGTTAACCTTAAAAACAACTTTTGTATTTACCATTTTTTTCATAATGCTGACTTTATTTTATAAGTGGGGGTCCGGAATATCTCGAACACCCTGTATATAGATATACTACTATTATTTTATTTGCTTCTGCTTATAGCTTGTCAAGAGATAGAAAAAGAAAAAAACAAAATCATGTATCGTGCGCGCGCGCAGTAGAGAGAGAGAGAAAGAGAGATGCAGAAAAAAAATCCCAAACTCGCGTTTCTCTCTATCTGTATTTTTCTCTCCCCCCCTCTCTCTCTATTGCGCGTGCGCGACACAGGATTTTCTTTTTTATCTCTTAATAAGCTGTACTCAGGCTCCTTAGACAAATAAAATAACAGCGGTATATATATATATATATATATATATATATATATATTCCACCTCCCAGCATAAGTCAACCCATTCTTCCGGTACAATATCTAAGCAACTACTGAGGACATACTATGTAAAAAACATACGACAAGAATAAATATATACTGAGCATGTTACAGAAAGATTTATAAATCTGTACAAAAACGATAAAAAAGGCTATGAAGAGTTTCTTTCTCTTTCTATGAAACAACAATGGAGTAGGCATCGGGGTAATAAACAACCCATTTGAAACTTCTCCTTTACTGGTACTTTCGGTTGGGGATATTTTATTATCAGTCTGGGCATCCCTTAATTGCTTCTTGGTTCCATCGCCGCTGTAAGAGAGAAGAACAAGCTTGTTTTGTATGTATCTTTCTCCCTCAGACAGTTCAATAATTTAATAACACGGTACGCTTGCTCTATTTTTCTGATGTCCATAAAAAAATTAGTTTCTACTCCTTCACAATAAAATTAGTTTCATTCCTTCACTCTATCCTCTCTAGTAATAAAACATAGATTGATAGAATTGATAGCAGCTGTAAAAATAGTTTGGTGATTTGTAAATATTGTAAAATCTGAGTGTTAAAGTATCGAATCCTTTTTATATACATATTCAACAATCTCTAGTTAACTTTAAGGAAATACAAAAATATAAATAAAAGTAAAATAAAATTTTTTAAAAAAAAATTAAATTTTAAAATGTATAATTTAATGAAATAAGAAAAATTTTTACAGTTTCAGCATCTTCCATCCAAGTATGTTTTCTATCCTCTTCTTCAACTCCAGAACCAATAATAGACTTTATAATAATTTGACAACAGTGAACAGCACCTGCTTTTTCAGCTTCTATTGCTTCTTTAAACCAATGTTCTCTATTGATTTCAACGCCATTGGCACTTAACGATGAGATAGCTCTATCAATGATTTTTTCAACCATATGTCTATTTCCATTGGCTTCTTCCAATTTAGCAGCTGTAGTCCAAATTTGTCTATCTGTTGGTATATTTTCTCTTGCTTTATTTAACACTTTACGTGCATTATCATACGTTTCTAATCTAGCTAGCGCCAGCCATAAATCTACACTTGTTGGACAACATTCAACAGCACGACTAAGAAGAATACGAGCGTCTTCCGGCTCTTCTAGTTCAACTGCTGCTCTCCATAATCTCACAGAGTTAGGAATATGCTCTAAAGCCTTGCGATAGACTCTTTTTTTAGCTTTACATTCTGTTTCTAAATCTGCTGCTTTTATCCAAATTCTGACTGAAGTTGAAATATGTCGAACAGCTTGCGCAATAACAGCTTTTGCAGTGTCTGGTGGTTGTAACCTTGCAGCCTCTAACCATAAGTCTTCAGATGAAGGATTCACTTCACACCCTTTCATTATTAAATTTCTTGCAGCTTGAACTTTTCCAACGACTTCTTCTAATCGTGCAGATGCTATCCAAGCTGGAGGATGATTGGGATTAGTTTCCCTAACAGATTTTAACAACAATCGAGCTTTCTTGATATCACTGAAAAAATGAGTCTAGATAATAATACAAATAACAAAATGAAAATAAATTTCAGTTATACAATAATGAAAAATTTATATTCTAAAATATTGTAATTAAATGTAAACTAATATTAATAAAAGTCAGTATAATTAATTGCTTGCGGGGCTACATCACTGCAAAAACATAAAAAAGCGAATATTTTATGATTTTTTTTTGATACAGCGAAATTAAAAGTAAAATAATGTTTGAAGATTTTAATATACTACAATTTATTTAAAAAGTTAAAAATCGTTCAAAAAAATATTAAAAAGTGATAAAAATATAACCATTCTTCGACGGTTTGTGGAATCCAAGACGATTGTGGATTTAATTAATCTTTACGAGTATACCAATTGAAGTATATATGTAATTTTAGAAATATGAATTTTTGTGAAATTGCTGAGTATTTAATAATTTTTTAAAAGATTTTTATAAAAAGAAACAGAGCACTTATTTGTCAATAAATATGTTTTACATACTTTGTACAAAACTTCAGTTCAAAATGAATGTTATTGTGTGCTATAAGGTTCTAACAAAATAATGAAAATTATTCGAATTCTGCTGCGTACCGATTTGACAAATCGTGTTTTGAGAAAAACTCATTTAAATTTTCAAAATGAGTCAAAGCCGTAAAAAAATTAATTCTAAATTAAAAAGGTTTTACCCTTAATCAGCAATTGCAGTTTATCATAAAGATAAAATTAAAAACTGTACTTATGTCGACTGTTCTGAATTAAATTAATAAATATTTTTATCAGTCTTACAGTCCTTATAATATAATATATTAACTAACATAATGACAGTCAGATTTTCCTTGTTTATATTCACTCCCGAAGAATCTGAAATAGAACTTAGTACTCCAATAAATTATATTAAACATTAAACATTAAAAATACAAATAAAATAAATTTAATAATAATTAAAATAAAAATAAAATAATAAATGAAATAAAAATAATAAAAACAATATTCTATGTTAGTAAAGGAAAAAGGACAACCTGACTACCCCACCACATTAAATTTAGATTCCTCTTTGGTGTTCGACGTTTCGGACCACTACGATTCATCCGAAGGAACTAAACAGTTTAGTTCCTGAGGATGAACCGTAGAGGTTCGAAAAATCGGACACCAAAGGTGAATCTAAATTTAATACTTTCCTACCCAATGTTCTCCGGGAGGGACATAGAATAAAATAATTTATAGAATATTAGAAATGCATGTTGCTTAAACGAATCTAAATCGAATATGTTAGTATTCATAATAATTATAATATAACCATTGTTACACTACAATAAAAAATGTAAACATAAGAAATTTTTAGAATTCAATTGTTCTGACCGAATGTAAATTTTTCTCTAATTCTCAACATTGACCAAAACTTTCCAAATTTTTATAAATATTGTGAGATGCATATAGTATATGAACAATGGTATATATGAATGAAGGTGATGGGGACAGTCAAATTGCACTTTATTAATAAAGAATTTTTTTCAGCTAATATATTTGTATTTCAGATTAGTTTACGGGGGTGATTCTAAACAAGGACAGTCTGACTGTCAGTATACCTTTTAATTAATTATATGTTGATATGTATTATTATTGATATAAATATATATTGATATTATTATGTATTAATTTTAATTTGTTGAATTGAACTGTAAAACCAATACAAATATTTATTAATTTATCTAAATATAGTCGATATAAGCACAATTAAATTAGTATTTGAAGAAATTTTATTTAATATATATATATATATATATATATATATATACATATATATATATATATATATATATATATATATATATACGTATATAAATAAAAAATGATATTAATAGCAATATTGTATGTCCCCTGTGGAGGACATCCGGCTAGATTACCATCAATGTATACGAATATTATCGATGTCAAAATAAGCGGCTGCGGGTATTTTTCCTAGAACTGTGGTCTCTGACTACATATTCTAGAGTATAAACGAAATAAATAAATCATAATAAGTTTGAAATATAGTGTATTTACACAGGTTTCATAGTATTACGTGAGTCGTCGTGAGGAGTCGGTGAATGAGTTTTTGAATTAAAAAGATTGTAGTGTGAATAATAAAGTGAGTACATTTAAATGAAACTAAGATCGAGTAAAATAGTTGGGAGTGAAATTTCTTTAGACTTGGAGGATATCTGTGAAGAAAGTAACAATGAGGAAACTTCAATGTTTCAAAATTCCATTACTATCAATGCGGAGACGATGATAGTTTTGATCACGGTTTAGAATTCGCTAAAAAAATTGATAAAAATACAGGTAAAGAGTTTATTAAGTGGAAACAAGAAACATTTATTTGTAACAAAGAGTTTCGTCCATTTATACAACCTGAATTTGAAAATATAAGTGTTCATGAGCCAATATCTTACTTTCAAGATTATATTTCAAATGAATTAGTTGACTCGATTTCTTTCATGACTAACTTATAGACTGTACATCAAGAGAAGAAATTCATGCCTACAAATTCAAATGATATAAAAATATTCTGAGGTTTGCTAATTGCAATGAGGTGTTTAAAGTTTCCACGTTCTAGAATATATTGGCAAAAGGAATTCAAAATACGTCTATTCACTGAAAGTATGTCACGAGATATATTTTTACAGATCCGATCATATCTTCATTTAGTAGATAAATCGTCTATTTCTCCCAATAATAAAGACATATTTGTGCTAGTGCGACCATTCTTTGATGCAATAAAATGTGCAACTCGATACCTATAGAAGAATGTATGGGTATTGATGAACAAGTGATACCATATACCGGAGATGTTCAAAGTAAAACAATACATAAAAGGCAAACCATATCCTTGGGGTATTAAAGTTTATGCATTATGTAGGAAATCTGGACTATTGCATGATTATGTTCTTTACCAAGGAAACAATACTGAGTAGAATACAAATATTCTAAAAAAATTCAGATTAGGTGTCACAGCAGTGTTACTAGTATCAATAGTAAACTACTATTTGCATATATGAAAAAAATATATTTTCATATTTAGGCTACATAAAAGCCAAAACCATAAAAAAACTATCTCGCCGCTACAAGAAATTCAAGTAGGGAAGGGTTAAGGTTATGGGGGCAGTCAGGTTGTCCTTTACTAACATAGAATATTGTTTTTATTATTTTTATTTTACATATCATTTTATTTTTTATTTTATTTTTATTTTTAATATTTAATATAATTTATTGTAGTAATAAGTTCTATTTCAAATTCTTCTGAATATAAACAAGGACAGTCTGACTCATTATTTTAGTTGAAATATTATATTATAAAGGTTGTAAGACCGTTAAAATATTTTTTTTTTTTTTTTAAGTTATTTAACGTCGCTCTATTTATGCTTCCAAGTATAGGTGCTAATTAGCGACGGAGGTCTACGATGTGTTTGTAAACAAAGCACATGTAAATTATTACAGCGGTGCCTGTGTCAATCGACCGAGACCGGGATTTGAACTCGGATCACCAAGTTACTAGTCCTTCGCTTTAGCGATCGAGCCATCGTAGGCCTCCGTTAAAATATATATATATATATATATATATATATATATATACACGCGTAGTATCTATTGTTTCTTATGTAAGTTCTAAATATATGTGTATACATATACATATATATATATATATGTATATATATATATATATATATATATATATATATATATATATTATAACGACACCTCTGGTTATTATTATTAACCTTACCTTTTAAATCTCTCGAGTGTCTGAAACTTAAAGGGAGATGGAAGTGCAATTATAGGAGTACTCTGATGTTGAGTATAAAAATACAACGCGACAATTTATTCATCCAATAAGAATTACAAACACAAATAGTATAAAAGTAATAATACGGTTGGGCATCAGGCGGATGGTTTTCCCGACACGGAAAGAGAAGACTAGCTATTTTTGCTCGACCCGTTATTAAATCGTCGCGTGCCCAGCTTCTCGAGGACGAGAAATCATACGCACTCCCTATAGTGTCTTCGACGCGATTACGCGGACAACGAGTAATACGGGATTACAACTTATGTCTAATACTCAATAATAAGACGGGAGGAAAATGGGACTTACCATACTATCCTTTAACAGTCACTCCGATGTGCTATCTGTTTCACCAGTTGACCGAGCTATTGGAATCCACAATGGCCCCAATCTCGTACGTACACAAAGACTTAGCTTTCCTCCATTTTACTATGAGAACTAGCTTCAATAGTCGACCAATGCACGGCGAATTATTGTTGACCATAGCTCCCCGGGACACCAAAAGCACGGGGTTTCTTTGACACATCCGTCTCAGTGGGCGGTCGCTGCAAGAATAGGAAGAGCTTCAACCGCTCTACATTTTCGTTCGCGCCCCCCCCGACACCGACGCCGGCCGCTTCAGATGGGATGGCTACAATATTGGAAACGGACGTTGTACCGTATTTCGCATGTTACTATATATATATATATATATATATATATATATATATTCCTTCCCCCCTCTCTTGCTTTATCCTTCGTATAAAAGTGCTATATAACATATGATTGTATCAGATATCTCAAAAATATAAAAAAGAATTCTATTACTGTTAGCAAAGGTTTATAGTCTACAATTACCAGATTTTTCCACATTATTGAATTCGTAAATAGATGAAATGTTGATAATGTTCATTAAGATGCTTAGTTACTTTTTTTAACGCAAACATAGAGTTTGTTCCAAATTAATTTATTAAATAATTTTTCTAGTTGAATAAATTACAAAATAAAATGTAGAACATCTTATTATGTTCAATAAAGAATAAAAAAACGATACAAAGAACAAAACTATACATTCGAATGTTTTTAAACGATGTATCTGTATATAAATAAATAATTCCATTAATAAAAAATTCATCAACATTTATTCATAGCGTGAGTCCCCTTGCATTATAAATTAAAATTAAAAATAAACTAAAAAATAAAAATAGCGCAACATACAAATTTTAAAATCATAAAAAATTAATAAAAAAGTAAATAAAAATCATTCTTTTCTTTAAAAATTTAATTAAAATTGATAAATTGAAGCTTTATAATTTTGAACGTGATTTTGAACTGGAACTTAAACAAGTATTGAATTTAGAGTTTATTTTACATACGAAATATTTCTATTAATTTATTTTAATTTTTTTTAAACATTTTTCTTATTTCTAAGCGCTCTTCACTGTGATAACAGTATCGGATAGTTTTTACACATGATCGTATTAAAAT
Organism: Sycobia sp. Sy_11; assembly: GCA_018907035.1. Lineage (NCBI taxonomy): Eukaryota > Metazoa > Arthropoda > Insecta > Hymenoptera > Epichrysomallidae > Sycobia > Sycobia sp. Sy_11. Next base: position 1,874,670 of record JACCIC010000074.1, read on the forward strand.
TAATTCTCGAAATCTTGATCACTGTGATTGGCGTTTGGTTAAGGTTTAATTTGTTAGATTAGTCAAAATGAATCGACTTACTGAAAGAGAACGAATATTACTTCTTATGACGAGAGGTTGGGGCGAAATGGTACGATCTGTTAGGGAAGTAATGAATCTTTTCAATGCAACTTTTAGAGTTACTAGAACTCCAATATCATTTTCAACAGTGTCAAGAACCATTAGAAGGTTCAATGATTACGGTACTATTAATGATCTACGTAGAACAGGCAAATCAAATTCAGCATCAAATGAAGAGACTTCATTAAACGTTATGCTATCAATCATTGAGGCTACACATAATTCTATCCGTAGGGTTAGTCAAGAAAATAACGTTAGCAAATCGTCAGTACATAACATATTTAAAAAAACCAAATTCCATCCATTTAAAGTTAATCTGGTTCATAAGTTGAATGAAGATGATTTCGATTGTCGTGTTGAATTTTGTGAAGACATGATGGAACGCATAATTGAAAATCCTGAATTTTCATATAATATAACATTCTCAGATGAGGCGACTTTTCAACTTGATGGAACCTTAAATAGGCATAACTGCAGATATTGGTCAAATAAAAATCCTGATTGGACTAGAGAAAACAAATCACAATATCCAAAAAAATTAAATGCTGAGCTGGAATTTTCAGCAACAGATTCATAGGACCTTTTTTATTGATGGTAACTTAAATGCACAAAACTATGAAGATATGCTACGAAACCAAATAGTTCCTGCAATTAAAGAAAAAGCTGGCGCCAACTTTGTGAATACATGATTTCAACAGGATGGTGCAGAACCCCACTATACACGACACGTTCGTAATTTTCTAGATGAAATTTTTTTCAATCGATGGATAGGGCGAAGAGGTACTATAAAATGGCCAGCTACATCATCTGACTTAACACCTCTTGATTATTTTTTTTGGGGCTACCTAAAAGATAGTGTATGCAAAACAAAACCTCAAAATTTAGACGAATTATGGCAAAGAATTATTGATATAACGCAGTGGATGCTTTTTACCGCCGGTTAGCTTACTGTCAAGAAAAAAATGGAGGTCAATTTGAGCAGTAAAAAATTGCAGTCCATCATGCTTATGGTCAATGTGAGAGGCAAGGGGGCTCACGCTAATCAAGCACCCCAAAGGGAACAGATTTTACTACGTCCACGTCGTTGTTCCTGGGTAATGCTAAAAATAAATAAGAAAATTAAAATATAAAATGTCCTTGAAGGACACCTTGATAAAGGTAATAGCTTCTGTTATACAAAAATTGAGAATTGCCTATGCCAAGAAGTTTCCAGACTTTGTTCGAGGTTACATGACCTTGTGTGACCATCAAGGTCATTCATAAATCATGACTTGAGCACATGTTTGGACGTAAATTTTTCCGCTCTTTAAATTTCCCTTGTCCAAAATAGAGGTTCTCATTTGAAAAAATAAAGTTGACCTTGAAATAATCTTGAAAGTCAAACTCAAGCTCAAACCCACGGTCACTATTAAATTCCTTGACAAGTTACCTCTAGATTGACCTTGACCTTGACCAAAATCAATTATCTTGGAAAATTATTAAGGTGTTCCGAGATTTTTTGGACACGCTGTATATCTGTAAGCCTTGTCGACACTTATAATAGTTAATTTATATATGCTTGAGAGTAAAGTACAATATCGGGCTAGGTTTAGAAAGTGAGATAGATCTCAATAGACGTCACTAGATAAAACATGTTTTACAAATTATATTAACTCTATATTTTTAAAGTATTATACAAATTAGTTTCATTAATTTTAAATGGAAACTCCTCCGAACATGTAAAGAATTATTAGATATTAGAATCCCAGATAGTTTTGGGACAAAGTCATGTACATTAAGGAATTTTTTTGAAAGTGCATTCGGCAGTTGACTCCGAGACGCTATAAATAATATCTGCAATATCATTTTCAAGTAACACAGAATTTACAAACTCTTGGAAATCTGATAATTTTGGGCATTTTGTACATGTTCCTAAGTAACAATTGGGTTTAGGATTTCTGCAAAGAAAATATTTTATGCAATCAGCAGCACATTGCAACGGATAGTGCGATTCTTAAATCAGTATAACTAAATTGGAAGCATCAAACATCGCCCTGAAATTATGATGAATTACACATATATAAACGTTGTGTGTGCCTTTCTCTCTACTTAAAACAATCCACCTAGGTCGCAGCTCTGCAAACTTACTAAAATTGATCAGTTCTTGTTGAAGTTCTGTTTGAGAATGTCTATATAAAATCTTCACGTCAAATAAAAGCAATTTTTTTGGTACAGTAAGTATCTCATTATCTTCTTTGATTTTCAGCACATCTTTTTTGTTTGGTATAACGCGACTGTTAGTATCGAAGTTATAATATTCCAAAACTTTGCTAACAGTACTATCAAGTAATGTCTTGTCCTTGCCCTATTTTGGATCGGGAGTTGTCAAAATTCCAGCTTCATGTCTCAAATCCCTTGCATTTTTAGCCATTCTAATGGAAACATTGAACTCTTCTATAATATTTCGTAATGTTCTACAATCAGATAAAACTGTTAGAATGGATACTTTTAGTGGATCATTTTTCGGTACAAAAAAATTTTTCTTTTAATCCATTCTTTAACTGTTCCATTTTGTTTGCTCTTGACAAACAAATTTTTTTAACTGGCTGAGGTTCAACAACATCTTGATGTTTCGAGATTTTTTCATCTAGCGAAACATTTGATGATTCTAAAGATTTATAGCTCTTCTTTCTACAATTTGTACAAATTACTGCTTTTTCAGAAATATCGGGATGCTTGAACAAAAATGAATTTGAAATCCAACGTAGGTCTTTCCCTTTATGACTTTTGTTCCTGAAGAGATTACCTCTATCTAAACGAAAGTTCGTAGGGGAATGTCACATGGTTGTCACTCAACTGTTGATTCTACAATGCGAGATTTTAAAATGTTTTAATAAATAAAAATCTTTTAAAATATATGACTCACTCAATAATTTCTATGGCTTGTAAATATTCAAGAATAGTAAAGAATGATTTCAATTATGACACGAAATATTATACTAGAATGTTTGAACTTTTCCGTTAACTTACTCTAAAAGTCTACTTACCCATATTTAAGTTAACCCATATTTAAATTCTATTTAAATTTTTAAAACTCTATCTAAAATTTACTTAAAAACCACAGAAATTAACTTCTAGTATTGAAAAATTGATTTAATATTTACAAAAAAGACACTTTCAAACCGAGCGAAAGAGAAAACAACTGCGCGTATATACGTCTACATATATATAAAATGTGCGACTAATTCTTTTCTCTATTTCGGCAAGTTCGGAACCACTTCCACGACCAAAATCCATTCTCTCTCTCTCTCTCTCTCTCTCTCTCTCTCTATATATATATATATATATATATATATATATATATATATATAGTAAACATCTACAGATTAATTATTAATACTATTTATGCGTACGCGCGCGCACACACACACGTCAAAATGAGGAAATCAAATTATGAACATCAGTTTTAAGTTAAAGAACACTGCACACACACACACACACACACAAAAGAAATGCGAGTAGTAATCCTTTTCTCTATTTCGGCACTGAAAATCCAAGACTTTATAACAAAATATAGTAATTAAACATTTATTGTTATAATCAATAATATAAAAACATTCTTGTTTGATTGTCTGAATGATGTGGTGAATCCGTGATTGACAAATACTTGTTTTGGCCAATTTTATGCATTGATTGCTTACCTATCAAACAATTTTCTCCAATTTATATAAATTATTTATTAATTATATCAATATCATTTTTCAAGCCTAAAGGAGAGAAGGAAAGAGTTTTCTGCATGTATATATAGAGAGAAAGAGATAGGGTAAGGCGGGGCATGCGTGGGTTGGTGGGTCAGTTGGGCATATAATTTTTATTATATAATAAAATTTAATTACTAAACCATGTATGAAATTGTTAAATATAATGTAAATTTTTTGTATACCAAAAAATTTTAATAAAATATATGATTTTAATTCAGTTATCAATAGATTTTAAAAAAGTGCTCAAAATTTTTTTGGTAGCCATCCTTCAAAACACCAAATTGAACAAAAAATTTACATTTTTATTATATGAAATTAATACTGTTTGAAACCTGAGGATTTTTTCTATCGATTCCTATATTTTTCATTTTCTAATATTGTTGCAAAATATGCAATTATTGACAAATTAGAAAAGTTGTTGAGCGGGGCACGATCGGCACCCAAAGGCGGGGTATGTTTGGCAGACATGTTTATAATATTACCTGCACCCACAACATGTGAATACGTCAAAAATGTCTAAAATTTCTTGTTTTTGAAGTCTTCATTCATTAGATAATTTTTTTCGTGCATAGATGTTCCTTCTCGTATCAAATAATATATATTGTGTGTTTTTTGGTTTTTTTATTTTTAATATTTTTCTGATTTGAATACATCTAATAATAAGTAATATGAAATAACGAATCCAGTTATTGCAGTTCACAATTTTAATGTTAGTTATTTATAACTTCAAAAGATTCCGAGATTCTTATTGTTAACATTCTTATTATCATTTCTAATTACATTTTTGTTATTCTTCTGTTGTCAATATTTACTTGATAATATTTTCATTTGGAAATTCATATAAGTATACAATTAAAAATTTTGTTTCTTTTCACTGAATCATTCATTCCTATCGTGTCTCGATGACAAACTATTTGTGATCCGCCATGCCACAATTTTTAAATTTCATATTTTTTATTGTTTTGAAACAAATAACTGTTATTAAAAATTAAAATATTATATAATAAACCTTTAGATACTCAACTTTCAATCGGTGTAGTTTTGATCTAAAAAATTAGACAGAATTTTTTTCAACGTGGATAAAAAAAGGGTGTCCACACGCCTCGTCTTCGCAATATATATATATATATATATATATATATATATATATATATATATATATTCCTTTTAGCATTGTGCACCATCCATACAGTCTATGAGATATGTGCAAGTAGCATCTGTACATATGGTACAGTACATGTGTGCGTATTGGGCGCTGCGCGAGCGCGCTTTGCAAAGAGTGGACAGTTAGTCGAGTCCAAACCCGTGTGTAGTATTGACGTATTGAATAAAGCTCTTAATTACTGATTTATAGTCTTTTGTCTTATTCTTTGTTAACACTGCTATATATATTTATCTATTCCTTTAGTTAAGATTCCAACAATTCCCCTATATATTGTCACGGTGTTTTCACGCCGTTCACTTACTTTGA
>JACCIC010000074.1:1885000-1907500 GCA_018907035.1 Sycobia sp. Sy_11
AGACTGCACTTTACTAACAAAAATTTTTTCAGCCAATATTTTATTTTCAGATTAGTTTACAGGGGTGACTGTACATAAGGACAGTTTGACTGTCATTATAATTTTTAATTTAATTTTTATTTTTATTATATTTGTGTATTGATGTATTAATGTTAATGTAGATTTGTATTGATATTGTTATGTATTGTTTTTGATTGATTTGATTGGACTGTAAGACCAATGAAAAAATATTTATTAATTTGATTACTTATATTTGGACTATTTAATGTCATTGCCTCCATTTAAATATTTTATTATGAATCAATTTATGAACAAATAATTTTTAAATGTAAAACATATCGTCCATGCTGTATGGAAAGGGGTAGGTAAGTTTGTGGAGCAATCCAAGATTGATCCGAAAAGGTTAATAATAAATTTACTCAATCCATTTCAGGTATCCTCCAGCAATCTATTATTAGCCATCTTTGGGCAAACATATAATAGTATTATTCTCAAGTATCCTTGGGATACGAAGAGCCTCATTATAATGGAGGTATACACAAACAAAATAAATGTTAAAAATATTATGAAATATAACTTACTTAATATCTCCTCCATATGATGGAATCATACTTTGCAAATCTGTTAAATAACCTTTTGGATCAACTACGGTTTGTCCTTCAACAGAATCTGAAACTTGTCTTAATTTAACATTCATCAAATTATTTCTAGCTTGACCAATTTTTCTCAAATCTAAATCACCCGTAGGTGTTAACATTCCAGGAGTAGTCACTCCTGGTAACATAGATGATAGGCCACTTGAAGGATCTATACTAGTTGTAGATTCACCACCTAAATTCCTTGCTAACACTGAATCTGGCAAAGGAGTAAACTTTTCTGCTCTAGGATTTCTTTGTTTTCTATTTCTGGCATCTCCAACTTCAGGAACATTCCTCCATTCAGATTCAGAAACATGTGCTAGATCTCTTTTAAGATCTGAGAATTGCTGTTGAATTTTTGGTCTTTCTTGTCGATAACGCTCTAATTCTTCACGTAATCTTTTTTCTCTGTAATCCTTACGTTTTTCATCCATTCGCTTATCTATCGCTTCATATATAGCATCTGCTTCCTCATCATCTTTATCATATGGGTCCTATGTAACAAATAATTTGTATATAAATTAAAAATATTTGTTTAGTCAATATAAAAAATTCAAATTTAAAGTGCTGAAAAAATTTTATAGTCAATCTCATTAGCTATACATTTAAAACTAATAAATCTAGGATCTTACAAGATTTAATAAAAAAATATGTATGTTTTAAGCCGCAAATTAGAAAGATCAAAGATAAAATTTGAGACCAAAAGAATTCAGCGAGGTTCAGCAATTATTGAGCTTCAAAAACTTTCTCTGAAACTTTGAGAACACATTTATTTCAATGTCTATTATACGAGGTAAATATTATAGAATAAGTACTCAAAACAAATTTGAATAAAAAGTGTGACGAAGTTAGTACTTTTTATATTGAATCTCTATATCTAGTTTCATTAAAATATTTTTATTTTTGAAATCTATTCTATACATTCTTTTAAAAAGCTAGAATTATCCATTTTGTCAGAAATAATATGCAATTTTTTTATAAATCAACCCAAGATTATTTTTGAGTAACAGCAAGAACAGCAGTAATAGCAGAGATTGGTAACAAATACTAAAAAATAATGCATAAAATGTATTTTTAAGAATCTGTATATTATAATTTAATATTTTCTTTACACACACACACACACACACACACACACACACACACACACACATATATATTTATATCCACACCTATTTAATTTCACAATATAGGTTAAAAGTTAATTAAACTATGATCAATGAACATGATACATTATAATTTATATAAATTTGTGTTTTTCAAAACTATAAACTATTTTTTATATTTATTTCTTGAACCTATCGTTGTATTAAAAACTGAAACAAAATTAATATTGTTACAACTAAACAAGCAATATTTATATATTTATTTTTTACTTAATGAAAAATTCATAAACATAAATATGGAAGTTACTCAAAATAAAATAGCATTTCTTTTACAATAACCAGTACCTTACTGAATAATGAACCTCCATAACCAGAAAATTCATCATAATTTGAATCATTAAGATCTTCTTCATCTTCTTCTTCTTCTTCTTTTTTTTTTGCCCGTTTTGTTGGTGGAGCATGCCTATCATCTCTAAAAAAAGTTTCAGAATAATATCAATGTACTATAGTATCCAAAAATATTCAATGATGTATTATGCATACTAACGAAACATCATTAGCATCACGAGCAGGTCCAATATCAGAGCGAGTAGTAAATCCAGTTGCTCTAGAACATAATCAAATATAAATTTAAGGTTCAAAAACACCCACTTTTCGCATATTTGCATTGTGAGATTTCTTTGTAATATATGTCTATATGTGTGCATGTGTGTGTGTTTATTTATTTACCCTCTACCAACACCAGCTACATAACCCAACGGTGCTGGTACACCTAAAAAATGTTTTTTATTTCTTGTTAAAGACGTCGACGAAGCTGCCATATTTAATATTTACATAAATAGCACGATCGTATATACTAGTTTGGAGGGTTGAGACAGAGATAATAAGAGGAGATCGCCGACGCTTCTGGGCACAGAGATGAGCAGAGATTGCCAGAGATATAGACGATGGTGGTTCCGAGACAGCGCCAGATTCTGCGGCAGAATCACGAACAAGGTCCGTCTGCAATCTCGACTATCGATAAATGTAACGCACTGCTGAAAAATGTCCGAATAGAAAGCACATTAACATAATTAACGCATCAAAGCAATAAAGAAGGAGAAACAGCGGGCGCGTATACAAGCTGCTGTTAAGGGAAAGGGCAAGGTGACAGGCAGGCACGAAGCCGAAGAGGGGAAGTAGGGGAAGTGAAAGACCGAGCGAAAGAGAAAAGAACTGCGCGTATATAAGTATATATATATATATATATATATATATATATATATATATATATATATATATATAGGACAGAGTGAGAGAGAGAGAGAGAGAGAGAGAGAGAGAGAGAGAGACAAATGGATTTTGGTCGCGGTTGGAAACGGTCCGAACTTGCTGAAATAGAAAAAAGAATTAATTTCTTATATATATAACTTTAAACAATGCTCTTTTAAACCGGAAGTAATATGTGAGCTACGTAAACTATATTTATGCTTATAAATTCTCTTTTTTAAATATCTACCTGTTTGTCCAATATAGTATTTATCACAATTCATGCAATTAATCTTGTAAACAACTCCTGATTTTAAGCATAAATCATCCTTATCTTTGCAATTATTAAACAACCTACTCAAATTATTGCTATTTTTAAAGAAAATTTGAATGTTATATTTCCGAAAATTTCTTTTTATTCTTTCAGACAATCCTCGAACATATGGCAAGACAATAATTTTGCCTCCGTTAACATCAATTTCTGCACTATGTCTATTTTCGGTATTATAAATTTCAAACAATCTCTCTCATTATTAATGAAAGTCTCTCTTACTATCTGTAAATTATTTTGTCTAAAATCTTTCTGTGACAATTGCATGGATTGTGATAAATACGATATTGGACAAATAGGTAGATTTTTAAAAAAGAGAATTTATGAGCATAAATATAGTTTACGTAGCTCACATATTACTTCCGGTTTAAAAGAGCATTGTTTATAGTTTTTACATTCTTTTGATTTTGTGAATGTGGATATTTTGGAACACGGTATTAATAATAAGTATAAACGGGAGAGTCTTGAAAGTATTCACATTTCCATGAATCGAAATAATGTGAATTTAATGTTAGAGTCTGGTAGATTGGACAGTTATCATTCCTTATTAAATTGAATGGTTTTGGACAGTTTGTGTAGAAGGGGAATTTATATTTAATTTACTAAATTTGGTGGTGGGGATGGGTATATATAGATTAGAATATAAGGTTTAGTTTAGTCCCTGATGAGGAGCCGTAGCGAGCTCGAAACGTTGGACAAGTCTTCAATTAGGTAAGGGTGTTGGAAACAGTCAGACTGCACTTTACTAACAAAGAATTTTTTCAGCTAATATTTTATTTTCAGATTAGTCTACGGGGGTGAATGTAAACAAGGACAGTCTGAGTGTCATTATAATTTTAATTTAATTTTTAATTTAATTTTTAGTTATAATTTTTATTTTATTTTTTTACTTATTTTTATTTTTATTTTTTATTTTTATTTTTATTTTATTTTTAGATTGAATTGATTGGACTGTAAGACCAATAAAAAAATATTTATTAATTAATATGTGGCAACTTTAAGGAAACCTATCTATTTCGTAAAAGTGTATTTATTTTAGTCCAACAAATATTCATTTACATTCTATCTATTTAAAACAAAAACATACATATTTAAAGCGAACGAATATTCTATAATTTTGAAGGAATCGTCTGTTTCAAATAAACAGTTAGGTTTATTTGAAGAGCAAACGACATTTGTTACGTTCCAAATACTTTTAAATGATTACAATTTCTAATACACCATACTTTCCTTATTTTATACTTCGTATAAAGTAAATTTAAAGTATGTTTTAGATGTGTAAGTAATTTTTAAAATTAAGATTTTTAGTGCTTAAGAGTACCCCAACCATGGTTCAGAGTTTAGCAATTGTCTCGGCTTTGCTCGAGATAGTGAATGGAACTGACTTATTAACCAGTTAAACAATCTCTATTTATTAGGATTAAGTTCTAATAACCCTAATTAACATTCTGATCGGGATGTCTAAAGCTTGAACGGCAGATTATTTGCGTTGAACATTCACGTCCATTGCGTTTCGTACAATACAAATATATTACATATAATATATATAATAAAATAAAAATGATGGGAAAATATGTAAATATAGTTAATATTTATTGAAGATTACAAAAATGACAGCCTAATAAGTTAAGATACTATAGTTGAATTTCATATTTTGTTTAAATTCTCAGTTCTCATATATCAAAAAAATATTTACTGTATTTAAATAAACATTCAGTATTTTAAATGTATAAATTACTTATTTTAAATAAACGATTAATTAATGGTATACGAATAAACCATTTATTTAAATGTATAAAATTTTATTTCAGTATAGACTTATTTCTATGACATTCATTTTACTTGGAACTAAAAAAATGTATGTTTGATTTAATTTTATAATGTTTTTCTATTTAACTAAAATAATTAACTTGCAATAAAATATATGTACGCTTTAAAAAAATTAACTGAACATTGAGACAATATTCATAGCCATTGTCAGAAATTGATCTAGGTTTCGATTGAATAGATCTCGAAAAAGCTGCTAATGATAGATTGTAAACTTTTCTAAAAATTATTTGATTACTTTTTCGATTTTTGGAGTATCATATCAGAATCCTATATAATCGTATTTGACACATAACTATTTTGTATGGAGGAGACAGAGAAAGAAGAAAAGAGAGAAAGAGAGAGAAAGAGAGAGAGGGGGAGGGGAGAAAAGAAAAAGCCAAGGGGATTAACATGAATTATTCGCTGTTGGTTGGTGTTACCATACCATTTACGCGCGAGTTTCCCCTATACTATTTCGTCTCTTTCTCTCATTTGGTTTCACTATTTATTACTTGTCCATCTGCAAGCATGTTGTATGAGGGCTAGTAGGTAGTCTACCGATATAAATGCAACTAGCTATGTTGCCATCATTTTGTTTTATTTTGTTAAATTTGCAATAAAAAATTCAAAATTTGATTTGGTTTATTTGGTTATAATTGCTGGAAATGGTCATCATGAATATTTCAATGATAAATTAATTTTATCAAACCGATTTTTTTATAATATAAATGTATTTGTTAAATAGAGAAACATTACATATTAAATATAATACATTAAATATTTTAAGTAAAACGTAAAAAGTCAAAATAAAGTTATGCATTCAAAATACATAAACATATCGTTATTGTAAGTAGACTATCTAGACCATAAAATATACACTTTTTAGTTCTAAATATTTAAAAGATAGAAGTTATTTAATTATAAACTTCAGACAAAGAACGCATTCAATTAATTTTGTTTCTGAAAAAGTGTACATTAGTGAAAAGTATAGGATTTTTAGACATTGTTAAGCAGAAGAGTATCAATAACTGTTGCAAATATCTTATTTATTTTTATAAAGCTATCCTCTATTGGCAGACGTGGCATGTAGAGTACCCCTACATCACTGCCCCCCGAATGACCCCTTTATCGACGGTGAGGGTAGGGTAAACGTGACTTCATACAAAGGTTGCGTGTTTAGATCAGGTCGGGGTGTAACCACTATAAGGTGTATCACAATGGTTTTGATATTCCCGTATATATACACCTAATAAAGCAATAGTCCGTGGTGCGTTTCGTCCCGGGGTTACCGACTGGACTCATCAGAAAGGCATTGTCGGTAACCCCTGTATTAGACGCGGTCATATAAACCGGGTCAAGGGCTTATATATTAACCGGAGGCTTATAGTGTCGCTTACGGATTAAACAAGTATTAAGCTGCCATCTATTGGCAGTCTTGGCATGTAGGATACCCCTACACTACGATAAAAATAGCTACGTGAGTACCATAACAGCGATCGTGGCTAAACTTCCGAAAAACGACCATAACGGATTCGTGGTTGAGACCAGAGATAATAAGGGGAGACTGCCGATATGTATGTTAGATCTGGTTAGACATTGCAGTAAAATTTTAACACTCAGCGCTAAGTCGGTGAACATCGGTACTCCATTCGTGCGATATTCCAGATGTTCGTTTTCGAGCTTGTGCGATTGAGGAGAGATGGCGTTTAGCAGGAGGGACGCCGAAACAATAGATGCAATAAAAGGGATTAACTGGTGTTGAAATTCTTTAAGTGTGTATAGATTTTCTTGTCTGCATGTGTAAGTGTATATGTGCGTGCAATGTATGTTTATATATATATACGTATTCTCTTAAAAATTTTTAATTCGTTGGGTGGCGATGATCGTTGTGCAGAATCAGGCTTCAAAAGTTTTACACACTTCAAGAATTTCTTCGGGGATACAAGTGAATCCCATTTATTACACCCCGCTGCCATTTTTATGAAAATAGGTATATATATATATATATATATATATATATATAGAGTTTAAAACTTGATAATAAGACTACGTTGATGTTAATAATGAGACTGTAACGTTCCTATCCCCCTCGGGATAGCCTACGCGGTATTTTCCAGGGTAGTTTGAGAGTGGAGGAAGTATTTCAGTATTCTTTATTTTTTCGAAATCCAGGCGAGTATTTTAGCAGTATGGTATGTAATAAATATTTAAATTTGATATATATATATATATATATATATATATATATATATTTCGGGTGGACGATTTATTTCTGTTTTACATTTATGCGTCGTATTACCAATACTTATATTGCTAATACCAATAAAATTAGTTTTTGCCAATACTAATAAAATTAGATTTTCTTTGTTAAATTTTGCTAATACTAATAAAATTAGATTTTCTTTGTTATTTTTTCGGTATTTAGTTTTAATTTTTATGTAAGAAAATTATTTGTCTAATACATACATATGTTTCTTTCAGAACATGTGATACATCTTACATGCCCTGTTACCGGATCAATGCGCATATGGAACCGCCGATTTCCGACCCATTGCCGGTGACGGACGGCTCCCAGCCGGAAAAACAATGTGGCGTTTTCATCGTAGATAAACGCCCGCCATGGGCGTGTACCGTCGGCAGGAGCTCGTCCATGCGGCTTATAGTCCGGGGCCCGAATCGACGGCATGCCCTTATAAGGTGCATGATCCGGCGGCAGCAGTGGCGGTGTTGGTCTGTCAGGGCCAGGTGTATGGGCATTATTCGGCAGCGTGGGCTGCTCGCCGTCGGCAGGAGGCACGTCCGCCTCGTCGACCCGCGGTGGCTCCGGGATGGCTGCTGGCGCTGGATCGGCCTGATGATATACGGCAAGCGGTCGACCTTCCACTTGTCGACTAGGCGGCCGCGCTGGAAGCACCACCAGGCGTGGACGCACCGGTATCCTTAACATATTTGATAGCTGCTGCTCGGCGAAGAACAGCTCGCGCTGTGCCTGGGTGAGTTGCCGATGGAACATATTTTTCGATTTATTCGACACTTTACGATTCGGCGATTTGTTAAGGACTGATTAATTTTCGTTACTTCTGATCCTAATTTGAATGTCCTTAATTTAACTTGTTGGGGATTAATTCTCTATTTTCTTTAAGAGGGCATCAACCCTGTTTGCTCTTAATTTTCGGATTATATATATATATATACAATTGTCGTCGGCCGACTCTTGTAATGTCGATATTGCGACACGAATATAAATGATCAAATTTTCGGTAAAATAAATGAATTTATTAATATAAAATATTTATTGCAAATAATTTTTTTTTAAAAATTAAAAAAAATAAATTCATTTATTTTTTTACAATTATTTATTTTATATTATTTATTTTATATATTAGGTAGAGTATACGAATAAATATAATATAACCGTTATATAATTTAAACATATACCATATAATAAATCAATTTAACAAAATATTTATATATTTCTTTCTTTACAGTTTTCATCCATGGGATCTTCGGAGTCGGTGGCGCTATATGTCCCTTCATCATCTAACCTAGCGATGACTCTTCTTGCTGCTCTAAGATGTAGTCGCCTGTTTTTCCGGCGGCGTTCGTGGGCTGCCGGACTTCGCTGGTTGAAAAGGATTCGATAGCTGATCTTATTTATTTCCGCCATGCCAAAAATGATGTTCACTGGTTGTTCTGGTATTATGGCGAAATTGCTAATTCTTGTCCTCTCTTTGCAGGTGTACTCCACCTCGAGTGTGTATGTAAAAACGACGTTGACGGGATCGACGGTGTATAACGGATCCCGGTTAAGATGGAGAACCACTTCCCCGTATACGCGTTGAGCACCACGTCGTTCAAGTATCCTGCCGATCTCTGCCGAAGCCGTGGTCATCAGTGTCCCAGTATTAATGAGTGCATGGAATTGAATTCCATAGCACTTGATAGGAACACTGAGTTCCAAGAATTGACGGCAGAGCTCTTGTTCGACAGGGTGCTGCATGATGACTGAGTTCTGGGGCCTCTGGGCGGCCCTTATATAGTGGCTTCACGGTGGTATATTACCTAGATTATTATACTTTTCACGTAGATCCTTAATATCGATATGTTTAATAATTCGTCCTTTATTATCTTTCAGTTCATATATAACCGGCGATATCTTCCTGAAGATAATATACGGACCCAGGTATTTTGGAGCTAATTTTGCGTTGAATGCGTCTATTTTATTCGATAAATCGTGTGATCGTTTATAGACACAATCGCCGATTTCCGGGCTCCATTTTCGACGTTTTTGATCATAGTAGTATTTTTGTTTTTAAAAATTTTGAGCTAGTTGGCTCTGTACGAGCTCTATTGTCTCCTGTATTTTTTTGATACGGTGTTCGGCGGTAAAATTCGATTTTTGGCCGTATTGTTGAAAAAGAGATCCGGGCGCTCTTAATTCTTGACCAAAATTTATATAGGCGGGTGTAAAACTTGTCGTTTTGGAAGTAGCCGTGTTGTATGCGAATTGTAGCTCGAATAAGTAGTAATCCCATGTTCTAGGATCTTTCTCTATGTATTGAGAAATCATTGTTTTTATTACTTTATTTTTCTCGTTCTACGAGATTACATTGCGGCGTGTATGGTGGAGTTTTCCGATGAGCCATTCCGGTTTTCGACAGCATTTCCGTAAATTCTTTTGAGACAAATTGTCTCCCATTATCCGAAATGATAATTTTCGGATATCCGAAGCGTAATATAACTTGCTGTTTTACTGCCTGAGTTACAGCCTCGGCAGTTGCTTTTCTTAAGGGCTTTAGTTCTACCCATTTCGTAAATTTATCCTGCATTACAAGCAGCCATGTGTTTAATTTTGTCGATCTCTGGAGTGGTTCTATGAGATCAACTGCCACGATATCCCAGGGTTGTTCGACTAAAGTTGCATGCAGTTTTTCGGCGGGTACCTGTTGTTGAGATTTAAATTTTTGACAGTTTTCGCAGTTTCTTACATATTTCACTGTCATCCGCAACATTCCCGGCCAATAATAATTTTTTGCAATTTTAGCTAGTGTTTTTGGGATTCCTAGATGTCCAGCCGTCGGATCATTATGTACTTCGTTTAGTACTTTGTTTTGTTCGGATCTCCTCACACAAAGTTTCCATTGTAGATTTTCACTAGTGTCATTAAAATCTAAGGTCTGCAGTACGTGTTTATACAGTCGGCCATTTTTTATACAAAAATCTGGATAGTTTTCGGGATCACTATCCACATTTTTGTATGCTTTTTTATACCAATCTTCTGTTTTCATTTCGGTGGTTCCGACTGCTACTGGCTGTCGCGACAGTGTGTCCGCGAGTAAGTTATCTGTTCCTGGACGATATTTTATTTCAAAGTCGTATTGGCTCAGTTTAAGTGTCCATCGAGTTAGATGTCCAGACGGATTTTCGATGTTATTAAGTCATTTTAACGATTGATGGTCTGTTAATACTATAAAATGGTATCCTTCCAGATAATCACGAAATTTTCACACGCTCCATTTAATGGCTAGGCATTCAAGCTCTGTGGCGGAATAATTTTTTTCGGCGGGAGTCAGCGTTCTACTAGCAAAAGCAATAACTCTTTCGCTATTCTCATACGCTTAAGTAAGCGCTGCCCCCAGTCCTTCTTTACTGGCATCCGTTTGCAGGGTAAACGGGCGACTCCAGTCTGGACAGGAAAGGACGGGTGCGTTTGTGAGAAGTTGCTTAATTTTGTCGAACGCTTCTTGCTCTGCTTTTCCCCAGGTCCACTTAGCTTTTTTCCTAGTTAAACGATCTAGAGGTGCGTCATGATATTAGACCCATGAACCGTTGGATTTCTTTCATGTTTCTCGGTGGTGCCAAATTAAGTACAGTAGTTACTTTCTCCGGATAGGTTTGTAGACCATTTTTGTCCACAATATGTCCTAAATATTTTAGGCTTGCACAGGTGAAATGGCATTTCTTTGGATCGGCTTTAATTTCGCTATCCTTAAACGGTCGAAAACTTCTTTTAATTTTTCGAAATGCTCCTCGAATGTAGACGTGACTACCACGATATCGTCGAGATATGCAAATGCATAAGGTGCCATCACTGGAGTGATCACTTTGTCTACCAGTCTTTGAAACGTAGCCTGTGCTTAATGTAAGCCGAACGGCATTACGTTGAATTCGTACAGTCCTTTACCGGCGACGGTAAAGGCAGTGATAGGGCGGCTTTCCGGTGTTAATGATACTTGCCAATATCCATTCTTTAGATCCATTGTCGATAGATATCGGGCCCCTCGTAATTTGTCTAGTGTAGCATTAATTTGTCGTAACGGGTAGGCGTCCTTTTGTGTAACTTTCTTTACCTTTCTGAAGTCCACACAGAATCGCGCTTTTCCATCTTTTTTTTTACTATTACTACCTGTGAACTCCATGGACTGCTTGATGGTTGAATCACATTTTCTGCGAGTATTTTATCGACTTCTTTGTTCACAATCTCTTGCATGACTTGATTCCTCGGTCGATATTTCTGTTTAATAGGAGCTTTCTCCTCTAACACGATTTCGTGTTGCAGCAGAGGAGTTGGACCTTTAATATATTGAAATTTGTCCATTTCTTGTTTTAGGAATACTGTTAATTCTTTCTTCTCGGCGATACTGAAATTTTTAAGTCCTCTGGGTGCTTCGATTGTACAAACCTGATGTTTTTGACAGATAGACAACTTTGTAATTTCGGAGTTGTTTAGTGTTATTGTTATTTCTAGTTGTTCGAGTGCGTCCATCCCTAATAGTATAGGTTGGCTTAATCCTTTCAGAACTAAAAACCTTTGTTGTATGCGTACTACTTGTACATAAATCGGCCAGGATACATATTTTCCGAGATTAATTTCAGAACCGTTGGCTAGTACTGCCACGCGGTTGCTAGGCTAACTATGCCATCCATATTTCATGCACGTTACGCTCAGCTGCTCGCTTACGTATGAGCTTACTGAACCGGTATCTAGGAGTGCTAGTACTCCGTAATCGCCAATCATAACCTGTCAAAAGTGGCGGTTATCTGTTTCTTTATTTAGTTGTTGTTGAGAGACCGAGCTGGATTTGGCGTGGGCTCGGCCCTCCTGGCGTTCCCCGATGGATGACACTTGCAGTCGCGAGTATACACATTATTACGACCGCAGTACGAACAAAAAATCTTCTGTTGGTTTGTACATTTAAAACGATCGTGGCCCGTCTGTTTGCACCTCCAACAACACTTATTTCTGTCGTACACAGTAGATATTCTTTCGTTGTATTTTCGAACTTCGTGTTTTCTGTTGTGCGGCTCTGTGGTATGTACAGCTGCATGACTATTCCTTGTTGTTGTTTTGTACACTTTTTTTTGGTTTCTATGTATTTCTCCAATAACTGCACTATGTCGGAGGTAGACGTAACATCGTCACAGCGTATATGAAGACGGTATTCGGCGAGCATGTTGTAATACATTGTTTCTGTTTTTTGCTCCTCTGCTAATCCTCCTCGGCGTCTCATTAGTGTGATCAATGAGTTATCGAATGCACGGATGTCCTCATTAGATTCCTGTATTCTGTTATGAATATGTCTGTCTAGATGACGGCGTTCGCTTGGCGACAGATCAAATTTTCTTAGTCCTTCTTCTAATTTCGAAAACGTTTTAAAATTGGAGGCATAATTCCTATGCCACAATTGAGCATCACCTCACAATAGTTCCGGGATTCCATTCAGAATTTGCTGTTCGGATAGGTTGTACGCTCTTTTTAATTCGTGAATCCTTTCGAGGAAAGAATGTAGGTTTTTTCCATCGAAATGGCAGTTCCATTTCCTCATTTGATCCATTACTTTTGCGATTTCTTGTGCAGCAGTTGATTGCTGTACATAGACAGTAGCAGGCGGCGTGCCATAAGGTGTGCTCGATGCAGGACGTGTGATGACAAGACTGGAAGTTGAAGCGGCAGTTTGTTGATAAGAAGTTGCATACGAAGTTGTCTGAACTCCTCTTCGATTTCTGCCAAATCTTGAGTACGGTTGAGATCTTCATAGAAGTCTTTTTCGTCTTCGGGTTTCTCACTATAGAACTCCGGGTGAGCTCGTACATGAGCAATTAAACATTGTCCGAAATAGGCTTTTGTGCCATCTATTGGCAAATTATTTTTCGCAAGTTCGTTTTCTATTCGTTCTTTTGTTAATTTATAAATCCAGCTACCTCGCGGTTTTGCCATTTTAGAAGGATTTTAATTTTATGACAAAATAAAAAAATATACGGTGTAATTTTTTATCTTTCTGGAATGGAAAAAATAATTTCTTTTTATTTTACCTACGAGAAAACTATTAATTCAGTTTTCTATTTTCAAAACGATCAATTTTATTATAATTTCGATGTGTGTTACTTCGTGCTTCGGCTCAATCCACCTTAGCACCTAGTCGCTCAGCACGCTACTAGGCTCTTTTCACACAAATCGAAAAAATACTGTTTCTGTATAATAATTTATTTCTGTATAATAGTAATTAATTTCTGTATAATAAAATTTCCGTTTAAAGAAATTATTCTGTAATTTCAGAAATAATAAATTTTACTCAAATGTAAATTTTACGGATTTATTATACTAGTCCCTGTTCGGGCGCCATGTAACGTTCCTATTCCCCTCGGGATACCCTACGCGGTATTTTCCAGGGTAGTTTGAGAGGGGAGGAAGTATCTCGGGGTCGAACGGTGGGTCAGGAAAATAATTTATAAGAACATAGTATATTTTTAGATAACAAAATATAAAAACAAATTTATTCAGCAACCCCCTTCTATTTACAAGGTGTTCTGAAACAGAAAAAATACGTAACACAAAATTAATTACTAGACGATACTTGTTAACTAGATTTATATATAATGGTAAATACTAAGTTCGCGTTATTTTCCGTGATGTGTATAATATCTGGTGCCATTTACCGCACGGATACCCGGTGTTATTTTCGACGTGGGGAAATTACAAAACGTGAAAGATAGGGAGAAAATAAGGCAAAATTAACTCCGCTGGTCTTTTGAGGAGCGCCTCGCAACCAGGATCACGTTTACTCAGGGATAGGTAAAATTATTAGCAGTCTGTCTTTTGAGGAGCTCCACGCAACAGAGATCAAATTAATAGTTTCGGATAGGATTTTTGAGCAGAAATTTATTGAGCTCTGGAAAGATTTCTAGCTCCGGGACGAGTTCGTATGAATCAACTTCAGGGCAGTTGGTTCACCGGGCGAACTCCTCCCGGAGTCAGAAATCTTTTCAGAGTAATGAAATAAATATATTTTCTAGAAATCTTTAGTGTACTGAAATAAATATATTTTTTTTATTCAAATAAACCTAATTGTTGATTTCAAAAACATATTATAGTTTACTCAAAATTACAAAATATTCACTCGTTTGAAATATGTATATTTTGTTTGAAATCAATAAAATTTAAAGAAATGTTTATTGGATTAAAATAAATACACTTTTGCGAAATTGACTCATTTGCATTTTTAGCTTTTTTCAATGTTTAGAACAATGGAAATTATGTTATCAGATAAAATCAAGTTTATATAAAATTGTAGTCTTATTATTCAGTTTTTGATAGAAAATAAAGCAAATGATAAAATTATGACTGTTACCTACACGAATCTGCTTACACAGAAATACAACAACGAATTAAATACAATTTTTTTTTTAATTTTTTGAAGAAATTAATTTTTCAAAATTTTAACTTCTTATTCTATTACACAAACAAAAAATTCGATTGTTGAAAATTATAATATCCGGTAAATTTTAAATGATTTTCTCTAAATAGTTTGTACGTGAGCCAACTATTGTTTTAATTAAACTGACCCTAATAAATAATCTTTAACTGTGTATTAGTTTTATAAATATGATAAAACCTTAGAACTATGTAATTAAATTTTGGTGGATAAGCTACAACGTAAAATTACAATTTACAATTACAAATTTTCGTCGAATTACATTTACTGTTAAAAAATCCACTTTGAAAAAATTGTCCTTGAAAAATAATTTTTTTTTATTAACATGAAATCACATTATGATAATTATAAAATATTTTAAAAAATTATTAAAATAATTTTCTACTGAACTTTTCTTAGGTTAAATAGCATTCATATTCAAAATATTATTCAAATAATATCAATGCGACCCGTTTTAGTAACAGTTTTATTTTAGTTGTATTTTTTCAATTCGGTGACGATTTAGTAAAGTAATCGACTTATCAAATAGTTAATTAATGTATGTGTAAAAAATACTCTATGTATAAAAATATATTACCTAATATTGACAATTCTATAATAGCACAGACGTTACAAAAAGTCGCAGGTTTAGTAGGTTCACAGCCGATCATGATCATCAAGCCAGGAGCGACAGTTAATTTGAATAAGTAAAAAACTAATCCTGCATAAATGGCCCCGAAATAGGATGAACCGTAGCGGATCGAAACGTCGACACCAAGCTGATTCTAAATTTAAGGTGGTGGTCAGTCAGGTTGTCCTTTACTAACATAGAATATTGCTTTTATTATTTTTATTTTATTATTAATTTAATTTTATTTTTATTATAAATTTTTAATATAATTTATTGTAGTAATAAGTTTTATTTTAGATTCTACGGGAGTGAACATAAACAAGGACAGTCTGACTGTCATGATTTAACTAATATATTATATTACAAAGACTGTAAGACCGATACAAATATTTATTAATTTGACATCGGCTGTGTTTTTTTGAGTTTGAAAAAAAGAAATGATGGCAGAATAGGGTTACTTTACCAACAACCCCTAACTCTGTATATTATATATATATATATATATATATATATATATATATATTGTGATGCGACAAAAATTCAATAAATAACTTTTGCTTGAAATTTATCTATTCGTTCGCGCACACAAAAAAAATAAACTCCACTCTACTTATCTGCAATTCAGAGGAGGTCCCGCCAGCCTGAAAAGGGGATTTCGGGAAAAAGAAAATTTATGCGCGGTACGATAATGGCTCCTTATAGAATTTATTAAATTTATTACAATCTCCGTACTTACGCTCAATAACCCCCGCTTTCGAATAACGCACCTATTCTGCTCCCCGGTACGCGTACCCGACACGTTCCGACCGCGTCCCGCGCCCCGACGCAATCACCAAACCTGGAAGAAAATATACAAGGAAAAGAAAGGGGGAAGGGGGGGGAATCCGTTCACCACGTGCCCGCGGTACTCCGCTGGCGTCCGTCCGCTCGTCGACTGGACGGTGGCTACTTGCCTTCGATGGTGGTGGCAGGCGCAGATGACGGGGGCTACTCGAAGGTGGCAGAGCGTCCGTCGAGTAATCTTCGCCCCGTGTTGGTCCGTGACTCCTCGGCGGGTCACACGGCTCCTCCTTCCTTCTGCCTCCTGGTGGCCTCTTCCCTGCTCAATTTCTCTCCTGCTGTCTATCTTTCTCTCTCTGCAGCTCACGCTCTCTTCGACAACGCCCACTCTCCTCGGACTCCTCCAACGACCTCTCTACCTTCCGACTCTACCTTCTCCCATTCGTCTTTCTACTCCCTTCTCTCTTCTCACGTCCAGGCACCACTTGACTCTCTCTTCTTATCCCTTTTCCTACACATTTCTGCCACCTCTCTGCTCGGTGGCCGACAGCGGACTCTCTCGCCTCTCACGTTCGCCGGGGAAGAAGAATGGGATAAGAGGGGGGAAGGTACGGCGGCGGCCGACGACGGCCGACCGCGATCGGGACGCACCGAATACGGCCCTCGCATGTACAAATGTTGCAATAACAATGATGATTAGATTTAATTTAATTTATGATATTGAATGGAATTGGCGTAAATTCTAACAATAGTTTAGACTTGAGCAATTAATAAGTAATGTGGGCAGTAACTTAAAAATAAGTAATTTTTTCTTGAATAACAAATAAAATGTTTTCCCTTTGAAATATCCAAATATACTCCTAGAAGGCATAATCAATTCATTGTTTACAATTTTTTATTAGAGGGGGTGTGTGTTCAGATTTACGGCTAAATAACATTATCAGTTTGTAATAATAATTATGAGAAAAAAAATGTTATTTTACAATCACAATAAGACGATGTAATCGTACAAATGTTAATGGAAACAAAAATTCAAATTATTTTCTTCATTCTTATTACCCTTGAAGAACAATAAATTCTCGTATAGACTAAACTTTTCTAAACCGACGCTTGGTTTCTGTTATCACATGAACGCTTAGTATTTGTATTAACTGAGCGCAAGTTTTTTTTTTTTCTTTAATCAGAGGCAAAAAAAATTATTTTTCATGTATCTAATACAAGGGGTTTTCTTATTCTCTTTAGTAAATATTAAAATTGATAAATAATCATTATAAACAAAAACAACTAATTTATTAGATTTTCAAAGAAAAAAAAATACAAGCGCTCAGAAAATTAGCAACTGTATAGTGTTTCTTTAAACTGTACTTAATAAATAATTGTTATCATTAGGACAGCCAGATTTACTTCTACGTTCTCTTGACTTAAAATCTACTTTATCACAGAATTTAACTTGAAATTTCTTAAAAAGATCAATAAACGCAGATCTAAGTGCATATTATTTTTAAGAAGTATATTTTTTTTTATTTATAACAAGAAAACTGCCGTTATAAAAATAAAAAAAAACTAATTAGAAAATGAGTTCATATTATTGAAAACAAAATTTTTTTGTTGTATTACATAATCAATGATTTAACAGAAACTAAGAAATACTAACTCTTTATTAAATAGTAAATTAAATTCTTAATAAAATGAAGTCATCAAGACAATACACTTAGTCGATTAAATAAAGCAAAAGAAATTTTTCATTTATAACAAATAAAAATAAGTTCTACTTTGAGATTTTTACCTTGTAAATTTGTTATGCTGTGCATATAATACACAAGACAATACTATATTCTAACTAATTTATAAAATTTCAATGCTTATCTTATAGTTTAATATTTCTGCAATTATTGAAACAATAACACAGAGAGATTTGGCTTAGAATAGACAAAAATCAAGTCATATAATTATTAAAAATATCACAATGAAAAATGAAGATTAACACAAACATGCTTTACATAATTAATCTAATGAGAATCTAAAAATTGTCATTTTAAGGTGTTATTTAAATATTAATAATTATTAATAATATTAAAAGTGTTGAAAACAGTTTCAAACACGGACAAATTTATCCTTTATACTTTATATAGTTTACCATAGTAAAAAGTAATTATTTGTATAATAGACATCTTAAAAATTTATATTATTTAAATGCAAAAAAAATTTGATTTAATAAAGACATAAAAAAAGTCTTCATAATTTATTGTGACGTTTCTAATTAATTAGTCTCGTAAAACTTTTCTTAATTGCCATCAATCGACAGTGTTTTCTTGATTCAGTTAAAGGAATTTCCAATAATCACCTTTAAAGGTAGCTATTCTAATTTTTATCTTAATCACTACTTTGTACATCTAACTTAATCCTCTTTAGCATACTGTTTGGTTTTTGTACCGGAGATGTCAGCGCGTTCATTTTAGTTCGTGATCTCGTAGGTTTACCCCGCATATCATGAGTTTCCAATATAAGACCAGTATCCAATTCTTGAATTTCTTTCAAATTTTCATTTTTTTTTATTTTTAATTTTTTTACATTTCTCTATAGTCGGCCGTCTTATAAGTCCATGTTCTTCTACTTTTTCCATTTTTATCGTCTTTGTCATCATTACGATCTGTTTCATTTTTTCTTCATTTTTAATATCTATATTTTCAGGGTCAGTAGATTTTTTATCAATACTTTTTGTCCTTTATGATTTACCTTGTTCTCTTTCTCTTATCATCATTCCTTGGTATCTGTTCCTTTTTTTTAAATTTATAATTATTCATTGTTTTTTTTCTTTCCTTTCATTCATCAAATATTTTTTTTTATCATTATTCGTTCTTGTCTATTATTATTTGTCACTTACCTCTAATTTCCCTTTCTCAAGTTATCATCATTCTCTTTACCTTTATAATTAACCATTATCATCACTACTCACATGTCCCATCCTTTTTTTATTATTAATCGTTTTCTCTTTTTTTTATCTATTATTTCCTTTTCGTTCTTTGTGAGTGCATCTCAGCGCTTGTCTGTGCAGTGGTCTATGTTAGGCCTCGCCGTTCCATCAGCCGACACTTACGCGCGACTCGTTGATCGGGGAGGTAAGGGGAAGGCACCGTGCCGAGCACAAGGCGCAACGGCGCGCGCGAGCGCCTTAAGGTTTCCTGCTCCGTGGGACGGCGCGCGCGTCGTCGTTTTCTGGACAAGTCGGCGCGGTGCCTTGTGACTCTTGTCACAATATATATATATATATATATATATATATATATATATATATATATATATATATATATATTAAATATGGCTCCTACGAGGAAATATTGTATTTTCGTGTACGGATGATTGAGTACGATATCCCGGTACCTCAGAACGATTTCTATTGGAAGTTTTGTGTTTAGTCGATAGAAACGATGTCTAGCTTCCTCAGGACATCTACGTCTTTCATGATCGAACTGTAGAATACGATGTCCATGTGCCTGGGGACGTCTTCTACGGAGAGTTGCGTATTCAGACGGTAGAAGACGATGTATATATTATATATATAATACATTGTTACTTCTGTATAAAACGACAATATCTAGTATCCACTTTAAAAATATGCATTTCGCAAACTATCATTTTGCTTCAATTTCAGTCGATACCACTATCAAAATATTCACAGTATTTCATTTAAAAAACGGCGAAAAAAGAAATGCATATATGTTTTAAATACGGTTTCTACTGAGAAATATTGTATTGGCCTGTATGAGTGGTTGAATACGATATCCTGTTGCCTCAGGACGATTTCTATTGGGTGTTTTATATTCGGATGATTCTACGGGGAATATTGGGTTTAGTCGGTAGGAAACGATGTCTAGCTTCCTAAGGATATCTTCTACGCATACTTACATGATCAGACGGTAAAATACAATGTCCAGGTGTCTCTGCACGATTTCTACGGGGAGTATTGTATTTAGTTTTTAGAAAATTACCTCCAGGTATGTAGGAACGACTTCTATGGGGAGATTCGTGTTGGGATGGTGGAATACGATGTCCAGGCGAGTCCCAATGACTTCCAGAGGGAGTATTGTGATTAGTCTTTAGGAAATGGTGTCTAGCTTCCTCGGAACGATTTCTACTGGGACTATCGTGTTTAGTTGCTAGGAAACGAAGAAGGAAACGTATATCGGGACAACTTCTACAAGGAGTTTTGTGTTCGGACGATAAAAGGCAATGTCCAGGTATTATGGGACGATATATATATATATATATATATATATATATTGTATCAGGTATGTGAATAAGTCTTTCCCGTTTTTTTTTTTTTCAAATTTTGAGCCTTTATTGTGAAAAAATGGTTACAAATGAATTATTGACAGTATTGGCCATCGCTAGCTACAACTTTTTCCCATCTTTCTGGCAACATACGAATCCCGTTGCGAAAAAATTCGACCGGTTTGGCCTCTATCCAGTCATCCACCCATTTTTTGGCTTCCTCCTGGCCAGGCCATGCGTCATCGATCTGAAGAGATGGTAATCAGACGGAGCAACGTCTGGACTATACGGCGGGTGGGGTAGGACTTCCCATTTGAGCGTTTCTAAGTATGTTTTCACCGGCGGTGCAACATGTGGGCGAGCATTGTCATGTTGCAAAATAACTTTGTCGTGCCTGTCGGAGTATTGTGGCCGTTTTTCTCGCAGTGCGCGGCTCAAACGCATCAATTGTCGTCGATAGACCTCGCCTGTGATCCTTTCATTCGGTTTCAGAAGCTCATAGTAAACCATACCTAGCTGGTCCCACAATATACAGAGCATGAGCTTGGCGCCATGAATATTTGGCTTGGCCGTCGATGATGATGCATGGCCGGGTAGTCCCCATGATTTTCTTCGCTTCGAATTATCGTAACGTATCTACTTTTCATCGCCAGTCACGATACGATGCAGAAAACCCTTTCTTTTATGTCGCTGAAGCAGCTGTTCGCAAGTGAAAAAACGCCGTTCGACGTCTCTCAGCTTCATTTCGTACGGCACCCAATTTCCTTGCTTTTGGATCATTCCCATGGCTTTCAAACGCTTGGAAATGGTTGTTCGGTCAACTCCCAATGCTTCAGCAAGTTCTTCTTGCGTTTGACAAGAATCTTCATCAAGCAAAGTCGCCAATTCTCGATCTTCAAAGATTTGCGGCCGCCCGGAACGCTCCTTGTCTTCCACGTCGAAATCACCGCTTTTGAAGCGTCGAAACCATCCGCGAACACTTGAATCATCGACACAACCTTCTCCATAAGCCTCCTGAAGCAATCGATGCGTCTCGGCAGCAGATTTCTTCAAATTGAACCAATAAAGTGAAACTTCCCGCAAATGACGTCGACTCGGCTCAAATTTCGACATTTTCACGATATCAAAAATTTATGATGCGAAAAAATTTTAACTAATGTGTTAGTATGGAATTGTTGACATATGAATAAGCTTTGATTATGACATATGTAACCATTGAATACTCGCACAGTATTGGTGGCGCCATCTCTTACAAAAAACGGGAAAGACTTATTCACACTCCTAATCTAAAATGGTTGGTCAAGTATCAACGTTTTGAAATGGAAGCTGCTTTTAAACAGCTTTTTAAACAGAGAAGGCGAGAGGTAAATTATGGTAAATTATTTATAGTAATATAGATTATTATATAGAGTAGTTTTTACTTAGATATTATTCAACTATTTAAGAAATTGGTTAAATTATTATCTCGGGTGAAGCCCAAATGGGCGATGCTAGTTATATATATAAATCTAGTAATATTTTAGTTTTTATTTAACTATTAATTAAATAAAGATCACGCTCTTGCATGATTGTTCCGGCTTTTCCACCTTATTCGTGAGGGGTTTTTTGCCTAAGACAGATGCTGCTGGTCAGTGCGATCTTACTTTCGTTAAAGAAAAAGCCAATAATTAATCCATTCCTTAGTGTCTAATCCTTATGATAAAATTATATCAATAGCATTAGTAGATGTTTGCTGGCTATCACTTGCAAAGTCAATTTTTCTACAATTACAGATCTTGGCAGTATACAGTGAATCACGCTCTTCGTAACTAATCTCTCCATAACTAAAAGTTATGTACCCGATCAAAATACTTATTATGTATTAAAATGAATTATCCTTAATGTTTGAAAAATATTTATACTATCGCATTTAAAATAATTATTATTAAAAACCCTCCCTAATATAGAACTCGTCTTAAAATATTAAAACATTCTTCACATGTGTGTTAAATCG